>JAVIAB010000101.1:62120091-62527591 GCA_032433765.1 Megaustenia siamemsis | reverse complement strand
TTTCTCCCTCAAAATGGATAACAGTGAACAAAGACCACCACGCTTCAGACATTACAATAACAGTTCAACGTAAATAATGTTGGGCTGCTGAAAACGACCATGATATTTACATATTTTGAACGGTTCAAGTTTCAGAGATACATCATCTTAACCGTGTGCCTTCACCGCATCGAAAGTTTTCTACCATGGAGCGCCATCCTGCTGTCTCTTTGATGGTGCAGTTTGTCATAGGCGTACTTATCCAATAATTTTATGTTACTCGTCCATAATAGTTTTGGTCTGCCTCCATTACCTTGTATATTACCGTTCAAGATTGGTTTTAATTAGCTGTTGTGTCTTTTAACATGCCCCAATAATCTAATTTTCCTATTTAATTTGTGTTTAGTAGCTATCTGTTTATTTGTATGTTGTTGTAAGACTTCAATATTTATTTTGTTAATCTTTCAATCCAATTCTCAGTATGTGTCTATAAATCCACATACCAAAGGCTTTAATTTGCCTGTTCTGTTTTGTGGTCTAATGCACATATTTCTGCACCATACAGGAATGTTGAGAAGATATAACATTGCCTATTCTTTGTTTAAGCTCTGGTGTTATTAGTGTTGATATTAGTATCTATTTTCATTGCATAAACAATGTCCTTTTGCTATTCGTATTCATTGTTTTTTTTCAGTTTCACATTTTTAGAGATGCAAATTTCCAGTTATTTAGTTAGGGTCTACAGGTGTGTGTATGATGCAACTGTAGTGTCGGATTTTGGGTCTTTAAAAATTGAAACTGGAAATAGTTGAAGCAATAATAACATGTTGGCATCACCTTTTAGCATAAATGGCAGAGCTCTCATAACTAAACAGCTTGATTTTGACATAAGTATCTACTTCTCTTCCTATCAAATATTGTTTATTTATGACCAGAACAGATGTGAACTGTGTAGACAATTTCAGCTATATCTATGGATACGTGTCTGCTGTATCACACTAACGATATGATTAAGAAAGCCTGCAATAGATGCAAAATAAGATATCAAAATAGAAGCTGAGCACCAAACATATGTTGTGATATAGACACAACAAAATCTTAGACAGTGGATGAGTTATAAAATGGCTACGTCTTCCGCAGTCCCACTGTTTCCGTGAGACCCATTTGATCGCATCAGCAACTGTTAATGGTGTATTGTCCCTACACCATAGAAAGGCATGTTAAAGAAGAACAGTGGGCTAACATATCAAACAGCTGAATCTCTAACTTTAATCTCTAATACTATGTACCACACGGCATATGCCCGACCGGTTCCCAGAATGCCACATCAGGTACCACGTAGCATATGCCAGACCGGTTCCCAGAAAGTCACATTATATACCACACGGCGTATGCCCGACCATTTTCCAGAATGTCTTATCATGTACTACATGGCATATGCCCAATCGGATACCAGAATGTCACATCATGCACCACATGGCATATGCCCAACCGGTTCCCAGAATATGGCGTTATTTTCAACTGATTCAAATGAAAGAAGAAGTGTGTGATGCTGAGCTTGTGGTAAAGTTTACCTTCATTAAACCAAATTAAAAAAAAAAAAAAAAAAACCAAAGTTAAATAAATGACCTCGTCAGAGATCTGAATTTATTTATGAAGAATACAGACCACTTGAGTCTCAGACTACAACAGTGGAATCTCCTAGCAAATGATGTTCCAATTGTGGTGTGTTCGGGAACGTTAAAAACATTTGTCATATTTCCTTCTCAAAGATGACGCTATTTCCACATTATTTCTACAATGTGCGTACCGCATCATCTATGTTTTAAAGGCAACTTTTAATATTAGTTAAAACCAGATGAGTATAGATGTTTAATAAATCCCAATGGAGTTGAAAAAAACGCCGTTTTTATCCATAATGATAATTGTAACCTTCAATTCCAGTTGGTTATGAATTTCACATGAAAGAAACTTATAAAATCATTAATCAGTTTTTCAAGTCTTTATCTATGCTCACTGTGTTGTGACTTTCAATTGCGTAGTATTTTGCTTGAATATTTGGGTAGATTCATGAATGACTTCTATCGTTTCTGTATGTGAGATTGTCGTTCAAGCAATGGCGCCACTACGTTAACAAGATGGCTAATCAGGTAGTCTGTGCACGATTGTAATAAGAATCTTGAGTGCCCAACACTGGAACACATCGTTGCCGCCCTTATACGTTAGTTAGGTCTCTGGAAAACAACTTTGTGAAGACAACTGATAATACAAGATACTTATTCTAGTACCTCATAAACACATGTACAAGAATGAGTGAAGCCAAAGGAAATGACTGAATATTTTTTGGGCCAAAAATCCAAAAACCTATTGCAGATGCCGAGTTTCTTCGTCGGTTGTATTGCAAGAGAAAGACTGTTTGGGCACAATTTTAGCCAGTGGTTTTTTTTTTTTTTTATATTGGAAACAACATGGCAAATAATTGCACGAAAATTGTAGAAAATACATTTCTCCTGATGTTCAACAGACACATGTATCAGGGCAATCTGAACCTTTCAATGCTCGCGTTTTATTGCTAGAGGGGGTAAGGGGATTGTCATTGCTAGACAGGGGTAAGGGGCCTATCATTGCCAGACATGGATAAGGGACATATCATTGTTAGACAGGGGTAAGTGACATTTCATTGCCAGACATGGATAAGGGACATATCATTGTTAGACAAGGGTAAGTGACATATCATTGCCAGACATGGATAAGGGACATATCATTGTTAGACAGGGGTAAGTGACATATCATTGCCAGACATGGATAAGGGACATATCATTGCCAGACATGGATAAGGGACATATCATTGCCAGACATGGATAAGGGACATATCATTGCCAGACATGGATAAGGGACATATCATTGCTAGACAGGGGTAAGTGACATATCATTGCTAGACAGCGGTAAGTGACATATCATTGCTAGACAGCGGTAAGTGACATATCATTGCCAGACATGGATAAGGGACATATTGCTAGACAGGGGTAAGTGACATATCATTGCCAGACAGGGGTAAGGGACATATCAATGCTAGACAGGGGTAAGTGACATATCATTGCCAGACATGAATAAGGGCATGTCAGTGCTAGACAGCGGTAAGAGACATATCATTGATTGACAACGGTAAGTGACATATTATTGCTAGACAGGGGTAAGAAGCATATCATTGCTAGACAGCGGTAAGGGACATATCATTACTAGACAGGAGTAAGGGGCATATCATTGCTAGACAGCGGTAAGGGGCATATCATTGCTAGACAGCGGTAAGAGACAACAAAACTAGACAGAGGTAAGAGACATGCATCAATACTAATCATGTGTAAGAGACATGAATACTAGACATGGGTACCAGATATAAATACTAGACTGGGGTAAGAGACATATATACTAGACAGAGATATGACATAAATACTAGACATGTGCAAGAGACATAACTACTAGACAGGGGTAAGAGACATACATATTAGACATGGTTAAGAGACATAAATAGTAAATAGAGGTAAGAGACATACATACTAGACATGGCTAAGAGACATACATACTAAACATGGATGAGAGACATCAATACCATACATGGGTAAGAGACATAAATACAAGACATGGGTAAGAGACATATATACTAGACAGATATAAGAGATATAAATACTAGACATGTGTAAGAGACATAAATACCTGACATGAGTAAGAGACATAAATACCTGACATGAGTAAGAGACATAAATACTAGACATGGGTAAGAGACATAAATACCTGACATGAGTAAGAGACATAAATACTATACTGGGGTAAGAGAAATATATACTAGACATAGATAAGATACATAAATACTAGACATGTGTAAGAGACAAATACTAGACATGTGCAAGAGACATCAATACTAGACGTAGGTAAGAGACATATATACTAGACTGGGGTAATAGACATACATACTAGACCTGGGTAAGAGATATACATACTAGAGCTGGGTAAGAGGCATACATACTAGACAGTGGTAATAGACATAAATACTAGACTGGTGTAAGATACATATATACTAGACAGAGATAAAATACATACATACTAGACAGGGGTAACAGACATACATACTAGACATGAGTAAGAGAAATACATACTAGGCATGAGTAAGAAACATATTATTGGTTGAATGGGGTCAGAAATATATCACTGCTTGAATCAAGCTGGCACTCAATTACAATAGAAGAGATGTGAATATTCTTTATTCACACATTTAATGTGTAATTTAAATTTTGCTTCGTTCTTTATTTCACCAATTGTATGTTTTGAATACCAATTAAATGAGCAGGCAACAACAATTTGTACAGCGGTTATGTTACCAAATGATCGCAATTGTGAATTAAAGAGGCATACATTATTAACATTAGCATAACGCATTCATTTTTGTTAATACATATGACAGACACAAGTATCAATTGCCGAACAATTTCAATTTGCAAACAGCAATCATAAAATACATTTAACAGAACTCAACACATATTGATATAAAAAGAGGAGTTAGACAGGGATGCATACTATCACCAAGCTTGTTCAATCAACACACTGAGTAAATCTGTAAAAATATCGTAGAGATACTAGGCCTAAACATTAATGTACAGCTAAGCAATACACTAAGATATGCTGATGATAATGTATATGTATGGCCTTTGGCCTCTTGACAGACGATTGATAGCAAGCAATCATGATATGTTAGTAGTTTGGTAAAGCAGTGTCTAATACTGGGTGCTGCTTGACTAAACATCTTTTCTCGTGGCTTAATTTGCCAATCCAGGCCAGACAGATCCATAAACAGAACCAGCATGGTGTATCTGCGGAACCCGGCCTTGTCTCCTTTCTCTTGCGCTTTTTGTCTTCTAAATTTGACATCAGCACTGTCTCGTATGTTGCTGTGCCCTTTTTCATGTTTGCTCTCCATGTGCTACGATCTGCAGCCACATTTTCCTAGTTTCTTCCACTTATAGGCATTTCCCTCAAGGAAGCCCTGCAAACATCCGCGTATCTCAGCACTGATCTGCCCTTCTGCCCTTTGATCTCTTTCCGTCCATAAGTTCTCCAAACTAATTTTTTTTAGGAATACGATTGTTTGCCATTCTTCTTACATGGCCCAGCCACCTTAGTCTACGAATCCTAAGTGTTGCCATGATCGATGGAAGTTTGGCTCGATGTAAGACATTATAGTTAGTTACTTTGTCCTGCCATTTGATGTTTATAATCTTGCGAAGGTAACGTATATGCAAGCTGTTTTACCTTGTCTCATGCCCTGCATAGGTAGTCCAAGTTTCTGATCCGATTATACTGTATTACTATATGAAAGTCATCAAGGTCTCGAAAAATTACTTAATGAAATAAACATGAAAAGCAAAAGATATGGATTAAATATGAATATAAAACAGACTAAAACTATGATCTTAAAAAAAAAAATACTCAAAGCCAACAAGTGGATATTACAGTTGAAATAATAGATATGAAGACAATTCAGAACTGCAACTACCTTGGACATACTATAACAAATGATGGAAAATGTAAAACTGAAAAAAAAGGAATGGGAAAAAGTAATTTTAATATCATGAAATATATACTAACATCAAAACATATAATACCAGGGCTAAAACTAAGAATAGCAAAATGTTTTGTCTTCTCAACATTCTAATATGGCGCAAAACATGAACCGCAGACAAGAAAACAGAATAGCAAATTGAAACATTTGAAATGTGGATTTATTGAAGAATAGGTAGAATTGGATTGAAGGAAAATAAAAATAACGATGAAGTCTTAAAACAACTAAAAATGAAAAGCGAACTACTAAAGACAATTCAAACAAGGCAAATGCGATTTTTAGGTCATGTTAAAAGACACAAAAACCTAATAAAAGTAATCTTGGAGAGGAAAATACAAGGTAAAAAAGCAGAGGCAGACCAAGACTAACATGGTCTAGTAACATCAAAAGATATACAAGTCTGCCTATGTTAACCTGCACCATCAAAGCAAGAGACAGATCGGAATGGTGCTCCATGGTAGCCAAGCTTCTATGCGGAGACGGCATTCAATGATGATGGATATAATAAAAAAACATGTACTGGGAACAAACAACGGCCATGACAAATTTGAAATTAATTGGGGATGTTTCAAAAAATTAAACAGGGTGTTAGACAAGTTCGTGTGCTGTCACCAGATTTATGTAATATGTATAGTGAGTATATTTCAAAAACCGTAAGGGGCATGCCTGAAATAACCATTTGAGATCATAATATAATGTTGATACAGCCTTAATCGCTAAGAGTGAAAATGAGTTACAAGAAATATATTATAGGGAAGGAAAGCAAATATTAAGGACTCGGTAGAAAAAAGAAACAAGTAATGGTAGGAACCAAAAAAAGGACATCGCCGCAATGCACAATAAAGATAACTGGAACGATATTAAAACAAGTAAAACAATTTAAATATCTGGGAACATTGTTAACCTCAGATGGTAAATTTACTACAGATGTGAGATGAAGAATAGCTCAGGCAAAATCAACTTTACAAAAAAAAAATAAGGAAGTTACTGTGTAATTTAAATTTGACAATAAAAAAAAAAATAAAAATAGATCTTAAATGTTGTGTTCAACTAGTCATAACATATGGTTGTGAATCATGGATATTAGGACAACAGACAAGAACATTACTGGAGACTGTATCAATGTGGGTTTAAAGAAGAGTGATGAGAATACCATGGGCAGCTAATAAGAGCAATACAAACGTTCTGAAAGGGGCCAAATCAAAGAGAGAGATAATTTTGAATATTAGGAAGCAAGAATCATCATTTTAGTACATGTAATGAGAAGGAAACAACTGGAATATATTGTAACAACTGGAAAAATCGAGAGGCGAAGAGATAGATTGAAGCAAAAAGAAAGATATAAGAAAACTTGAGGGAATGGCTTGGCAGAAGGTCAGCAACATAAATGATAAATAACTATTGAGAACAAAAGTTGTGGAGGACATGATCAAAGCCGCCAGCAGCCATGGTACTTAATGATAATTATGTTGAATCTGTCTTTCAAAAGTTCATCTAGAAATTGTGCATTTCTTTTCTAAAGCGATTTTTGTTCAAGAAAACATACTCTGATGCTGTACCAGAAAGCATACTCTTATATGTTCCAAAAGCATACACTTATATTGTTCCAAAAGCATACTCTTATATTGTTCCAAAAGCATACTCTTGTTGTACCAAAAAGCATCCTCTTTTGTTGTACCAAAAAGCATACTCTTGTTGTACCAAAAAGCATCCTCTTTTGTTGTACCAAAAAGCATCCTCGTTTGTTATACCCAAAAGTATACTCTTATGTTGTACCAAAGAACATACCTGTTCCTGTGATCTGTTTTGTGCATGTGTTACCTATAAATTATAGACAGGTTCGTTTAATGAAAGAAAAGAATGGAATGTAAACTTGTTCAAGTCTCAATAACATGTTGATCACATCCGATAATTGTGATCATGAACACTTCATTTATTGGTAGCATGTGATCCAAGGGCAAAAAACATTGAACTCAAATAATCAAAACTAGATCAAGAAGGGAGGGGGAGTGGGTAAGGTCGGAAACTGAAAACAAAATGTTTATGTGTTGGAATGTCGTTAATCGCAGTCCTTCAGTCTTTCAGACTGTGATATCTTGATAGATGGAATAAAAGACATATGCAAAGAACAAATGGCCTTTATTATCAGCGTCCTGTTACGCCAAATAAAGACGTTCCATTAAAGAAAAGAGAGAATCAAACAACAAGCAATCAAATATATATCGAGACACCATAGTATAGTGACAATAATCTTCTTTCTCTGCGATGCTTAATGGCATCATCATCATCAAGTGCCAAGCCTGCTGGCGTCGGTGATCATGTATCTCCACAACATTCAATCCCGACAGTTATTTATAATTTCTGTTCTTGACTTTCCGCCAAGACATTCTCTTAAACTGTCTGGTACCTTCTCTCTTTGCTTCCCTCTAACCCTTCGTCCCTCAATTTTCCCAGTTGTCACAATATACTTCAGCTCTTCCCTTCTCATTACGTGGCCACAAAATGATGATTGTCTCTTCCTAATATTGAATATCAGGATAGATGGAATAAAATACATTTGTAAAGACCACAACATTTACTTTTAAGGAGCTCTTAACTCTTCTTAACTGTCTATGGTATTCTAAATATACCTCTGTAAAACCACATTTCTACAGCCTCCACTGATTTACTTGTCTATTGTCCTATTGTCCATGATTCACATCCATATGTTAAGTCTCGCTCTCCATTACATTTAAGAACTCGTTTTCCTGTTTATATTGTAAAAAATTGATTGCATAGTATCTTCCTCATTTTTTGAAAGCTGCTTGTGCCTGAGCCATTCTACATCTCACCTCTGTTGTTACTAGTAGCGTCTAAGGTTAACTTTGTTCCCAAATATTTAAATTCATTTACCTGTTTTAATATTGTTCCACTTCTCTTTATTGTGCACTGCGGTGGTGACTTTTTGTGTTGTTGTTATCGTCATTGGTGTATTTTTTCTATTAAGGCTGAGTCCTTTATATTTTTTCTTTCTGTCACTATAATGCCCAACATTTCTTGTAACTCATTTTCATTCTTAGCGATTAGGACGGTATCATCAGCATACCTTAGATTATTTATACTATGACCGATTGTTATTCCAGGAATGCCCATTATGGATCTTAAAAATCTCTGTCTCTAGCCAAATTAAATATATTGATATACATGTTTGAGAGTTTCCATAGGAAATGTTAATTGTATAATTCGTAATAAAATACTTCATCTCTTCTTTTCACTCTCCTTCTCATATCATTATACATGTGTAGTTCAACGTAAAGGGTGAATAAGTTTAGATCTTTTACTCTGTGGTTGGCTTATTTTTATGCGGATTTAGTTGCTTTATTCTACTGTCTGTCTCTGTTATATTTATTTTGTTTGATATCCTTGAACCAGCTTTTGATCTGGGCCTTATATTAAACCTAAGTAGAACTAAAAGGTAATGCCTTCTTTCCTTATCTCCCATTATTATCGTTAATTGCCTCCATTTAGTGTTAACAATCACCTTATATCCCATTATTATCTCTAATTATCACCATTTACTGTTGGCGATTACCTTATCAGTCATTACTATCTTTAATTACCTCCATTTACTTTTGACGATCACATTATCTCCCATTATTATCTTTAATTATCTCCATTTACTGTTGACCATTCATTGGTCTGTGTGGCTTCTGTCAGCCTCATATATAAATCATGTTATCAGTGTATTAAATTCGAATGCATATATTAATTATATAAACAAACCAATATATGCCTGCTTCATAGACTACACCAAAGCTTTTGATAGAATACACAATGAACAGATATAGACAGCCTAAAAGAGATATATCTAGATGACTTAGACATGAGAGTAACATGTAACTTATACTGGGGGCAAATAGCAATAATACAATATAACAAAGAGAACTCTACATCCATAATAAACAAAGTTGTAAAACAAGGATGCATCTTATGACAAAGCTTATTCAATCTAGACACTGGGCAAATCTTTAAAAACATCACAGAGATGCCAGGACTAAACGTTAATGGAAGGATAACAAAAAAAAAAACCTAAGATATGCTGATTATACTGTATTACTAGCAGAAAATCCCGACGATTTACAACAATACCTTAATGAAATAGAGATGACAAGCAACAAATAGGGATTAGAAATACATATATAAGGACTAAAACTATGATCATAAAAATATCATACTTAAAACCTTCATACGTGAGTATCACAGTTGAAAGAATTGGCCTTGAGGCAGTAGAGAACTGCAACTACCTTGGACGTACTATAACAAATGATGGAAAAGTTACAACTGAAATAAACAAGAGAATAGTAATATCAACACGTACTTTTAATGTCATGAACAAATACTAACATAAAAAATAACACCAGAGCTAAATCTAAGAATAGCACAATGTTATATGTTCTCGACATTCCTGTGTTGTGCAGAAACAATACCATTAGACAAGATAACAGAACAGAAAATCAAGCCTTTGAAATGGGAACTTTTAGAATAGGATGAATCGGTTGGAAAGAAAAGAAATCAAGTGATGGCGTTTTAAAACTACTAACAACGAAAAGATAACTACTAAACACAATTCAAATAAGACAAATGCGATTTTTGGGGCATGTTAAAAACACAAATGTAAAATTGAAATAAACAAAAGATTAGGTATGGCAAAAAGTAATTTTATTGCCATGAAAAATATACTAACAACAAAACACATATCAGCAGGGCTGAAACTAAGAATGGCAAAATGTTACATCTTCTCAGTATTTATGTATGGTGCAGAAGCATGGACATTAGACAAGAAAACAGAACAGAAAATTGAAGTCTTTGAAATGTGGATGTATAGAAGAATAGGTAGAATTGGTTGGAGAGAAAAGAAAACAAACGATGAAGATTTAAAACAACTGAAAATAAAAAGAGAACTACTAAATACAATTAAGACAAGGCAAACGAAATTTGTGGGGCATGTTAAACGACACAACAGCCTACTAAAAGTATTATTGGAAGGGAAAATACAAGGTAAAAGAGACAGAGGCAAACCAAGACTAACTTGGACGAGTAACATCAAAAGATGGGCAAGTCATCCTATGACAACCTGCACCATCAAAGAAAGAGACAAAGGAGAATGGCGCTCTATGGTAGCCAACCTTCGAAGCTCTTTATGATGATGAAAACACACGTGGTCATTTTCTTTATGCCTCAGAAGAATACGATTTGTATTTGTCATTGTTGATTACAGTTTATAAATCCTGCATTCCTTACTACTTGCTGTTTGTGTTATCTTATTTCATGTTAAGCATCAAGCTCTACACTGATGGCAACTAATGCCAACACATCTGTAGGCTGACTACTGACTTCATGCACCATTCACAATCTGCTTCCAGTTTCAAACGTTTCCCAATCATAAACTCTTACATTTGGTGGACGATTTAATCTGCTCCCAGTTTCAAACATGTTCCCCTATCATAAACTCTTACATTTGGTGGACGATTTAATCTGCTTTCAATCTAGGAAATAAAACCAACGTTACAAGGTTAGCAAATTGCCTAGAAATATATATCCTGGAAAAAAGGTAGTAAGTGAAGACCCCAAACACGGCCAGTGACATATATAGGGAATATGGTTTTAGTGACCATAACTTGTACAGACCTTCGGTACATTATTTTTGGTCCACTGTGGTCAGTATTACGCCCATGCCGCTTTACTTTCCCAGAAAAAACCCAGTACGCACTTAATTAAGGCTGTGTGAGCCTAGCAGCCTTCTGTCAGGATAAAAACCGGCTACTTGTTCTTTGTAGTCCAGTTCTCCAACCACTGAGCAGCCGCGGCTCCCATATCTTGATATAGTTTCAGTGAAATAGTGATGTAGTTGTTCTAATAGCTGATCAGGTGACACAATGCTTTTGGTGGCACAATGTTCTACTGTAAAGGATATGTATCATTTTACATGAGGTTAATTCTTATACACACACACACACACATATATATATATATATATATATATATATATATATATATATTTCATATTCATTGTCATTATCATCATTATCAAGTACAGTGCATGCTGGCGTACGTCACCATGTCTCTCCACAACTCTCGATCTCGACAGTTAATTATCATTTCTGTTGTTGACACTCTGCCAAGCCATTCTCTTGCCTATTAGCAGGGCTGAAACTAAGAATGGTAAAATGTTACATCTTCTCAATATTCCTGTATGGTGCAGAAACATGGACATTAGACAAGTAAACAGAACAAAAAATTGAAACCTTTGAAATGTGGATTTATAGAAGAATAGGTAGAATTGGATGGAAAGAAATGAAAACAAACAATGACGTTTTAAAACAACTGAAAATAAAAAGAGAACTACTAAACACATTTAAGACAAGACAAATGCATTTTTTTTGGAGCACGTTAAAAGAAACAAAAGCCACTAAAAGTAATATTAGAATGGAAAATACAAGGTAAAAGAGGCAGACCAAAACTAACATGGACGAGTAGCATCAAAGATGGACATGTCAATCTATGACAACCTGCACCATCAAATCAAGAAACAGAGTAGAATGGCGATCCATGGTAGCCAACCTTCGTTGCGGAGAAGGCACTCGATGATGATGTTGATTATATGATGAATATAGCGCGAGCTTTCAGGTCAAATGCACAATAGGTCGACCCCTGGCTCATAACCCAAGAATGTCAATAGGTTAATGAATTGAATCATTTATACCACGACCTGTGTACTTCTGATGAACAGATTATCTCTTGCTATATAATATATCATGATCAACATCATCATCATTAAATATCATGCCTGCTGGCGTAGTTGAACATGTCACTCCACAATTTTCGATCTCGACAGTTAAATATTTATGTTGTTGACCTTCTGCCAATCCATCCTCTTAAGCTGTCAGGTATTTTTTCTCTTTGCTTCCCTCTAATTCTTCGTCCCTTAATTTTCCCAATTATTACAAATATATTCCAGCTGTTTTCCTCTCATTACATGGCCAAATAATGATGATTGTTTCTTCATAATATTGGAAAAAAGCTCTCTTCTTGCTTTGGCCTTTTTCAGAACGTTTTCATTACCCTTCTTAGCTGTCAATGGTATTCTTAACATACTTCTGTAAAACCACATTTCTACAGACTCCAGTGATTTTCTTTGTCTTTTGTCCTATTGTCCATGATTCACATCCAAATGTTATATATTATGACCCGCGACAGCTCAGTAGTTAGAGAACAAGACTACAATGGACACGATGTTGGGTTCGATCCTGATCGACGGCTTTCAGGTTCACCCAGCCTTATTTTGGTACCGGGAATTTTCCTGGGAAAGTGAAGCGGAACGGGTTTAATACCGACCATATTACGCAAAAAAAGTATGTGCCAAATGTATGTAAAAAGTATAGTCACTAACACCATATTCGTATAACTTCACTTGGCGTAACGTGACTCGTTAAATCTTGAACTCTATAAAATTGATGTCTAATTTAATCTGTTAACCCCGCTTGATCGCAAACACTTAACGACAACATCCGGTGTTGGCGTTTGTTATTTCATTCTTCGTGCAATACGTGTTCTAACTGGTGGATTCTTCTTTCTGGTCTATAAATGCTGGCCTCTGCTGATGTTGTTTCCTAGTATTTCTGATATTTCATCAGTTCATCTTTTTTTTTCTTTTCATTTTTTTTTATGTGGTGTTCTCGAAACGTGTATTTTTGGCTTGTTGTGTTGCGTTTTGGTCTTATTTTATTATCACGTGGCTAAACCATTGTATCTGTTGAATCGTTATGTATTCCATGGCGGGAATTATTCCATTAAGTAATTCATGAATTATTTCATAACATGTATGAATCCATTAACATATATGAATCCATTAACATGTATGGATCCATTAAGATTTACTCTAGCGAATCTATCACACGATTGTTACTCATCGTGTTCCTGTAGTCCTCGTGTAAATATAAAAACATAAAGTACATTGTTTTCAAAGAAGATACCATTTTCGCATATATATTTATCTATACCGTATTATACATTGTGCTTTAATATCAGCAGATTACCCTACAATTATCTACACTGATATCGGGCCCGTTAACATCACTTTGGTATCCACTGAAAGATCGGAGACTAACACAATATCCAGATGGTGGTGATAAGCGGATGTCAACATAGATGATTAGAAACAACTTTCGTTTAGAGAAAAGAGCATCTACAATCTCAGTTACGTCATTTCGATGAAACCAGATCATCAGCAAAGTCCCCGACCATCTTGTCTGTGCTGTCTAACATAGCAAGATGGGAGGTCGATTCCAGCTTTGACCTACAGTAGTGACCAAGTTAAACAAAGAGAATAAACATAACATTGTATTGAACAGTTAACTAACAGAAAGACAATGCAAGCTACAACATTTCGGCAAATGTCTTCATCACGTATAACAATCAAACTATACACATTAAAACAAATGTGGAGTTGGAACACACAACAGTGCATCACTAAAAATGGCGGAAAAGACGTAACAAATGGCGGAAAAGACATAACAAATGGTGAAAACGACAGTGGGTAGTAACATAAACCCCTTTTAGTGGCAGCTATAATATGGTCATGGCGCGGAGAGAAAACACTATAATTATAGTGTTTTACTAACATCTTCTTACATTTGTCTTTGCCTTTATCATGAATAAAATGCTTCACATATATATTTACCAAAGTTTTTTCATCAAAATCATGTTGTCGAAAAACCTTAGAAGATGAAATAAAATAAACGGATTAGAATATTTGTCGTGTAGAATGTTCGTTGTGCAATGATGAAGGACCGCAATAACTTAATAATTCTATGTTATGCGTTCTCTTGAATTCAATGTTCTCCATCATAAATAGATATGTCATATTCTTTAGGAGGATATTAACGGTCATCAACATCAGTACCGTGTGGTTCTGAGTGGTTGTGTTTGATTAAATCACAACTGATTGTTTGATTATATCACAACTGATTGTTTGGTTATATAACAGATTATTGTTTGATTAAATCACAGCTGATTGCTTGAGTAAATCACAGCTGATTGTTTGGTTATATCACAGCTGATTGTTTGGTTAGATCACCGCTGATTGTTTGGTTAGATCTGATTATCTTTTGTGTTGTCCTTATCAATTATTTCTGTTCTGAAACATGGCTTGAGTATAATTCTGTGCCAGTTGGATAGAATCGATCATAAGGGACACTACAACCTAAATGTTTACAATATTAAGGTTTCTCTACACCAGGTATGATCCCATTTTGAAATAATTCTTCTCATAAACGATATTGCATTTAACTATCCATAACGTAGAAATAAAGTGTTCTAGTATAGTAACGTTTTGTCACAAAGTTGAACCACTGCAATAAAATATAAGTCTCATGAATGAGTAGAATTTAGTTTGCTAAGGCATTCTTCCTTTACGCAGTTCTATCTCTATATCGTCCTTTCGAGCAGAAGAAGGCACATAGGGCAGAACCACAAACTCAAAAAAAGAAACCGTTGCTTGCCAAAATGGCCCATATTGGAGATATCACTGCTTCTAAATTATATGGCGTTGTTTCAATAACAATACTTTTTACAATAAAAGCTTGTCAAGCCATCGTTCAAACTCCTTAGTTACCTCTTACGACATGCATGGACGTCACAGTGGCACTATTCTTTTCTTCACAGTTAACACTATTTAACGAGAATAACTAAAATACCACTTGTAGATTATAACAAGCTACTGTGAGATCATTTTAGGTATTCTAATACATGAGGGTATAGACTGTTATTATAATTGGGACTGAAGTCTTCCTACCGCCAGTGAAGTCTCGATATTTGCGGCAATAGAAATGGAGTGGGCTAAAAACAAATCAGTCCTCGAGCAAGTCAATGACTGCCAATTTGAGAAGCAATCCTCGAGCAAGTCAATGACTGCCCATTTGAGAAGCAATCCTCGAGCAAGTCAATCACTGCCAATTTGAGAAGCAATCCTCGAGCAAGTCAATGACTGCCCATTTGAGAAGCAATCCTCGAACAAGTCAATGACTGCCAATTTGAGAAGCAATCCTCGAGCAAGTCAATGACTGCCCATTTGAGAAGCAATCCTCGAGCAAGTCAATGACTGCCCATTTGAGAAGCAGTCCTCGAGCAAGTCAATGACTGCCCATTTGAGAAGTGATCCTCGAGCAAGTCAATGACTGCCCATTTGAGAAGCAATCCTCGAGCAAGTCAATGACTGCCCATTTGAGAAGCAATCCTCGAGCAAGTCAATGACTGCCCACTTGAGAAGAAATCCTCGAGCAAGTCAATGACTGCCCATTTGAGAAGCAATCCTCGAGCAAGTCAATGACTGCCCATTTGAGAAGCAATCCTCGAGCAAGTCAATGACTGCCCATTTGAGAAGCAATCCTCGAGCAAGTCAATGACTGCCCATTTGAGAAGCAATCCTCGAGCAAGTCAATGACTGCCAATTTGAGAAGCAATCCTCGAGCAAGTCAATGACTGCCCATTTGAGAAGCAATCCTCGAGCAAGTAAATGACTGCCCATTTGAGAAGCAATCCTCGATCAAGTCAATGACTGCCCATTTGAAAAGCAGTCCTCGAGCAAGTCAATCACTGCCAATTTGAGAAGCAATCCTCGAGCAAGTCAATCACTGCCAATTTGAGAAGCAATCCTCGAGCAAGTCATTCACTGCCAATTTGAAAAGCAATCCTCGAACAAGTCAATGACTGCCAATTTGAGAAGCTGTCGCCTATCTAGTCAATAACTGCCAATTTGAAAAGCAATCCTCGAAAAAGTCAATAACTGCCAATTTGAGAAGCTGTCGCCTATCTAGTCAATAACTGCCAATTTGAGAAGCTGTCCTCTATCTAGTCAATAACTGCCAATTTGAGATGCTGTCCTCCATCAAGAGAACAACCCATTGTAGAAGATGAAGCGCTCTATCGTTCACTAACATGTCATGTACAATAATACTGCTAGAGTCCGTGCAGGAATCTGATCGCACTCTATTTCATATTTTGAAAAACACGTGCAGCGTTTTACATTCAATTCAATTATCGTAATCCCTAATCAGTCTGTAACATGAACTAAAGATTTAGGACAAGCTAACAAAACGGCACTACGTAATGTTACAGAGAGTGCTACTTAATTTCTCGAGTTATTGTCTAAATTACCATTGGTATACAAGAAATAATTAGTTTTTACCACATTCAATATTTCTACCTTCTGTATCTATTTAGTTTTATCAATATTAGATCTGAATTAAAATCTTATTTGCACAGGGATTGATAAATACAAGTATATGCATACATCTTGACCTTGATCTTGATACTTCCAGTGCCACTTGACGTCACATGCGTGGTAGTTTCCGCCCTCCGTCAGAATTCTTGGTGAGATGTTCGATCTTATGTAATGAGTCTACAGGCTGCCAACTCTGCCCCTCTTATAAATGTTATTTTTAGTGTCTCTCTATGTTTTCCTCTTTTTCTGTATTCTCACGTTTCCCACAGAAGTGCTTGTTTTGGAATTCTCTTAACTATTTTTTCATCTCCATATGTTTCCTAGAACAACGAAGGTTTTGCGTCCTTTTGTATGTTTATTTTTCCTAAATTACATCAAGGAAATTGTGTATCATTTCAGGATTTTCTTGCAATGTTTTTTTCCCTTGCTCATTTGGCTTGCCGTCTCTACAACATTTCCTACGTGTTTTTTCCCCATTGCAAACATAATGTCAGGATTTATACATGTGATCACGTTACTCACATTCAAAATCGATCATAATGATCCTATCGCTTTAGACAGATTTCAGTTTTACTTGGATTGTTATGTTTTCCAAACGAAATACTTGATTTGGGATGTATATTTATGTAAGTTAAGTTTTGTTCTTCAACAAGTGTTGTGTCAAAACATGAAGGTCGGTAGCTCTTGTGACTGCCAGACTGATAGTTTGTGTTCAAGTAAACATGAGTTTGTTTTGAAGAATATGATGTCCGTGATGTCTTTGACACAATTTTGTTACAGGGAATATTTTCATTGTCTAATGACTTGTCAATAAAATAAATGTATTTATGAGCAAATTAAAAAATGTAATTAGAAACGTGTGTCTAATTTCATTACTACATAGTTGCGTTGCCAATCAATAATCGCATATTTCTGTATTCATAATGATTGCACTGAATCAAAAATACAAAGGCAGAAAGGATTAAAAAATGCATAGCAAGCTCACAACAACCCACTCCTTGTTTGATACCCGTGCCAACATGTGAATGTACAAGCTGGGAGTCCACGTGTATGTACAAGCTGGGAGTCCACGTGTATGTACAAGCTGGGAGTCCACATGAATGTACAAACTGGGAGTCCACGTGAATGTACAAACTGGGAGTCCACGTGAATGTACAAGCTGGGAGTCTAAGTGTATGTACAAGCTGGGAGTCCACGTGTATGTACAAGCTGGGAGTCCACGTGAATGTACAAACTGGGAGTCCACGTGTATGTACAAGCTGGGAGTCCACGTGATTGTACAAACTGGGAGTCCACGTGAATGTACAAGCTGGGAGTCCACGTGTATGTACAAGCTGGGAGTCCACTTATATGTACAAGCTGGGAGTCTAAGTGTATGTACAAGCTGGGAGTCCACGTGAATGTACAAGCTGGGAGTCCACGTGTATGTACAAGCTGGGAGTCTAAGTGTATGTACAAGCTGGGAGTCCACGTATATGTACAAGCTGGGAGTCCACGTGTATGTACAAGCTGGGAGTCCACGTGAATGTACAAGCTGGGAGTCCACGAGTATGTACAAGCTGGGAGTCCACGTGTATGCACAAGCTGGGAGTCCACGTGTATGTACAAGCTGGGAGTCCACGTGAATGTACAAGCTGGGAGTCCACGTGTATGTACAAGCTGGGAGTCCACGTGTATGTACAAGCTGGGAGTCCACGTTTATGTACAAGGAGTTCACGTGTATGTACAAGCTGGGAGTCCACGTGTATGTACAAGCTGGGAGTCCACGTGTATGTACAAGCTGGGAGTCCACGAGAATGTACAAGCTGGGAGTCCACGTGTATGTACAAGCTGGGAGTCCACGTGATTGTACAAGCTGGGTGTCCACGTGTATGTACAAGCTGGTAGTCCACGTGTATGTACAAGCTGGGAGTCCACGTGTATGTACAAGCTGGTAGTCCACGTGTATGTACAAGCTGGGAGTCCACGTGAATGTATAAGCTGTGAGTCCACGTGAATGTACAAGCTGTGAGTCCACGTGAATGTACAAGCTGTGAGTCCACGTGAATGTACAAGCTTGGAGTCCACGTGTATATGCAAGCTGGGAGTCCATGTGAATGTACAAGCTGGGAGTCCACTTGAATGTACAAGCTGGGAGTCCACGTGAATGTACAAGCTGGGAGTCCACGTGTATGTACAAGCTGGGAGTCCACGTGAATGTACAAGCTGGGAGTCCACGTGTATGTACAAGCTGGGAGTCCACGTGAATGTACAAGCTGGGAGTCCACGTGTATGTACAAGCAGGGAGACCACGTGTATGTATAAGCTGGGAATCTAAGTGTATCCACAAGCTGGGAGTCCACGTGTATGTACAAGCTGGGAGTCTAAGTGTATGTACAAGCTGGGAGTCCACGTGTATGTACAAGCTGGGAGTCCACGTGAATGTACAAGCTGTGAGTCCACGTGAATGTACAAGCTGTGAGTCCACGTGAATATACAAACTGGGAGTCCACGTGAATGTACAAGCTGGGAGTCCACGTGTATGTACAAGCTGGGAGTCCACGTGAATGTACAAGCTGGGAGTCCACGTGAATGTACAAGCTGAGAGTCTAAGTGTATGTACAAGCTGGGAGTCTAAGTGTATGTACAAGCTGGGAGTCTAATTGTATGTACAAGCTGGGAGTCTAAGTGTATGTACAAGCTGGGAGTCTAAGTGTATGTACAAGCTGGGAGTCTAAGTGTATGTACAAGCTGGGAATCTAAGTGTATGCACAAGCTGGGAGTCCACGTGTATGTACAAGCTGGGAGTCTTAGTGTATGTACAAGCTGGGAGTCTAAGTGTATGCACAAGCTTGGAGTCCACGTGTATGTACAAGCTTGGAGTCCACGTGTATGTACAAGCTGGGAGTCCACTTGTATGTACAAACTGGGAGCACACTTTTATGTACAAGCTGGGAGTACTGAATGCCTACAGAAGAGACTAACAACTGCAGTTGAATGTACGAAGGCTCAACGAACACATGCAAATTAAAAACATGTGAACAAGAGCCCATACTAGATGCCTTTCGTTTCGCAAAAAAACAATAGAGAAGAGAGGGAATTCATCAGAAAGTGATGATATTCCAACTCAACTCATTCAAGCTGGGGTAAAGGTCAAAGTTCGTATTTACCACGCACTGTGTGTGAATATATGGACATATATATGTTCATAGTGCTATGATGATGACCCGGAAACAACTCAATCACTCGATCTGGAAATATGAATGCTGGTGAAAAGTTTGGAAATGATCAGGAACATATCCATCCCAAAAAGTGGAAATCTGAAGCAGTTCATCAGCAACCGAACAATTCCCATAATAAGTCAGGCCAGAAATATACTCATGCAAATCACCATGAAGAGAACAGAATGGAAATGAGGTCAGGGACTGCATGCACTTCAAACAGGTTTCAGACATAGAAAAGTACCAAGATATCATCTTTAAAGTGAGAAACATCTTTTGATGTGTAGGGAGTATTAAATAAGACATCATATGTACCTCATATACTATAGCAATGAAATTGACTTGCCTATAACATAATCATTTTTTGTCATGTAATGAGAAGAGAACAACTGGAAAATATTGTAACAACTTGAAAAATTGAGGGACGAAGAGATAGAGCATAGCAAAGAGAAAAAAAAATACCAGACAGCTTAAGAGAATGGCTTGGCAGAAGGTCAACAACAGAATTGATAAATAATTGTGGAGATCGAAAGTTGTGGAGAGACATGATCACCTACGCCAGCAGGCCCGGTACTTGATGATGATGACATCAGAAACCATATGCAATCTTGAAAGCTATGATCTTTCACAGTAAATGGCAATATCATTCCAGAACTCAGATACGCTGGTGACACAGTCCTCTTCTAAAATAGAGAAAAAAAATTGAAGAAATAACTGAGTTAAAAAACAAAGTGAAGAGCAAAACGTATGTCTAAATATATAAACCACCAGCTAATGGCCTTTAACAAATCAAAAGACGATAAAAGAGACATCATCAGTAGTGAGGAAAATGAAATTGTAACAACTTATGAATACCCGGAATCGGCAGTAACTAAAAGTGAAGACTATCAGATAGAGATTAGCTAAATTAGTAAAAGCAACTTACAAATAATAATTGCCATGACAAACATGTGTGATAATACCAACACAGCAGTAACCTTGACGTTGCTGAGGTAATATATCGTCCCGATAGCAACATATGGGTGTGAAGCATGGTCAGTCTCACAAACAACAAAACGGGAAATTGATTCATCAGAAGCAACATGTTACACACAATCGTTAAGATGTCTTGGATAATGTGCAATGAAGATATATTGTAAGATCTATCCATTACAAATATCCGGTCTATAAGCAACATTCTACAGATAACATAACAATACTACGGCCACGTCAAGTGACACGGCGGACTAATTGGATAGGATGGTTTCTGGACACGCATAAGGGGCAGACCAAGAAATTTGTGGTTTCAAGACATAGACACGGCAACAGAAGTTTGTGAATTGGCTATAGATAGTACTTATTTTAAGACAGTCTGTGATGAGTGGAACGTTCAAATAAGGGCATACGACCTGATGGATATGTTAATTAAAATGATGCAATCTGACAAGCTGCTATTGCAAGCCAACTGTTAATGTATGTGATGGAGTTTGTTGAATCACAATCAAGACAATTCAAACACACCCATAGGTGCTTCGAGCATCTCTTCAAACTATTCATCATATGCAGCAAGCGACAAACTGTGCCAGTTCGGAAATAATAAATAATTAGAGTGTATCACATCTAATGCTTGTCAACTGGGTGGTTTGACTTAATTCATGTGTAGAGTGTATCACATCTAATGCTTGTCACCTGGGTGGTATTACTTAATATGAAAGCATGTAATCCGTATATCTTACTTCAGGACCCAACAATCGTAATTTTTTTTGGAAATTACCATTTGGAATTCCTGGAATGTATCTGGCCTCTAAATGGGAATAGAATCTATTGACATCATTGGATGTACACTTAAAATAATAACAACATTAATGGTATAGCGCGAAGAGACTCAGTGGACACAGTTTCATAAATACGTGTTATTTCAATGTCATATTACTTACATCCATTATCCCATGCAACGAGTTGTTTAACTAAGAATATTTACGAATTTAGTTTACAAATAGCACATTTTAAACAAACATAAGTTTAATTTATATTAGCTCATGTTAAAAAAAAAAACTGTAACAGTATGAAAACAGGTTTAATGAAAGAAGCGTTACTAAAATTAAACAACGACACCAAAGCTCTTCAGATGTTTGTGCAAAAGGAATTGAGTGTCCTAAATATTATGTTTAACTTGCGTCGCGTTATTATGTGAGTAATTTATTTATTGTATTACACTAGGGCCGTCTTTTGTGTAAAAACATAGTTATATGAGGAAACAGCACACATAGTAGTGGCAAGGCGCTGCCTCGTGTTCGATGCTGCTTATGGCTCTCTACTGTCCTTTTTTATGCTGTTGATTATTTGTGTTTTTCCCGAGTGTTGTAAACACATCTCTCCCCCTGAAATGATTCGCTGATCTATCACCTCTGATGTTCCCCTCTATAATAGTATTCATGTATTCGATTTGTCTGCAGTCTAAACAGTTGGAGACTACTAGTCGCTGTTTTCTCCTATAACTGTTTGTCTGCAGTCTAAACAGCTGGAGACTACTAGTCGCTGTTTTCTCCTATAACTGTTTGTCTGCAGTCTAAACAGTTGGAGACTACTATCGTCGACATTCAATATCATTATAAGATGGTCTATTCTATGCGGACGGTGCACTCATCACAGCTTGTCTGAAAGAATATATATCTCTAGCTAGCTCCCACAGAACGTTGCACTCATCACAGCTTGTCTGAAAGAATATATATCTCTAGCTAGATCTCCCACAGAACGTTGCAGTAATCACAGTCTGTCTGAAAGAATATACATGTATATCTCTAGCCAGATGTCCCACAGAACGTTTCAGTAATCACAGTCTGTCTGAAAGAATATATATCTCTAGTTAGATCTCCCACAGAACGTTGCACTCATCACAGCTGGTCTGAAAGAATATATATCTCTAGCTAGATCTCCCACAGAACGTTGCAGTAATCACAGTCTGTCTGAAAGAATATATATCTCTAGCTAGATCTCCCACAGAACGTTGCAGTAATCACAGTCTGTCTGAAAGAATATATATCTCTAGCCAGATCTCCCACCGAACGTTGCAGTAATCACAGTCTGTCTGAAAGAATATATATCTCTAGCTAGATCTCCCACAGAACGTTGCACTCATCACAGCTGGTCTGAAAGAATATATATTTCTAGCTAGATCTCCCACAGAACGTTGCACTCATCACAGCTGGTCTGAAAGAATATATATCTCTAGCTAGATCTCCCAGAGAACGTTGCACTCATCACAGCTGGTCTGAAAGAATATATATCTCTAGCTAGATCTCCCACAGAACGTTGCACTCATCACAGCTGGTCTGAAAGAATATATATCTCTAGCAAGATCTCCCACAGAACGTTGCACTCATCACAGCTGGTCTGAAAGAATATATATCTCTAGCCAGATTTCCCAATCAATTGCACTCATCACAGCTTGTCTGAAAGAATATATATCTCTAGCCAGATTTCCCAATCAATTGCACTCATCACAGCCTATCTGAAAGAATAAATATCTCTAGCTAGATTTCCAAATCAATTGCACTCATCACAGCTTGTCTGAAAGAATATATATCTCTAGCCAGATTTCCCAATCAATTGCACTCATCACAGCCTATCTGAAAGAATATATATCTCTAGCTAGATCTCCCACAGAACGTTGCACTCATCACAGCCTATCTGAAAGAATATATATCTCTAGCTAGATCTCCCACAGAACGTTGCACTTATCACAGCCTATCTGAAAGAATATATATCTCTAGGTAAATCTCCCACAGAACGCTGCACTCATCACAGCCTGTCTAAAAGAATATATATCTCTAACCAGATTTCCCAATCAATTGCACTCATCACAGCCTATCTGAAAGAATATATATCTCTAGCTAGATCTCCCACAGAACGTTGCACTCATCACAGCCTATCTGATAGAATATATATCTCTAGCCAGATTTCCCAATCATTTGCACTCATCACAGCTTATCTGAAAGAATATATATCTCTAGCCAGATCTCCCAATCAATTGCACTCATCACAGCCTATCTGAAAGAATATATATCTCTAGCCAGATCTCCCAATCAATTGCACTCATCACAGCTTATCTGAAAGAATATATATCTCTAGCCAGATCTCCCAATCTATTGCACTCATCACAGCCTATCTGAAAGAATATATATCTCTAGCCAGATCTCCCAATCAATTGCACTCATCACAGCCTATCTGAAAGAATATATATCTCTAGCCAGATCTCCCAATCAATTGCACTCATCACAGCCATTCTGAAAGAATATATATCTCTAGCCAGATCTCCCACAGAACGTTGCACTCATCACAGCCTATCTGAAAGAATATATATCTCTAGCCAGATCTCCCAATCAATTGCACTCATCACAGCCTATCTGAAAGAATATATATCTCTAGCCAGATTTCCCAATCAATTGCACTCATCACAGCCTATCTGAAAGAATATATATCTCTAGCCAGATCTCCCAATCAATTGCACTCATCACAGCCTATCTGAAAGAATATATATCTCTAGCCAGATTTCCCAATCAATTGCACTCATCAAAGCTTGTCTGAAAGAATATATATCTCTAGCCAGATTTCCCAATCAATTGCACTCATCACAGCTTGTCTGAAAGAATATATATCTCTAGCCAGATTTCCCAATCAATTGCACTCATCACAGCTTGTCTGAAAGAATATATATCTCTAGCCAGATTTCCCAATCAATTGCACTCATCACAGCTTGTCTGAAAGAATATATATCTCTAGCCAGATCTCCCACAGAACGTTGCACTCATCACAGCTTGTCTTTAAAGAATATATATCTCTAGCCAGATTTCCCAATCAATTGCACTCATCACAGCTTGTCTGAAAGAATATATATCTCTAGCTAGATCTCCCACAGAACGTTGCACTCATCACAGCTTGTCTGAAAATATATATATCTCTAGCCAGATCTCCCACAGAACGTTGCACTCATCACAGCTTGTCTGAAAGAATATATATCTCTAGCTAGATCTCCCACAGAACGTTGCAGTAATCACAGTCTGTCTGAAAGAATATATATCTCTAGCTAGATCTCCCACAGAACGTTGTACTCATCACAGCTTGTCTGAAAGAATATATATCTCTAGCTAGATCTCCCACAGAACGTTGCACTCATCACAGCTTGTCTGAAAGAATATATATCTCTAGCTAGATCTCCCACAGAACGTTGCACTCATCACAGCTTGTCTGAAAGAATATATATCTCTAGCCAGATCTCCCACAGAACGTTGCACCCATCACAGCTTGTCTGAAAGAATATATATCTCTAGCCAGATCTCCCACAGAACGTTGCGCTCATCACAGCTTATCTGAAAGAATATATATCTCTAGCCAGATATCCCACAGAACGTTGCACTCATCACAGCTTGTCTGAAAGAATATATATCTCTAGCTAGATCTCCCACCGAACGTTGCACTCATCACAGCTTGTCTGAAAGAATATATATCTCTAGCCAGATCTCCCACAGAACGTTGCACTCATCACAGCTTGTCTGAAAGAATATATATCTCTAGCCAGATCTCCCACAGAACGTTGCACTCATCACAGCTTGTCTGAAAGAATATATATCTCTAGCCAGATCTCCCACAGAACGTTGCACTCATCACAGCTTGTCTGAAAGAATATATATCTCTAGCAGATCTCCCACAGAACGTTGCACTCATCACAGCTTGTCTGAAAGAATCTATGTCCTTAGCCAGAGCTTCCGCTTCTTCTGCTGGCATGTTCAAGGGCTGGTGTCTTGGAAGCACTTTCTTCTTGTCTGCCGGTCTCGTCCTCTTGAAACATATCTTCCATTCCTGATATCTTTAACTCGTTGTGTCTTTTTACGTGGACACAGCATTTTAATTCCATGTACAAGATGGCGATAATAAGAATGTTCGTATCAATGTTTCGCTATTTTAATATCTGTCTTTATTGATATTTTTCAACACCAACATTTATTTATTGTATTACACTAGGGCCCGTCTTTTGTGTAAAAACATAGTTATATGAGGAAACAGCACACATAGTAGTGGCAAGGCGCTGCCTCGTGTTCGATGCTGCTTATGGCTCTCTACTGTCCTTTTTTATGCTGTTGATTATTTGTGTTTTTCCCGAGTGTTGTAAACACATCTCTCCCCCTGAAATGATTCGCTGATCTATCACCTCTGATGTTCCCCTCTATAATAGTATTCATGTATTCTGATTTGTCTGCAGTCTAAACAGTTGGAGACTACTAGTCGCTGTTTTCTCCTATAACTGTTTGTCTGCAGTCTAAACAGCTGGAGACTACTAGTCGCTGTTTTCTCCTATAACTGTTTGTCTGCAGTCTAAACAGTTGGAGACTACTATCATCGACATTCAATATCATTATAAGGATGGTCTATTCTATGCGGACGGTGCACTCATCACAGCTTGTCTGAAAGAATATATATCTCTAGCTAGCTCTCCCACAGAACGTTGCACTCATCACAGCTTGTCTGAAAGAATATATATCTCTAGCTAGATCTCCCACAGACGTTGCAGTAATCACTCTGTCTGAAAGAATATATTTCTAGCCAGATGTCCCACAGAACGTTGCAGTAATCACAGTCTGTCTGAAAGAATATATATCTCTAGCTAGATCTCCCACAGAACGTTGCACTCATCACAGCTGGTCTGAAAGAATATATATCTCTAGCTAGATCTCCCACAAACGTTGCAGTAATCACAGTCTGTCTGAAAGAATATATATCTCTAGCTAGATCTCCCACAGAACGTTGCAGTAATCACAGTCTGTCTGAAAGAATATATATCTCTAGCCAGATCTCCCACCGAACGTTGCAGTAATCACAGTCTGTCTGAAAGAATATATATCTCTAGCTAGATCTCCCACAGAACGTTGCACTCATCACAGCTGGTCTGAAAGAATATATATTTCTAGCTAGATCTCCCACAGAACGTTGCACTCATCACAGCTGGTCTGAAAGAATATATATCTCTAGCTAGATCTCCAGAGAACGTTGCACTCATCACACAGCTGGTCTGAAAGAATATATATCTCTAGCTAGATCTCCCACAGAACGTTGCACTCATCACAGCTGTGTCTGAAAGAATATATATCTCTAGCCAGATCTCCCACAGAACGTTGCACTCATCACAGTCTGTCTGAAAGAATATATATCTCTAGCCAGATTTCCCAATCAATTGCACTCATCACAGCTTGTCTGAAAGAATATATATCTCTAGCCAGATTTCCCAATCAATTGCACTCATCACAGCCTATCTGAAAGAATAAATATCTCTAGCTAGATTTCCAAATCAATTGCACTCATCACAGCTTGTCTGAAAGAATATATATCTCTAGCCAGATTTCCCAATCAATTGCACTCATCACAGCCTATCTGAAAGAATATATATCTCTAGCTAGATCTCCCACAGAACGTTGCACTCATCACAGCCTATCTGAAAGAATATATATCTCTAGCTAGATCTCCCACAGAACGTTGCACTTATCACAGCCTATCTGAAAGAATATATATCTCTAGGTAAATCTCCCACAGAACGCTGCACTTATCACAGCCTATCTAAAAGAATATATATCTCTAACCAGATTTCCCAATCAATTGCACTCATCACAGCCTATCTGAAAGAATATATATCTCTAGCTAGATCTCCCACAGAACGTTGCACTCATCACAGCCTATCTGAAAGAATATATATCTCTAGCCAGATTTCCCAATCATTTGCACTCATCACAGCTTATCTGAAAGAATATATATCTCTAGCCAGATCTCCCAATCAATTGCACTCATCACAGCCTATCTGAAAGAATATATATCTCTAGCCAGATCTCCCAATCAATTGCACTCATCACAGCTTATCTGAAAGAATATATATCTCTAGCCAGATCTCCCAATCTATTGCACTCATCACAGCCTATCTGAAAGAATATATATCTCTAGCCAGATCTCCCAATCAATTGCACTCATCACAGCCTATCTGAAAGAATATATATCTCTAGCCAGATCTCCCAATCAATTGCACTCATCACAGCCATTCTGAAAGAATATATATCTCTAGCCAGATCTCCCACAGAACGTTGCACTCATCACAGCCTATCTGAAAGAATATATATCTCTAGCCAGATCTCCCAATCAATTGCACTCATCACAGCCTATCTGAAAGAATATATATCTCTAGCCAGATTTCCCAATCAATTGCACTCATCACAGCCTATCTGAAAGAATATATATCTCTAGCCAGATCTCCCAATCAATTGCACTCATCACAGCCTATCTGAAAGAATATATATCTCTAGCCAGATTTCCCAATCAATTGCACTCATCAAAGCTTGTCTGAAAGAATATATATCTCTAGCCAGATTTCCCAATCAATTGCACTCATCACAGCTTGTCTGAAAGAATATATATCTCTAGCCAGATTCCCAATCAATTGCACTCATCACAGCTTGTCTGAAAGAATATATATCTCTAGCCAGATTTCCCAATCAATTGCACTCATCACTGCTTGTCTGAAAGAATATATATCTCTAGCCAGATCTCCCACAGAACGTTGCACTCATCACAGCTTGTCTTTAAAGAATATATATCTCTAGCCAGATTTCCCAATCAATTGCACTCATCACAGCTTGTCTGAAAGAATATATATCTCTAGCTAGATCTCCCACAGAACGTTGCACTCATCACAGCTTGTCTGAAAGAATATATATCTCTAGCCAGATCTCCCACAGAACGTTGCACTCATCACAGCTTGTCTGAAAGAATATATATCTCTAGCTAGATCTCCCACAGAACGTTGCAGTATCACAGTCTGTCTGAAAGAATATATATCTCTAGCTAGATCTCCCACAGAACGTTGTACTCATCACAGCTTGTCTGAAAGAATATATATCTCTAGCTAGATCTCCCACAGAACGTTGCACTCATCACAGCTTGTCTGAAAGAATATATATCTCTAGCTAGATCTCCCACAGAACGTTGCACTCATCACAGCTTGTCTGAAAGAATATATATCTCTAGCCAGATCTCCCACAGAACGTTGCACTCATCACAGCTTGTCTGAAAGAATATATATCTCTAGCCAGATCTCCCACAGAACGTTGCGCTCATCACAGCTTATCTGAAAGAATATATATCTCTAGCCAGATATCCCACAGAACGTTGCACTCATCACAGCTTGTCTGAAAGAATATATATCTCTAGCTAGATCTCCCACCGAACGTTGCACTCATCACAGCTTGTCTGAAAGAATATATATCTCTAGCCAGATCTCCCACAGAACGTTGCACTCATCACAGCTTGTCTGAAAGAATATATATCTCTAGCCAGATCTCCACAGAACGTTGCACTCATCACAGCTTGTCTGAAAGAATATATCTCTAGCCAGATCTCCCACAGAACGTTGCACTCATCACAGCTTGTCTGAAAGAATATATATCTCTAGCCAGATCTCCACAGAACGTTGCACTCATCACAGCTTGTCTGAAAGAATATATATCTCTAGCCAGATCTCCCACAGAACGTTGCACTCATCACAGCTTGTCTGAAAGAATCTATGTCCTTAGCCAGAGCTTCCGCTTCTTCTGCTGGCATGTTCAAGGGCTGGTGTCTTGGAAGCACTTTCTTCTTGGTCTGCCGGTCTCGTCCTCTTGAAAACATATCTTCCATTCCTGATATCTTTAACTCGTTGTGTCTTTTACGTGGACACAGCATTTTAATTCCATGTACAAGATGGCGATAATAAGAATGTTCGTATCAATTTTCGCTATTTTAATATCTGTCTTTATTGATATTTTTCAACACCAACATTTATTTATTGTATTACACTAGGGCCGTCTTTTGTGTAAAACATAGTTATATGAGAAACAGCACACATAGTAGTGGCAAGGCGCTGCCTCGTGTTCGATGCTGCTTATGGCTCTCTACTGTCCTTTTTTATGCTGTTGATTATTTGTGTTTTTCCCGAGTGTTGTAAACACATCTCTCCCCCTGAAATGATTCGCTGATCTATCACCTCTGATGTTCCCCTCTATAATAGTATTCATGTATTCTGATTTGTCTGCAGTCTAAACAGTTGGAGACTACTAGTCGCTGTTTTCTCCTATAACTGTTTGTCTGCAGTCTAAACAGCTGGAGACTACTAGTCGCTGTTTTCTCCTATAACTGTTTGTCTGCAGTCTAAACAGTTGGAGACTACTATCATCGACATTCAATATCATTATAAGGATGGTCTATTCTATGCGGACGGTGCACTCATCACAGCTTGTCTGAAAGAATATATATCTCTAGCTAGCTCTCCCACAGAACGTTGCACTCATCACAGCTTGTCTGAAAGAATATATATCTCTAGCTAGATCTCCCACAGAACGTTGCAGTAATCACAGTCTGTCTGAAAGAATATACATGTATATCTCTAGCCAGATGTCCACAGAACGTTTCAGTAATCACAGTCTGTCTGAAAGAATATATATCTCTAGTTAGATCTCCCACAGAACGTTGCACTCATCACAGCTGGTCTGAAAGAATATATATCTCTAGCTAGATCTCCCACAGATCGTTGCAGTAATCACAGTCTGTCTGAAAGAATATATATTTCTAGCCAGATGTCCCACAGAACGTTGCAGTAATCACAGTCTGTCTGAAAGAATATATATCTCTAGCTAGATCTCCCACAGAACGTTGCACTCATCACAGCTGGTCTGAAAAAATATATATCTCTAGCTAGATCTCCCACAGAACGTTGCAGTAATCACAGTCTGTCTGAAAGAATATATATCTCTAGCTAGATCTCCCACAGAACGTTGCAGTAATCACAGTCTGTCTGAAAGAATATATATCTCTAGCCAGATCTCCCACCGAACGTTGCAGTAATCACAGTCTGTCTGAAAGAATATATATCTCTAGCTAGATCTCCCACAGAACGTTGCACTCATCACAGCTGGTCTGAAAGAATATATATTTCTAGCTAGATCTCCCACAGAACGTTGCACTCATCACAGCTGGTCTGAAAGAATATATATCTCTAGCTAGATCTCCCAGAGAACGTTGCACTCATCACAGCTGGTCTGAAAGAATATATATCTCTAGCTAGATCTCCCACAGAACGTTGCACTCATCACAGCTGGTCTGGAAGAATATATATCTCTAGCAAGATCTCCCACAGAACGTTGCACTCATCACAGCTGGTCTGAAAGAATATATATCTCTAGCCAGATTTCCCAATCAATTGCACTCATCACAGCTTGTCTGAAAGAATATATATCTCTAGCCAGATTTCCCAATCAATTGCACTCATCACAGCCTATCTGAAAGAATATATATCTCTAGCTAGATCTCCACAGAACGTTGCACTCATCACAGCCTATCTGAAAGAATATATATCTCTAGCTAGATCTCCCACAGAACGTTGCACTTATCACAGCCTATCTGAAAGAATATATATCTCTAGGTAAATCTCCCACAGAACGCTGCACTCATCACAGCCTATCTAAAAGAATATATATCTCTAACCAGATTTCCCAATCAATTGCACTCATCACAGCCTATCTGAAAGAATATATATCTCTAGCTAGATCTCCCACAGAACGTTGCACTCATCACAGCCTATCTGAAAGAATATATATCTCTAGCCAGATTTCCCAATCATTTGCACTCATCACAGCTTATCTGAAAGAATATATATCTCTAGCCAGATCTCCCAATCAATTGCACTCATCACAGCCTATCTGAAAGAATATATATCTCTTGCCAGATCTCCCTATCAATTGCACTCATCACAGCTTATCTGAAAGAATATATATCACTAGCCAGATCTCCCAATCTATTGCACTCATCACAGCCTATCTGAAAGAATATATATCTCTAGCCAGATCTCCCAATCAATTGCACTCATCACAGCCTATCTGAAAGAATATATATCTCTAGCCAGATCTCCCAATCAATTGCACTCATCACAGCCATTCTGAAAGAATATATATCTCTAGCCAGATCTCCCACAGAACGTTGCACTCATCACAGCCTATCTGAAAGAATATATATCTCTAGCCAGATCTCCCAATCAATTGCACTCATCACAGCCTATCTGAAAGAATATATATCTCTAGCCAGATTTCCCAATCAATTGCACTCATCACAGCCTATCTGAAAGAATATATATCTCTAGCCAGATCTCCCAATCAATTGCACTCATCACAGCCTATCTGAAAGAATATATATCTCTAGCCAGAATTCCCAATCAATTGCACTCATCAAAGCTTGTCTGAAAGAATATATATCTCTAGCCAGATTTCCCAATCAATTGCACTCATCACAGCTTGTCTGAAAGAATATATATCTCTAGCCAGATTTCCCAATCAATTGCACTCATCACAGCTTGTCTGAAAGAATATATATCTCTAGCCAGATTTCCCAATCAATTGCACTCATCACAGCTTGTCTGAAAGAATATATATCTCTAGCCAGATCTCCCACAGAACGTTGCACTCATCACAGCTTGTCTTTAAAGAATATATATCTCTAGCCAGATTTCCCAATCAATTGCACTCATCACAGCTTGTCTGAAAGAATATATATCTCTAGCTAGATCTCCCACAGAACGTTGCACTCATCACAGCTTGTCTGAAAGAATATATATCTCTAGCCAGATCTCCCACAGAACGTTGCACTCATCACAGCTTGTCTGAAAGAATATATATCTCTAGCTAGATCTCCACAGAACGTTGCAGTAATCACAGTCTGTCTGAAAGAATATATATCTCTAGCTAGATCTCCCACAGAACGTTGTACTCATCACAGCTTGTCTGAAAGAATATATATCTCTAGCTAGATCTCCCACAGAACGTTGCACTCATCACAGCTTGTCTGAAAGAATATATATCTCTAGCTAGATCTCCCACAGAACGTTGCACTCATCACAGCTTGTCTGAAAGAATATATATCTCTAGCCAGATCTCCCACAGAACGTTGCACTCATCACAGCTTGTCTGAAAGAATATATATCTCTAGCCAGATCTCCCACAGAACGTTGCGCTCATCACAGCTTATCTGAAAGAATATATATCTCTAGCCAGATATCCCACAGAACGTTGCACTCATCACAGCTTGTCTGAAAGAATATATATCTCTAGCTAGATCTCCCACCGAACGTTGCACTCATCACAGCTTGTCTGAAAGAATATATATCTCTAGCCAGATCTCCCACAGAACGTTGCACTCATCACAGCTTGTCTGAAAGAATATATATCTCTAGCCAGATCTCCCACAGAACGTTGCACTCATCACAGCTTGTCTGAAAAAATATATATCTCTAGCCAGATCTCCCACAGAACGTTGCACTCATCACAGCTTGTCTGAAAGAATATATATCTCTAGCCAGATCTCCCACAGAACGTTGCACTCATCACAGCTTGTCTGAAAGAATCTATGTCCTTAGCCAGAGCTTCCGCTTCTTCTGCTGGCATGTTCAAGGGCTGGTGTCTTGGAAGCACTTTCTTCTTGGTCTGCCGGTCTCGTCCTCTTGAAAACATATCTTCCATTCCTGATATCTTTAACTCGTTGTGTCTTTTTACGTGGACACAGCATTTTAATTCCATGTACAAGATGGCGATAATAAGAATGTTCGTATCAATGTTTCGCTATTTTAATATCTGTCTTTATTGATATTTTTCAACACCAACATTAACAAATGATGTTGTTTCCACTGAATTGATTTTCTGTTGTTTGCGAGACTGTCCATGACTCACAACCACATGTTGTATTCGGAAATGTGCGTGACCTAAATATACTGACGTTACTGCAATGTAAGTATTGGTCCATATGTTCTTTGTTGTCTTTAATGATTGTGTTGCTATTGCTTATCTTCTTTTAATCTCTTTCTAGTGTTATGCATTGTTAGTTATTACTCACTCACTGCACGGAATTACTGAACGCTTAACTGATCTATATAAACAAACTGTTGAATTTCATGAAATTCATGAAATGTTGAATTTCACACAATTCATGAAATACTTGAGACTCACATAAGTTGAGCCATTGTTTCACATCCGCTTGATCTCTACATCGTGTTAGTTACTTACTATTTGCAACATCTTCACTTTCAATTAAATCACACCTCATTGCAGTCTAACTAACAAAATCATCAAAACAAGTAGCAATATACAATTTACAAATAACAACACACCATATACAACTAACAATATACCATTTACAGATGATTAAATGATAACACATTAACTGTCTGTGTCTGCGTTTATATAATAACGGTGACAGCGTTGTAATTGTTTCGAAAAGTAACGCTTGTTTAGGTAGGTCGGAGGAGTAAAGACATCAAAATTTAGATAGGTCGACAGGTCCTCCTTATTTCACATCGGGCAGTTCCCTACATGCTCAGATCTCATCCAAAGTATAACCTTCAACGTGCAGCGACTAACACCACCCTTGTTGTTGAACAAGTCTTCTTTACATTCCCGTGAAGCCGTCCCATCTGCCGTCCCATCTGCCGTCCCATCTGCCGTCCCATCTACCGTCCCATCTGCCGTCCCATCTGCAATTTCATCTTGCGTCCCATCTGCCGTCCCATCTACCGTCCCATCTGCCGTCCCATCTACCGTCCCATCCGCCGTCCCATCTGCCGTCTTCCAACCTGACATGACATTAATGCAGTCGTTTCATGATTGCGGATTAATGGTTCTGTGTCCATGTTCCGCTTCTCTGAACTCGTTCATTTCAGAACGGATCGTCCCATCTACCGTCCCATTTGCCGTCCCATCTGCCGTCCCATCTGCCGTCCCATCTACCGTCCCATCTGCCGTCCCATCTGCCGTCCCATCTGCTGTCCCATCTACCGTCCCATCCGCCGTCCATCTGCCGTCTTCCAACCTGACATGACATTAATGCAGTCGTTTCATGATTGCGGATTAATGGTTCTGTGTCCATGTTCCGCTTCTCTGAACTCGTTCATTTCAGAACGGCTGCGGTTAAAAAAAGAGCTCCCAGTTGTCATTTACACTACCTCGGAAATAACAAACCTAGTTTCATTATCTCGCTGCTTCTATTACAACCAAATAAAGACGTAGACCACAACAGTCTTTCCTCAGTCATGGTCTGTATGTTATTTTCAATCAAAGTTTACTAAATTTATGTTAAACAATACTGACCATCTCCGTGTCTACTACATTATCACCATAGTGGTTGACGCCCTGGTAATACAAAAGGAATACAATTTAAAACATGTTAAGAATCGTGTTGTAATGAAAATCTAAAGAAAATATTTGAAGATGTGCACATTGATAGTTAAGGCAACATAGTAAACGAAGCTTTAAGACTTCGATAACACATTCCCCCAAAGTTACCAAAATTAGTGGCTGAAGTAAGGATATCTCTAAACCGTTCTCTATTGTGAATGACAAGAATAAATACAAGTGGAATAAAATGGTACTTGATGATGATGATGATGATTAGGAAAGGATCAATGTCTCTCTTTAGAGATGCATTAAAATGCATGTTCAAATGACACCCGTCCCAGTGGCTTTATTACAAACATACGTAATGCACATCAACAGGTGGTCAGAATTGAAAAAAAGCAGTTGTTATCACACAAGTAGTCACCAGAACCCCACTGCCTTGTGGGTGAGACTTTTTAGTCAAAGGCTAGCGGAGCCAACCGTGAACAAACCGACGGAAGGCAACAGAAAACCACCGTCGTAATGTCTTTGTACAATCATGAATCGCCACAACAGTAGAAATAACGACAACAACGTTAAGGGGGATTCCAATGGAAAACCCTCGTTCGGTAGGGGACATCATGTGCTACAGGTGATACCCGATCGTCATCAAGCTACTGTAAGCAAAATAAAGATAAAACAAACTCTAAAGATAGGTGATTGGAATGTGAGAACACTCATGCAGAAGGGTAAACTAGAAAACATCATACAAGAAATGAAAAAAATGGGTTTACAATTACTGGGACTTTGCGAAATGAGATACACCAGATCAGGGGAGATGTATTCTGATAAACATAAAATAATCTATTCTGGAGATACTGAACACCAAAGAGGAGTAGGTATCATCTTGGATACAGAAAGAGCCAGTACAGTGAAATGCTTTTACCCAATATCTGACGGAGTCCTTTTAGTGAAAATGAATGGAAAGCCAATAGATATAAATCTTATACAAGTTTATGCACCAACAGCAGAAAGTCTAGAGGGGACAATTGATAAATTTTACGAGTTAAATGAGGCACTTCATAAATGCAAACCACATGAAATCACCATAGTTCTAGGGGATTTTAACGCAGAAGTAGGAAAGGAAAGAGTTGAGGGAGTAGTTGGTCATTATGGCTTAGGTGAGGGGAATGAAAGAGGTGAGCAACTTATTGACTAGGCAAGAACACACAACATGATGATAGGAAACACCTGGCTTAAGCAACATCCAAGACGTCTGTGGACATGGAAAACTCCAAGAGACAACGCACGTAATCAAGTTGATAATATAACGACTTCCGGTGTGTGACTGTGCTGGCAACACGACACAATTTTTCGATGGGAGTAAAATTTAAGTTTTAAGTGAATTTCAATGCCCGTAGAAAATGAAATTCAAGCGTTCTTGTGCTATTTCAAAAATATTTATATGCCAGCTAAACAACAAATGATAAATAGCATCTTCATACCAACTTTGTGCTATGAAAGTCAAACATGGACCCTTTCTAAATCACATTTAAGAAAGATCAATACATGTGAGATGCGTTGCTTGAGAAAAGTAACAACCAACACAAGAAGAGATAGAATACCAAATGAAACCATAAGAAAAATAGTAGGAACAAAACCCTGCCAAGAATATATAGAACAACAACTTAAATGGTTTGGCCACCTGGTCAGAATGAATCCATACCAATTACCATCAAGGGCGTTCATCTCGAGAATGCATGGAAAAAGACCAAGAGGAAGACCCAGAAGAAGATGGATAGATGCAGTGACAGAGACATGTAACAACAAAGGAAAATCACTAATTCAGACAATTCGAGCAGCACAAGAACGACAAATGATATAAACCACGACACCTTTTAGGTTATCAGTGAAATAGAAAAGAAAAGAAGAGGTAGAATAGATTTAGAAACAGTCGGGTGTGTGTGAAAACTAGACCAGGGGCAGATTGCAATAGTGATCATGTACCAGTTGTGGGGAAGCTTAGAGTAAAATTAAAAACAACAAAGCGAGCCTCAGTTAACATCAAGTTAAATTTAGATTTACTAAAATCAGACAAGAAGCTGCAAGACAAATATAAAATCACAATTCAGAAACTGTACAAAGCAATAGAGAAGATACAAAGCATTGATGAACAGTGGGAAATGCTAAAAGAATCAATGCAACAAACATCAAAAGAGTTAATACCACCAGTGAGGACAAATTCAAGAAAGAAATGGATGACAGACGACATTTTGCAGCTAATGGATACAAGAAGAAGAAATAAAGAAAATAAAGATGAGTATAAGAGATTAAATAAAGAAATTGTAGTAAAATGCAATGAAGCAAAAGAAGCGTGGCTAAAAGAGAGATGCACAGAGATTGAAATGCAACAAAACGGAGATGCCAAAGCTATATACGTAGGGAGGTCAAAAAGTAATGCACACCAATTTTTTTCTCGGAAACTATTCGGGCAAAATGTGTGAAATTTTCACAGATTGTAGCTGAACATCCCCTTTACACTACCTATTTTTCAACATAATCTCCGTCCAAGCGTATTGCCTTACGCCAACGCGAAACTAGGTCATGAATGCCTCGTTTGTACCAAGTTTTGTCCTGCTCGCGTAGCCATTTTTCAACTGCACGGATCACATCCTCATCATTGTCAAAGTGTGTCGCACGCAGGAATTTTTTGAGTGGTCCAAACACATGGAAATCTGAGGGAGCCAGATCAGGGCTGTAAGGAGGATGGGGCAGTACAGTCCAACCAAATTTGTTGATTGCTTCCCGTGTTACCAGACTTGTGTGAGGGCGTGCATTGTCATGTTGAAGCAACAAATCTGCAGATGGCTTATTAGGCCGAACTCTGTGGAACCGATTTTTGAGTTTTGTCAGTGTATTGATGTAAGCTGTCGAGTTGATTGTCTCACTTCTTGTCATTACATCAACAAGAATGACACCATCAATGTCCCAGAAGACAGTGATCATCACCTTTCCGGCTGATGGAGATGTTTTGAATTTTTTTCTTTTTGGTGACTGCGGATGATGCCATTCCATTGACTGCATTTTTGTTTCAGGCTCATAATAATGACCCACGTTTCGTCACCGGTAACAATTTTTGACAAAAACATTACTCCTTTAACACCGAAACGCTCCAACAATTCAGAACAGAATGGAATGTTTTCCTTTGAACTCTGTGATCATTTGTTAGGCACCGAGGAACCCATCGAGCGCAAATCTTTGAATATCCGAAAGTTTTAAAAATTGCGATTGCACTTCCCTTGCTGACTGTAAGCTGCAATGCCAATTGCTGACTAGTGATACGCCTATCCCTACGAATAATGGCATCAGCCCGGTTTAACATGTCTGTGCTGGTAGCCGAGGCAACACGTCCAGAATGCGGTAAATCATGCAGCTCCACTCGTACACTTTCTGCAGCTTTAATTCTCTGAACCCAGCGACTAACTGTGCTCCTATCGACTGCAGAACATTTGTACACTGCACACAGTCGTTTATGAATGTTTGCCACAGTTTATTTTTCCGCAACCAGAAATTCTATGACAATTCGCTGTTTGTAACGGACATTGTTCACAAGCTCCATTTTAACGGTTCATAGATTGCGTAATATTTATCCGAATGCTGTGCAATTTGGTGCACATAATGGAAACATGTCATATTCCAAGTGTGCAAAATTTCATATTCCTATCTTTATTATTAGCCGAGAAAAAAATTGGTGTGCATTACTTTTTGACCTCCCTTTAGTACAAACAAATTGAGTAATTGACAGGAAGAAAAATGCAATAAAAAAATGGATGTCTAAGATCAAAGGAGGGAGAACTGTTGATTGCTCAAGAAAACATAAGGGAACGATGGATAGAATACATTAAAGATATGCATAATGATGAACGAACAGAAGTAAATATTAAAGATAATGAAGAAGGACCAGAAATACTTAGAGAAGAAGTGCAAGATGCCTTGCGCAATATGAAAGCAGGCAAAGCTCCTGGACCAGATAATATAACTAAAGAAAAGATTGAAACCATGCGTGATTTTGGAATAGAAATAATAACAACAATATTGAATGATATCTACAACAGCGGGTATATAACATACGACATGCTCAAATCAATATTCATAGCCCTACCAAAGAAATCGGATGCGATTGAATGCGATGATCATCGTACAATAAGTCTTATGAGTCATATGACTAAGATATTACTAAGAATCATAATGCGAAGAGTGCGAAACAAAATCAGTCCAGAAATTAGCGATGAACAGTGTGGTTTTGTTAGAGATAAAGGAACAAGCAATGCCATTTATATCATAAGATCTTTAGTAGAAAGAGCCATAGGGTTGAAAACAGATCTATACCCATGTTTCATAGATTACACCAAGGCATTTGACAAAGTAACGCACCAAGAAATAATCAACATTTTAGCAACCATCAACGTAAACAGCAAACATCTAAGAATAATAAAGAACATGTACTGGCAACAAACAGCTGCCATAAGAAATGGAAACCAATTGGGAATATTTCAACAAATAAAAGGGGGGTGTTAGACAGGGTTGTGTGCTGTCACCAGATTTGTTTAATATTTATAGTGAGATTATTATAAAATCCATAAGGGACATGCCTGGAATAACAATTGGAGGTCATAATATAAATAATCTAAGGTATGCTGATGATACAGTCTTAATCGCTAAGAGTGAAAATGAGTTACAAGAAATGTTGGACATTATAGTGAAAGAAAGCAAAAAATAAAGGACTCAGCCTTAATAGCAAAAATACAGAGGTAATGGTAACAACAAAGAAAAAGACACCACCTCAGTGCAAAATAAAGACAAGTGGAACAATATTAAAACGGGTAAATGAATTTAAATATTTGGAAACTTTGTTAACCTCAGATGGAAGATGTACAGAAGAGGTGAGATGTAGAATGGCTCAGGCAAAAGCAGCTTTCCAAAAAATGAGGAAGATCCTGTGCAATCCATTTTTGACAATAGAAACAAGAAAAAAAAGTTCTTAAATGTTATGTAGAGCCAGTCTTAACATATGGATGTGAATCATGGACAATAGGACAACAGACAAGAAAATCACTGGGGTCTGTGGAAATGTGGTCATACAGAAGAATGTTGAAAGTACTATGGACAGCTAAGAAGGGTAATGAAAAAGTTATGAGAGAGGTCAAAGCAAAAAGAGAGCTAATGTCCAATATCAGGAAGAGACAATCATCATTTTTTGGCCATGTAATGAGAAAAGAACAACTTGAATATATTGTAACAACTTGAACAATTGAGGGACGAAGAGATAGAGGGAAGCAAAGAGAAAAAAAACAAAACAGACAGCTTAAGAGAATGGCTTGGCAGAAGGTCAATAACATAAATGATAAATAGCTGCCGAGATCGAAAGTTGTGGAGAGACATGATCACCTACGCCAGTAGGCATGGCACTTGTTGATGATTATGATGTGTCACCAGAGCTCTTTGGAAAAAAATAGAAGGAAACACAGACATTTAGGCAAGCAACTAACTACTTGAGTAGATGGCGTGTACCGTCGGTGACAAAAATCACTTTGTTGATCGTTGAACCATTTTATCACCGAGACCATGAATTCTTGCTCGCATTCGAATAGTTGTCGCTTTTAGACATTCTTTTAAGGCTCCGAACAAATGAAAACCGTTGTGAAAGATCGGGGCTGTGGGCTGGTTGTTACAGAGCTTCCCACTGTTTCCTTGCTAGCGCTTCCTGCACAATGATTAAATGGTCTCAACATGTGGGCGAGCATCGTAGAGCAAATGAATCACACCACGCGAAAGCATGTCGGGTTTTCTTCATAGCTGAATGCAAATTAACCATCGTGTATTTGCAGCCGATGGCATAGATGCTCACACCAGGCTCTTTGAAGTATGTTAAATAGCCCTTGGAATGGTTCCTTGTCACACCGACAATTTTTTCCAACAGTTTGTAGTAAAACCAATGACTACTACATGGAGAATGAACACATTCACAATTGTACATCGGCGTGTGCTCATTACGTCAGATGTACATCATAATTCCTCAACCACTTAATGTCCACTTATTACAACCCATGTGGGCTTTATTTGAACACGCCTCGTATAAAACAAATCAAAATAAGTTGATAGATATGTGCGCATACGATCCTAATGCAATTGAGATAACCCATTATACATTGCATCAACTAATCACGATTTATACATTGTAAATGTACCGCAATTGCAGCCATACTTGATACAATACTTAGCTGTTAATGTTTCAGTCTCATTTATATTCACAACGCAGATGTTAATAAACTGCGAATTCGGGTATTATATGCGTCATAGTACATTGTAGCGCTGTTCAAACTTGACTCAAGCCTTAAAATGAACCAGCCTTAATATGAATCAGAGACAGTCATCATTGAAATCATCGTATGCTTTGACAATACAACTGTCAATGATATACTTTGATATCGTTCGATAGTGGAATAAACGAAAGAAAACTAGGCTTATTGCTATTGTCCGATGGAAGCAACATCTCATGTTTGCCATATAATGTGAATAGAACATTGGGAATGTACAATAGCAATTAGACAAATGGAGGTAGTGGATAAATGGAGGACGGCAGAAAGGAAGATATCTCAGGAAGACAGTTATAACGTTGATCAAATATCAAATACAGGAATGATAAATAGCTGTAGAAATAATGTATATACTTTTACCAGTAGGCGGTAATTTCGCAAATATATGCATGCACACATACATTCATACATACATACACACATACATTCACACATACATACACACATACATACATACATACATACATACATATATATATATATACATACATACATACATACATACATACATACATGCATACATGCACACATACATACATACATACATACATACATGTACATATACATTCATACATACATATACATTCATACATATATGTATTCATAAATACATACATACATGCATGCATGCATACACATATACATATACATGCATACACACATACATACATGCATACCTGCATACATACACACATAAACACATACATACGTGCACATACATACATTCACACATACATGCATACATACACGTATGCATACATACATATATACACGCATAAATACATACATACATACATAAATACATACACACATACATACGTACATAAACACATACATACTTACATACGTGCATACACATATACATACACACATACGTACATACACACATGTATTCATTTATACATACACATACATGCATGCATGCATACATACATACATAAATACATACATACATACATACATAAATACATAAATACATACATACGTACATACATACATATATACATATATACATACGTGCATACATGCATACACACATAAATACATACACACATACATACATACATACATACATACATACATACATACATACATACATACATACATACATACATACATACATACATACATACGTACATACGGTATACGTATACACGTACATACATGCATACATACATACATAAATACATATAGTATGATGCCTTATTCAAAGTTTACTCTATCTCTAGACTTATACTTACTATCAGAGCGTTAGAAATAAGAGAACTAATCTGAGAAAACAAACGTGTTTAACTATAGATGGATTTGAATCTATTTATGGATAAGCAACCGATATGATACCATAGACTTTGATGATACAAAAAATCACCTCTCCTCTCACAAAAGCATTAACAAATACAATGTAAGATAATCGTAAGCGTTGAGAGGTTACAAACTATGTGATTGAAAATAAATAGATAAAAAGATAAGATTCGTAATGTTTAAATGTAGATGATAACAAGAAAGAAAGAATTGGGGAAATACTGTTTTGCAAGAAATAAAATCGTTTGTATTTTCTTCTACTTTTGTCGTTACTGATTTGCCTTTCAGCGTAGAGGGATATAACTTGCGTTCTTGTGCTCTTCTGTTCCCCTATTCTGTTCTTATGTTTCGTAGGGTTTCTAATATTCCGTCAATCTATCTTTGTCGTGGTAGGTCTTTGAGACTGGTGTTCTCGCAAAGCCTAATGAAGTCTCGTTGTGTTGTGTTTTGATCTTTCTACTATGTCACGTGACTAAACCGTTTTGTCTCTTGTTTCTTTAAATATTATATGGCGAGGATTATTCCTAGTTTTTACCGCAGTTCTTCATGTCTGATCTTATCACTCAAGCTGTTTCCTGTCATTCGCCTAACACATCTCATCTCGGTAGTATTTATTTCTCTTGTTGATCTTGCTTCAGCAGTTCATGGTTGACATTGGTGGCACAACTTTGGAATGAATGTACAAATATAATAAATGTATATATGTATATAATTAATATGTATATATATATATATATATATATATATATATATATATATAATTATTACAAATACAGATAACAGGACGTTTGGTTAATTAGATGAGTGACTCTTTCATTGATTCAAATGTTGGGAGGAAGTGAAGAGAAATAAAGAAACATGAATATGACTTGTTAAAGTGTATCAAAAACACGTCTAAGTGGGGAGGGTAGACACTATTTACTTATGTGTAGCCAACGACACAATATCATCAGATATTTTGTCCTTTACAGAAAGCTAGCTTCACCACGGCTTGTATGAAAAATTCTTTTATCTAGCTAGATCTCTCACCTAACGCTGCCTTCATCACAACCCGTCTGAAAGAATCTTTTCTCTAGCTAGATCTCTCACAGAACGCTGTCTTCATCACATCCCGTCTGAAAGAATCTTTTCTCTAGCTAGATCTCTCACAGAACGCTGCCTTCATCACAGCCCATCTGAAAGAATCTTTTCTCTAGCTAGATCTCTTACAGAACGCTGCCTTCATCACAGCTCGTCTGAAAGAATCTTTTCTCTAGCTAGATCTCTTACAGAACGCTGCCTTCATCACAGCTCGTCTGAAAGAATCTTTTCTCTAGCTAGATCTCTCACAGAACGCTGCCTTCATCACAGCTCGTCTGAAATAATCTTTTCTCTAGCTAGATCTCTCACATAACGCTGCCTTCATCACATCCCGTCTGAAAGAATCTTTTCTCTAGCTAGATCTCTCACATAACGCTGCCTTCATCACAGCTCGTCTGAAAGAATCTTTTCTCTAGCTAGATCTCCCACAGAACGCTGCCTTCATCACAGCCCATCTGAAAGAATCTTTTCTCTAGCTAGATCTCTCACAGAACGCTGCCTTCATCACAACCTGTATGAAAGAATATTTTCTCTAGACAGATCCCCCACTTCTTCCTTCGTCATGATCAGGCCCCATTGAAATCTTGAAACCACCTTCTTCCTGGTCTGCTCTATATAATATAGTCTCTCATATTGACGCAATCCTTATTATAGTCTCTCATATTGACGCAATCCCTATTATAGTCTCTCATATTGACGCGATCATTATTATAGTCTCTCTTATTGACGCAATCCTTATTATAGTCTCTCATATTGACGCAATCCTTATTATAGTCTCTCATATTGACGCGATCATTATTATAGTTTCTCATATTGACTCAAACATTGTTTGTCTTTTCTGGATGATAATGCGTCTAGAGTTGTGTCTGAATGATATAAATATAGAAGATTAATCGTAATCGCTGCTATCGTGTTTAATATGTCACGGAAACTATCGAATATGTCAAACAAGCAACATGTCGTTGAATTATCAAATGACAAATCAACTATTGTCTTGAACAACATTAATCATAGCGTTAATTATTCACTGCAAGACTTGCTGAGCAGGCAATCTGAGCACCTATGGACATGTTCGGAGTGTAATGATGATGACCCTCAAATAACTCAATCTTGTATTTACCTCAACATAATTTCTAGATTATATTACTTACGTTTTTTATGAATAACAAAAACTGAAATGGGAGATTTTAAAATAAAAAAAAGCTTCAAAAACTAAAAAAATGCACTACTATTGCTTTCTCAGGCTAACTGTGGGTAGGGGACAGTTTGTCTATTTCCGTTACAGAACTGACAAAAATAACAGGCTCAATATGTGCGTTACAGAACTGACAAAACTAACAGGCTCAATATTTACGTTACAGAGCTGACAAAACAAAACAGGCTCAATATTTACGTTACAGAATTGACAAAACTACCAGGCTCAATATTTGCCTTACAGAACTGACAAAACTAACAGGCTCAACATTTGCGTTACAGAACTGACAAAACTAACAGGCTCAATATTTACGTTACAGAACTGACAAAACTAACAGGCTCAATATGTGCGTTACAGAACTGACAAAACTAACAGGCTCAATATTTACGTTACAGAACTGACAAAACAATCAGGCTCAATAATTACGTTACAGAATTGAAAAAACTACCAGGCTCAATATTTGCTTTACAGAACTGACAAAACTACCAGGCTCAATATTTGCGTTACAGAACTGACAAAACTAACAGGCTCAATATTTGCGTTACAGAACTGACAAAACTAACAGGCTCAATATTTGAGTTACAGAACTGACAAAACTAACAGGCTCAATATTTACGTTACAGAACTGACAAAACTAACAGGCTCAATATTTGCGTTACAGAACTGACAAAACTAACAGGCTCAATATTTACGTTACAGAACTGACAAAACTAACGGGCTCAATATTTGAGTTACAGAACTGACAAAACTAACAGGCTCAATATTTGCGTTACAGAACTGACAAAACTAACTGGCTCAATATTTGCGTTACAGAACTGACAAACTAACTGGCTCAATAATTGCGTTATAGAACTGACAAAACTAAGAGGCTCAATATTTGAGTTACAGAACTGACAAAACTAACAGGCTCAATATTTGCGTTACAGAACTGACAAAACTAACTGGCTCAATATTTGCGTTACAGAACTGACAAAACTAACTGGCTCAATAATTGCGTTATAGAACTGACAAAACTAAGAGGCTCAATATTGAGTTACAGAACTGACAAAACTAACAGGCTCAATATTTGCGTTACAGAACTGACAAAACTAACAGGCTCAATATTTGCGTTACAGAACTGACAAAACTAACTGGCTCAATAATTGCGTTATAGAACTGACAAAACTAAGAGGCTCAATATTTGCGTTACAGAACTGACAAAACTAATTGGCTCAATATTTGCCCACATAGTCTACTTTGGCTAAGCCCTTACTATAAACCAATATTATTTTTAACCACATATGGCAAGTAAAACATTGTACCTCACAAAATTGGCATAAATACTAAGTTGAGCTGTTATTGAACATATTACTTACCGAAGCAGCGTCATTCAGAGCGTCCACAACCTAGCAGGACATACGAATGCATCAGTTAAATTCTAATCTTTCACATATACGCGTCGTATTTGTTAATTGTTTCAATCATTATTCTGCCACCATTTCAGAAAATAAAGACTGTTTTTCTATTGCAGTCTTTAACATCACCTTTGTATATATCCCAATGTCCCTATGGCTCTACACTGTATATATATATGCAAGCAACATAAAGGAGAAACTAGAGATCACGACATTCTGCAAAAAAAAACACAAGCAACTTGACAACATCAATGATGGTCTTTCAGAGAAATTGTTTTAAAAGAAAATGATATGAATCTCTGGCCCTCTCAAATATCAGCCTACATAGCTACCAAAACCGCAGATAAAGGTGGTCGCGTAGTTGCCATGTGTAAAAATCTCTACTCCTAAGAGGTCACTCTCAACTTTCTAATTCACGTTTGATGGGCCTTGCCCTACCGACCTCACTGTACAGAACAATAAAATGGTCAAGTCATACATGTATGCTTCAATCAGAAGCGAAGTTATCCCGTCTACTGTAAACATTATCATTCCCGAATCCAGCCTTAGGTAAGCCCTAGTTTGTGTTGGCATGTCTTTATTTGACTCCTTCGCAGCTCTCTTATCTGGCATCACCTGCCTTGTCATGATATTGGTGGCGTCTTTTCACGGCTGCAGCTCCTGGGTAGATTTTAGTCGTTTGTTTTTGTTTCGTCCAGGGTCCATGAAGGCGTCCGAGCGACCCATTGCCCTCCCACACTCATCTTCAGCCAAGTCTGTTTTCACCTTCTTTACCTCTCATTCCTGCCTGCCCTGGCATGAAAATAAAGCAGACACTTTTTATCGACATCACCAAAGACTCCAACTACTGCCGTCGAGCACAGCCAGCTACGACCATTTTGAGCTACTCATTGAGTCACTGAGAAAACACACATGTGTATAAGGCTGTGTCGCAAGCCATGCTAGTACTTTTGTAACAGTCATAATTTATATGGTCAAACTACTTGGGGTCAATGCAAACGCACCACTTTCGTCCTTCACAGTTCTGCGACCAATATGAGATGACAGAATGGTATTATGTTTTACATTATCTAACTTTTCTCACTGAATGTTCGTATGTTGTATCATATCTAACTTTTCTCACTCAATGTTCGTATGTTGTATCATATCTAACTTTTCTCACTGAATGTTCGTATGTTGTATCATATCTAATTTTTCTCACTGAATGTCCGTATGTTGTATCATATCTAACTTTTCTCACTGAATGTTCGTATGTTGTATCATATCTAACTTTTCTCACTGAATGTTCGTATGTTGTATCATATCTAACTTTTCTCACTCAATGTTCGTATGTTGTATCATATCTAACTTTTCTCACTGAATGTTCGTATGTTGTATCATGTCTAACTTTTCTCACTCAATGTTCGTATGTTGTATCATATCTAACTTTTCTCACTGAATGTTCGTATGTTGTATCATATCTAACTTTTCTCACTCAATGTTCGTATGTTGTATCATATCTAACTTTTCTCACTGAATGTTCGTATGTTGTATCATATCTAACTTTTCTCACTGAATGTCCGTATGTTGTATCATATCTAACTTTTCTCACTGAATGTTCGTATGTTGTATCATATCTAACTTTTCTCACTGAATGTTCGTATGTTGTATCATATCTAACTTTTCTCACTGAATGTTCGTATGTTGTATCATATCTAACTTTTCTCACTGAATGTTCGTATGTTGTATCATATCTAACTTTTCTCACTGAATGTTCGTATGTTGTATCAAATCTAACTTTTCTCACTGAATGTTCGTATGTTGTATCATATCTAACTTTTCTCACTGAATGTTCGTATGTTGTATCATATCTAACTTTTCTCACTGAATGTTCGTATGTTGTATCATATCTAACTTTTCTCACTGAATGTTCGTATGTTGTATCATATCCAACTTTTCTCACTGAATGTTCGTATGTTGTATCATATCTAACTTTTCTCACTGAATGTTCGTATGTTGTATCATATCTAACTTTTCTCACTGAATGTTCGTATGTTGTATCATATCTAACTTTTCTCACTGAATGTTCGTATGTTGTATCAAATCTAACTTTTCTCACTGAATGTTCGTATGTTGTATCAAATCTAACTTTTCTCACTCAATGTTCGTATGTTGTATCATATCTAACTTTTCTCACTGAATGTTCGTATGTGTATCATATCTAACTTTTCTCACTGAATGTTCGTATGTTGTATCATATCTAACTTTTGTCACTCAATGTTCGTATGTTGTATCATATCTAACTTTTCTCACTGAATGTTCGTATGTTGTATCATATCTAACTTTTCTCACTCAATGTTCGTATGTTGTATCATATCTAACTTTTCTCACTGAATGTTCGTATGTTGTATCATATCTAATTTTTCTCACTGAATGTCCGTATGTTGTATCATATCTAACTTTTCTCACTGAATGTTCGTATGTTGTATCATATCTAACTTTTCTCACTGAATGTTCGTATGTTGTATCATATCTAACTTTTCTCACTCAATGTTCCTATGTTGTATTATGTCTAACTTTTCTCACTGAATGTTCGTATGTTGTATCATGTCTAACTTTTCTCACTCAATGTTCGTATGTTGTATCATATCTAACTTTTCTCACTGAATGTTCGTATGTTGTATCATATCTAACTTTTCTCACTCAATGTTCGTATGTTGTATCATATCTAACTTTTCTCACTGAATGTTCGTATGTTGTATCATATCTAACTTTTCTCACTGAATGTCCGTATGTTGTATCATATCTAACTTTTCTCACTGAATGTTCGTATGTTGTATCATATCTAACTTTTCTCACTGAATGTTCGTATGTTGTATCATATCTAACTTTTCTCACTGAATGTTCGTATGTTGTATCATATCTAACTTTTCTCACTGAATGTTCGTATGTTGTATCATATCTAACTTTTCTCACTGAATGTTCGTATGTTGTATCAAATCTAACTTTTCTCACTGAATGTTCGTATGTTGTATCAAATCTAACTTTTCTCACTGAATGTTCGTATGTTGTATCATATCTAACTTTTCTCACTGAATGTTCGTATGTTGTATCATATCTAACTTTTCTCACTGAATGTTCGTATGTTGTATCATATCTAACTTTTCTCACTGAATGTTCGTATGTTGTATCATATCTAACTTTTCTCACTGAATGTTCGTATGTTTTATCATATCTAACTTTTCTCACTGAATGTTCGTATGTTGTATCATATCTAACTTTTCTCACTGAATGTTCGTATGTTGTATCAAATCTAACTTTTCTCACTGAATGTTCGTATGTTGTATCAAATCTAACTTTTCTCACTGAATGTTCGTATGTTGTATCATATCTAACTTTTCTCACTGAATGTTCGTATGTTGTATCAAATCTAACTTTTCTCACTGAATGTTCGTATGTTGTATCATATCTAACTTTTCTCACTGAATGTTCGTATGTTGTATCATATCTAACTTTTCTCACTGAATGTTCGTATGTTGTATCATATCTAACTTTTCTCACTGAATGTTCGTATGTTGTATCATATCTAACTTTTCTCACTGAATGTTCGTATGTTGTATCATATCTAACTTTTCTCACTGAATGTTCGTATGTTGTATCATATCCAACTTTTATACTGCACTCCGTCCTCAATTTAACATGCACCATTTTGTCCACATTCACAGTGTGGCGGATGATGTGGTCTGTTCTGATTAGAAGGTAGGCACGTATTCGTCATAGTCGTATTCTGACTGCTATGTTGGGGACATCGAGGAGGTAACGCATCGCTCTACACTCAGTATCTTTTGTGCACCCACGGATGATAATCATTTTCCGTCGTTCCTTTTGGCTATTTGTGAGGGTTATGATAGCCAGTGCATGCTCAATAACAGGCAGCACCATACCCTGGTTTAAGATAACAACATGACGCAGTTCTATATGTCCATGACATGATCCTCACTGCAGCTAGGCACTTTATAGTTTTCAATACCACCTGAACTACAGGCTTTTTAAGAAGCAAGGATCCGATCAAACCACACTCCCGGGTATCTCATGGTATGAGCTCCCCCACAACCCCCGAACACAGCTTCACATTTGGTGTCAACTTGTTGAATATGCGCCATTATTCAAAGAAAGCTTTGTCAGTGTTGTCTTCGTTGGTTTGACAAGGTAAGCTCTCAGGCTGGATGCTAACTGTTCTCCTTGTACATAAACTGCACATACCTACCCTTGACACCAATACCACCAATCGACTTCTATTCTCAAACACTCCATTTGCGATTTTATACCAGGCAGGAATCTCTGGGACATCTTATGGGCCGTGTCCATAACCCCTGCCAGAGTCAGATATGTACTAGTACGTGCCTCTCGTACTAGACTAGCCACAGTCCCTTCACCAATGACCCCTTTAATATCCAGAAAGACTTTACTGGAGTGTTCGCTGTTTATATACAGCGTCACTTGCAAATAACATAACTTTTATCAGCAGACGCTGGCGAATTGGGTTCGAGAGTACCTGAAATACGCCTCAGGCCACTGCAGTTTCCCTACTTCCTCACACTTTAGATCTCAAAGTGATAGCGTTTCTGACAACCTCCAGGTTGTTGGTATTGCCTTCTGTTCATCTGATACACACAGGCGGTTCATAATATCGACTCAAAGTCCGTTTTGGCATTATTTATTATGTTCCCCCTACCTCTATAAGACCCGCCCTTTAATCCATCTGTAGGGAACCCTTTTTCCCTTGTTGGAGCATCGGTGGCTGAGCGAGAAGGCAACCTTGTCTTTTAAATTATTTTTTGTTGCATTTGTTGTCTTTTTTTGCCCCATCGATCCCTTTTTGTGACTACTAGATAATTTGGACCTGGCCAGGTTCTTTCTTTTTGTTGCCTCGTTTATTACATTTCTTTCTTTTTACTGCCTCGTTTATTACATTTCTTTCTTTTTATTGCCTCGTTTATTACATTTCTTTCTTTTTATTGCCTTGTTTATTACATTTCTTTATTTTATTGCCTCGTTTACTACACGTCTTTCTTTTTATTGCCTCGTTTACTACATTTATTTCTTTTCACGCGTACCGCTGATCTTTATCGTCCAAGAGCGCCACCTTTTAAAAGGGCTAAAGTGTAATGCGTTCACTGACCCACTGACCCTTGTTTTGAATCGAACGAAAGATCTTGGCCAAAAAAGTCTTAGTTTGTCTTGTCTATTCAGCTACATGATGACATTGTAAGTTAATGACTTTTTACCTGATATAACTTTACACGCAGGCGGGCACGACATGTTATATCTGTGCTCATTTAAAACAAATAGAATATGGTCGAATTAAACGAACATTAGATTCGATCAAAGAATCTACATTCAATGGTCTTGTAATGAGGAAGCAAGTATTGCTATGTTATTATAACATCTAAAAAGAATCATTATTCTTTGATCTAGTAATAAAGAAACAATGTCGGGCGGTAATGTGCAAAATTACCATTCTTTGTATGTGTGAAAAGAATGGACAGATTGGACTCTTCTCAAGAACTTCAAAAAGCATATATAGAAGGAGAGAGGGATGGAGAGAGAGAGAGAGAGAGAGAGAGAGAGAGAGAGAGAGAAAGGAAAAAATATTTTGTTTCGGTAATTTCAGATATGGATCATCTATTGTCATTTGATCACACCGATTGTCTTTGTCATTTGAAAATCTGTTAATGTGTACATATACAATCGAAATAAAGAATATAGCATCATGTTCCGTATACGCAATCTCTCTTGTGCTCAAAGAGACATATTGTTTGTAACATTCATGATCGCTCAGTAAATAACTGACTGACTAGCTGACTCATTCATTCTAACACTCACTTGTTCACTCACTCATTCGTTCATTCATTCATTGACACACCTCATGACCATTAATGTTTGGTCAGGTATGTCAGTAAACACTAAAGCTGAACACTATCAGCCTTTCACATGACACCCAGAACTACAAAATAATTCCACGATAAATGTACAAATGGCTTGAGACACAAACTTGAAATATCCTGAAGAGATAGTGGCAGAAAAGAAATGTTGAATTAACGATTCAAGTATGTAGACTTGTCTCCAACTTTGAAGCTGAAAGCGACTGTGCCAACAGAAGTAGAGTGAATGTGTTCTTTCATTGGAATATATTTCTCGCATTACACAGTTGTTTGTCAATTGCACTTTAGTTCATTTGATTGTTTGATTCTTTCCAGGAAAACACAATGCATGCATCTTTTGTTAAATATTGAAAGTGATTTGAAGAAAATTAATCCCCAAATTAAAATCATAATTACCAGATAAGAAGATCATGAAGAGTGTGTCACACTTTGACGACATAGGCCGCTGAATCATCAAAACAATTCAGAAATGAAGAAGAAAAGCTCACACATTGGCGACATGGGTCGCTGAATCATCAAAGCAATTCAGAAATGAGGAAGAAAAGCTCACACATTGGCGACATAGGCCGCTGAATCATCAAAGCAATTCAGAAATGAAGAGAAAAGCTCACACATTGGCGACATGGGTCGCTGAATCATCAAAGCAATTCAGAAATGAAGAAGAACATGCCACACATTGGCGTCATGGGTCGCTGAATCATCAAAGCAATTCAGAAATGAAGAAGAACATGCCACACATTGGCGTCATGGGTCGCTGAATCATCAAAACAAATTACAAACATATTCGCAGAAACGAATAGTTTTATCATTTCTAAATAGCACCACTGGTATTTCTGTGTAGTATAACTTACTCTAAATATAATCAAATCCATCTGGGATAGAATATACAATGTTCAATAATTAGCATCAAATAGAATAGCTGTCACTATTCATAAACCATATTTACATCATGAAAGAATAAATATATATATATATATAATATATATGTGTGTGTGTGTGTGTGTGTGTATGTGAGTGTGTGTATACATATAACGCTATGGCCACGTGATAAGACAAAAGGTCAAACATAAGACAATGAGCCTTCAATAAGCGATAACATCAGAGTCTAGGACCAATCGCGAAGAAGATGAAACAAGGGATGTTAGAAATACTAAGAAACAAAACGTCATGAAAAGCCAGCAGAATAGAAAAGACCGTAAAATGTATCTCCCCTAGACGCTGAAATTCTAATGTGAAAGGGAAGTAGAAGGAGATGAAGAGGAGTTTCAAATCATCATTGTTCATACTTCTGCGAAACGATAAACAGCACAAAGGGCATGCACAATATAAGCATACCTAATATATAAAGCCTTTACATGACCCACCTTCACTATAACTGATGAAGGATTTTCTCGAAACGTAGTAGCTTTTATTTTCTTTTCCTCTGCTAGTTTAGCTGTTCAATAATGTGTTATGATTATATATATGTGAATGATTATATAATATTCTGGCCTATAACTATACACGTGGTCACACATATTTCACTAATAACCGAGACTAATGAGAGGAACATTTAAAACAACCAAAAACAAAACAAAATTACATATTATCCATTATCTATCATTATTATAGAGTGCCACAGGCATGGAGAGAAGCAATTATGATACCATTACTAAAGCCAGGAAAAGATAGTTCAATGACATCCAGCTATAGACCAATCAGCCTTACAAGATGTTTGTGTAAAACAATGGAACGTATAATCAATCTCAGACTGCAGTGGTACCTGGAAAGTGAAAATCTCCTTGTCCCACAACAAGCAGGCTTTAGACAGTGTTACTCTACCGAAGATCAAGCAACCTATCTTTCCCAGGAAATCGAAGATGCGTTTCAAGAAAAGAAACTGGTACTAGCAGCATGGATAGACCTAAAGAAAGCATTTGATAAGGTATGGAAGGAAGGGCTTCTGAAGAAACTGAGAAATTATGGAGTAAATGGCAGGATGTACAAATGGGTCAAAGCATACCTGCATAACAGGAGAGCCAGAGTGCAACTGGATGGTCTTAAGAGTAAGAAGGTCTTATTGCGCCAGGGCGTTCCACAAGGAGGGGTACTATCTCCAACACTTTTTCTGATCTACATCAATGACCTAGTTACTGAACTACCACATGGCATCAAAGTGGCAATGTATGCAGATGACTTGGTAATGTGGTGCACAGAGGAGTATGCAACAGTGGCCTCCAAATTGCTACAAAGAGCTATGAATGCACTGAATTCATGGACAAATAGATGGTGTATCAGCATCAATACAGACAAATGCAGTACTACACTTTTCACACTCTCCCCAAAACAAAAAGCAGGAGCCATCTACATAAACAATGAGCCTGTGAAAGAAGACATACAAGCTACATATCTCGGAGTTACATTTGATAACAAACTATCTTGGAAACAGCAGATAAATAAGGCAACCCAAAAAGCAAGGAGAAAATTGGCTATTCTAAGAAAGTTGTGTGGAACCACATGGGGTGCGAGTGGGAAAATACTCAGTAAAGTTTACCAACAGAGTATACGCCCACATTTAGAATATGGATCATCCGCATGGTGCTCAGCATCAAACACCACATTGCAAGAACTGGATAAAGTACAAAACCAGGCACTTAGGGTCATCACAGGAGCAATGAAATCAACACCAATATTGGAGATGGAGAAATTGTGGAGGATACCAGCACTGAGAGAACGGAGGGACACAAAGGTGCTGATACAGGCAGAAAAATGTGTATGCATGCCGAGACATCCAATGAAGGACAGATTCCAAAATCTTGCATTGGGACGACTTAAGAGAAGCAGCTTTATCCACCAAGCCAAGCGTATTAGTAGACAAACACCAGACATGCCAAGAGTTGTTAAACCCCTTCTGCCCATACCAGAACAGACTCCCTGGACAGATGAATCAGGATTATCAGTTCAAATACGGACAGAAGTGAAAGGAATAGTTGACAAAGAGGAACAAAATAGTCTACAGCGAAAAACAATAGCTCTCAGTTTCCTGGATGAAGAATACCCACAAGACCTATGGATTCGTGTGTACACAGATGGATCAGCACAGAATGCAGTAAAGAATGGGGGAGCAGGTGCATATATAGAGTACCCAAATAACACTAGGGATATGGATAAAATAGCAACAGGGAAATATTGTCACAATTATGATGCAGAAATACAAGCAATAAAGTTGGCAATAGAAAAACTGCTGAACAGTAATCTTAGCCCACAGCCTGTAGTGTTTTTGACAGATGCAAGATCAGTACTCCAGGCACTACAATCCAGAAAATTACCCCATCTGCAGACCTTATTGACTGAACTCTGCAAGCACCACAGGGTTGCCCTGCAGTGGATCCCGTCTCACTGTGGAATACCAGGAAATGAGAAAGCAGATCAGTTGGCAAAGGAAGGTTCAACAGGCACACAACTAGATACACCAGTTACATACCATCATAAGAAACAGATAATCAAATCAATCAGAGGACCACAAGCCCCAAATCAGGATGCCTTTCATAATATGAATAGATATGAACAAGTTATCATTATACGCCTAAGAACAGGACACAATCGACTCCATAGTCACATGTATACAAAATTCAAGATCGGCACATCAACTACTTGTACATGTGGACAGGCACCCCAGACTGCTGAACACATACTTCAAGACTGCACTGAATATAGTAGACTGAGGAAAATCCATTGGCCCATAGATACAACACTACAGACAAAACTATATGGGCCACTGCAAGAATTACAAAAGACAGTAAAATTTATACAGGAAACGACATTGCAGATATAGACAATACTTCAGGCGAACGAAAGATAGATAGAAAACAACCAAAAACAAAACAAAATTACATATTATCCAATGCTATGCACCAACCAACGATAAGGATGATTTAGTTAAAGATGATTTCTATAAACAGCTACAATGTCAGATGGATGCAAAACGAGCCAAGGATATTAAAATATTGATGGGAGACCTAAATGATAAAGTAGGATAAGACAACAGAGGCTTCGAAGAGATTATGGGAAAACATGGACTTGGAGATATAAACGACAATGGAGAGATATTTGTGAATTTCTGCGCCCTCAATCAAGTCAGCCTAGGAGGAACAATATTCTAACATAAAAGAATACACAAAGCTACATGGGTGTCACCAGACCATAGAAAGGAAAATCAAATTGATCACATATGTATTAATAATAAGTTTAAGTCATCCTTACAGGATGTAAACGTATATAGAACGGCAGGTGTAGCTTCTGATCATCATCTTCTGATAGCCAAACTTAAAATTAAACTAAAACGGTATATAACAACGAATAAGGGTAGAAAGTATTTCAATGTAGGTTTTCTTAAAGAACACGGAATTAAAGATAAATTCGCATTCACAATATCAAAAAAATACCAAATCCTCTAACAACTAGAAAATACAATAAATATAGAAGATCATTGGAAACAGGTAAAAGATATATGGAAAGAGACATGCGAATAAACACTAGGGAAAAGAGAACGCCATAATAAGGCATGGATGAAAGCAGAGACCCTGGATAAAATTAAAGAAAGAAAGGACAAAAAAGCAGACATAAATAAAAGCAAAACGAGAAGTAATAAAGCCAAGACACAGGAAGCTTACACAGAGGTGAACAAAGAAGTGCGAAGATGCATTAAAAGGGATAAGAGGAAATATATAGATGAACTAGCTAAAGAGGCAGAAGAAGCAGCAAATAAAGGGAATATGAAATAACTGTACAACAGCACAAAGAAATTAAGTGGAAAATACAAACAGATCAATGTCTTTATTAAAGATAAGAAAGGAAATCTTTTTAGTGTATTAGGGAACAAATGGAGAGATGGAAAGAGCACTTTGAAGAACTTTAGAATAGACCGGCTCAAATAATCCTCCAGATATACTACGAGCAGAAGACGAGTTACACGTTAACAGTGGAAAACCAAGCAAAGAAGAAATAATGAAAGCCATCAAACTATACAAAAATGGTAAAGCCACAGGACCAGATGAAATTCCTTCGGAAGCCACCAAAGCAGATATTAACACCTCTACCAAGATGTTACATAATCTATTAGATAAAATTCGGGAGAGGGAAGAAATACCTAAAGGCTGGAAAGAAGGTTATATGATAAAACTACCAAAGAAAGGAAGTTTACAGGAGTGCACACATTATAGGGGAATTATGCTACTATCAGTGTCAGGGAAAATATTAAGCAGAATCATTATGGAGAGACTAAAAGAGGTCATAGAGAAACATTTTAGAGATGAACAAGCAGGTTTTAGGAAGAACAGATAATGTGCTGATCTAATAACTACTCTACGTATACTAGTTGAACAAAGTTTAGAACTAATATACCCACTTTATATTGGATTCATAGATTACGAAAAGGCATTTGATAGTTTAGACAGAAGAATGATTTGGAAGTTGCTAAGTCATTACGGAATCCCCATAAAGTTTATTAACCTGATAAAAACAATGTATGAAGGAACGAAATGTATCGTGGTGCATGAAGGACAGCAGACTGAAGCATTTGAAATAAGAATAGGAGTAAGGCATGGATACCTTCTGTCTCCATTTCTCTTTCTACTGGCCATAGAGTGGATTATGAAAATAACTCAAAACAACAGAAATGGAATCCAGTGGTAACTGACCAAACAACTTGATGTTTTAGACTTTGCTGATGACATAGCTCTCCTATCACACAGCCATCAACGGATGCAGGATAAAATGAACATACTTGATGAGAGATCACAACATCAAGGACTGAAGATTAATAGAGATAAGACCAACATTATGATAATTAATACAGTTGGCAATAACCAAAAAAATGTAGGAGAAATGCCTCTACTAGACGTACAATCTTAAATATATCTGGGCAGTAATATAGATAAAGATGGAGGAACCGAAAATGATACCAAAAAAAAAAAAGATATCAAAAGCAAGAGAAACTTTCATTGACCTGGGAAGCATATGAAAATCCAAAGAAATTAGGTTAAATACAAAAATAAAAATGTTCAACTCAAATGTTAAGTCGGTCCTATTATATGGCTGTGAAACAAGGAGAACAAGAAAATTGACAATCACAAAGGTACAGACTTTCATTAATGGATGCAGAATAAAAGGATGGAAATGGCAGGACACAATCACTAACAAAGAATTATGGAAATGTACCCGTTAAATACCAGTGGATAAAGAGATACAGCGAAGACGATGGCGCTGGACAGGACACACACTACGGAAGCCAACTAAGAGTATTACACAACAGGCCCTTTTTGGAATCCCCAGGGGAAAAGACAAAGAGGAAGACCAAGGAATTCTTGGAGAAGACAGAAGCAGAGATGAAGATGATGGGGAAGACATGGAATGATCTTAAAAGAATGGCAAAAAACAGAACGACTTGGGACGTGTTTTTGAAGACCTATGCTCCACTGGGAGCTAAAAAGGTAGAAGCAGAAGAATAATTTATAAAGCCTTCTCATCACTCACCTTCACTATACCTGATGAATGATTTTGTCGAAACGTTGTAGCTTTTCTAGTTGTTTTTTTCTCTGCTAGTTTAGCTGTTCAATATTTTTTTTATGATTATATAACATTCTGGCCTATAGCTATACACGTGGTTCCGCATATTCCATATGTCTCTGTTTATCTTAATGTATGCAGCATTGTTTCAGTTTCTAACAGAAATGTTTCATAATCTGCTACTAACATAATAGTTCCGCTAACGTACCTCACTTTCCTGGGAAGAACTGGAAAATGGCATCTAGGAATACAAGAATTTAAATGTTCGTGAATTATTTAGTAAATGTATTTATTGTCGGATTTACAAAAATAGGTGAGTCCATGTCTGAATTGTCATTTGTCTGTAATAGCTTAAAGTTTAATTACTAGTCGTTGCAGTGTTCCATTATCTTACGTTTTTTATTTTTTTTTTTGATGGATTTGCGATAATTTAGTTGTAACATTATATTCCTTATTATGGTAGTTCACAGTAACAAACTATACTGTTTTTCTTTTTTTAATTCTCGAATGTATCAATTGTTTCTACATTGTTGATATCGTGTGTGTATCGTGAATATAGCACACCAATAACAATAGTATCGGTTATACTCTTTACCCAAAGTGTTATATTCTTAAGTCCATATATTATATCTATATATCGCAATGAAGCAACAGCAGAAAACACAAATTGACAGGCTGGAGAAAATACAGAATGAAGCTATGCGCATTATCTTGGGGTGTACGACGGACACTCCCTGTATAGCAATGAGGTATCTTCTTGACTTTCCAACCATGGATGGCAGAATCACGATCTGGAGGGCACGAGCATACCTGAAGATACGTGCAGATAAAGAGCATCCATTGCACCACGAGCTCTATACAGGGAAAGATGACAGGTTAAAAAGAGGCAAATCATGGGTGGGCCGGGCAGAAGATGTCATCAAACAGGTCTGTGGGCTTACCAATATCAACTCTGGCGAGGAGTGGATGCCGGTACCTACGTCATTCAAGGGTACATTCTCGTTTATTGTCACACTCGACAGGAAATGTAGGGAACAGAACTCAATCGTGGTCAATGCGGAGGTAAACGGTCTCATCTGGGATAACACCGATGAGAAAGATGAAATCATCTATACAGACGGATCTTTCATAAGACACCAACGGAGTGCATGGGCATTTACAGCACGCTCAGCAGGCAGAATAGTCAAGGAAGACAGTGGTGCATACGTTATGACCACGAGTACCATGAAGATGGCAGTGACCACGGCATTCATCTGGTTAGAGTCACAAGACTACACCCACGCCTGCATTCTTAGAGACGGGAGTTAAGAACGACACAGCCAGAAACGAGAAACGCAGCGGCCGTATAAGGAGTCTTGTCAACCAACACAGAACTGGAGTCAGTCGCTGGACACTACGGGACCTGCTGAGTAGAGGATCTGGCTATGCACCTATGGACTTGTTTGGAGTGCAGTGATGATGACCCGCTAATAACTCAATTACAACAGCAGACAGAAAACAAATGTAATGTATTTGGATTGTAAAGTGACGAAGAACGAAACTCTGAATGGCTGGACGGAGTAAAAAAGTTGCCCATGTTAATACAGCTTTATACTCTAGATCTTTACTCATCGGCGGAAAAAAAAAAACATGATGACCTCCGAAGTCGGAGTTATCTGCCTGTGCGGCGAGGGACCCATGTGCACACGGCCGCCAGGGATAAAATAGATTAACACACAAAATTCAGTTCCTAGTCTCTAGGGACTTCGTCATAGTTGAAAGCTGGCGAACGCAACAACAACAACAAACTCAATACTCTAGATAACTAGTCGATAAAACATACAACAATAACAATGATATAATATGTTGTTCATGTAAACGTTTTGAGAAGGAAATTACGGTGGACATTTTTTATCAGTTGTACATACAAAAAACAAGAGAATAAAACACTACTAATAATCTGGTAGAGACTCACAGTCATACCTTCTCTATATGATATTACTTATTGATGGATCATAGTCATACATTCTCTATATGATGTTACTTATTAATGGATAACAGTCATATCTTCTCTATATGATGTTACTTATTAATGGATCACAGTCATATCAACTCTATATGATATTACTTACTCCTAGATTTGCTTTTACGTTGCAAAAAATCTGGAAAGACATGATGATTATTTTAGAAAGATGCAAATTCTTCTCCTGGCTTCTCTTTGTTTTCTACCCTTCCTAAGAGCAACACAACTACTGACTGATATGTAAGTCACGCTTTAATTGTAAATATTTTGTAGATTACTAATTTTTACATTTTATCAATTTGTATCCTCCTATATGTAACACATCTCCCTTACGTTTCAGCGTTTCATCTCTTATAGTAAAGTAAAGTACACCCGTCACGCCAAGTGGCGTATAGGGAATATGGTGTTAGTGGCCATACATTTTACAGACCTTCAGCACATGATTTTTGGGGTAATGTGATCTGTATTACGGCAGTGCCGCTTTACTTTCCAGAAAAAATGCCCGGTACGCATATAATGTTGGGTGAACCGGAAGCCGTCGGTTGGGATCGAACCCTACCTCATTGTCACTTGTAGTCCAGTTCACTAACCCCTGAGCTATCGCGGCTCCCTTTCATCTCTTATCCCTCTGTTTATTTTTCCTTGATTTACCTTGTATGCTCATCCTAGTAGATGCTCTACTGAACTTCAATAATAATCCCAATCAAATCATCAAGGATCAGCTCAAACATGCGCAAGCCACCCTACAACGCGAAGCAAGAAGATGCGCAAACGAATACTGGAACAATCTATGCTCTGAAATACAGAAAGCCTCGGACAGGGGCGACTCAAAAACATGCATGACAATATAAAAAAGGCCCTTGGACCAAAAATATCAAAATTAGCCCCCCTAAAATCCAAGTTTGGAGAACCTATTACTGACAAGGGACAACAAATGCAAAGATGGGTTGAACACTACTCTAATCTATACAGTGACGACAGACCAGCAAACACAGCTCTAGCACAATCAATACCCAAATATCCTACAATGTTTGAACTGGATGTTGAGCCTACTATGAACGAACTTGCTGACGCTATAAATGACCTCTCAATAGGAAAAGCTGCAGGAAATGACAACATTCCCACAGATGTACTAAAGGACAACCTAAGCGTACTACTTCCACACCTATACAAACTGCTAATTAAATGCTGGAGAAACGGAGAAATACCTCATGATATGAGAAATGCCAAGATTATAACGCTGTACAAGAATAAAGGAGACAGGGGCGACTGCAATAATTACAGAGGCATTTCTCTCCTTAGCACAACAGGCAAAGCTTTTGCTAGAGTCGTACTTAATCGTCTGCATAGACTTGCAGAACGGGTGCTTCCCGAGTCCCAATGCGGTTTCAGACCCGGGAGATCAACCATAGATATGATCTTCACTCTTAGACAACTGCAGGAAAAATGTCGGGAACAAAATATGCCGCTCTATATTGCCTTTGTGGATCTCACAAAGGCATTCGACACAGTAAACAGAGATGGTCTCTACAAGGTGTTAGAAGGCATAGGCTGCCCTCCTAAATTACTTAGGCTGATAATTTCCTTCCATGAAGACATGAATGGCAAAGTCCATTTTGATGGGAGTCCATCAAAGAATTTCAAAGTCAACAAAGGAGTGAAACAGGGATGTGTCCTCGCCCCCACCCTTTTTGGTATATTTTTGCTGCCCTCCTAAATGACACCTTCGAAAACAGCTCAGGAGATATTTACATTCGCACTAGACCAGATGGCTCACTGTTCAACCTAGCACGACTAAGAGCAAAAACCAAAACAAATGTTGCCCTACTTAAATAATTTTTATTTGCTGACGATGCAGCCCTAGTCGCTCATAGTGAGGCCACCCTACAGTCGCTGATCAACAACCTGGATAAAGCATGCGACCTTTTTTCACTGTCAATTAATGTTCAGAAGACAGGAATACTAAATCAAGGTGACTTCAAACCTATATCTATTACTCTAAAAGTCTGCCCACTAGAATCAGTACAGAAATTTACATATCTTGGATCCAAAGTTACGCAAACCATCTCTCTTGATGAAGAAATAAACTGTCGAATTGGTAAGGCAGCTACGACCTTCGGCAAACTCACAAAAAGGGCATGGAACAACACGAAACTAACTCAAAAGACTAAACTCTTAATATATCAAACTTGTGTGCTTAGCACACTACTATATGGATCCGAAACCTGGACAACATACTCAAAATCGTCCTATAAATGTTTGTCTACAACACAAGTATTCAGCCCTACAGGGAGATACTTGCATTAATAGGAAAGTACAAATATACAATTTATTTCCGGTCTGAGATCGTTACCCTATGCTATAGTCATTGAGAGCGCCTTTCGTGGAAGACACTACTACAATAGCCAATTTTTTAGTTGGCTGAGTGGCAGTGTGCCAAGCGTTCGGCCTCTCGTGGCAAGGCGCGGTGCCAGTGAGTACGGGTTCGATCCCACTTCGGACCATATATTGTTCTTCGTTTTTTTCTGTTGTTGTTTGTCTGTTAATTTTTCCGAGTGCTAACACATACTTATTTGTTCTATTATTCCCTATTATCGCCTCGGAAGTTCCCCATATAATAATATTTATGTATTATTATTTGTTACCAGTATATAACCACTGGAAACTACTATTCGTGCTGTTTCGTCCTATAAATGTTTGTCTACAACACAAGTATTCAGCCCTACTGGGAGATACTTGCATTAATAGGAAAGTACAAATATACAATTTATTTCCGGTCTGAGATCGTTACCCTATGCTATAGTCATTGAGAGCGCCTTTCGTGGAAGACACTACTACAATAGCCAATTTTTTAGTTGGCTGAGTGGCAGTGTGCCAAGCGTTCGGCCTCTCGTGGCAAGGCGCGGTGCCAGTGAGTACGGGTTCGATCCCACTTCGGACCATATATTGTTCTTCGTTTTTTTCTGTTGTTGTTTGTCTGTTAATTTTTCCGAGTGCTAACACATACTTATTTGTTCTATTATTCCCTATTATCGCCTCGGAAGTTCCCCATATAATATATATTTATGTATTATTATTTGTTACCAGTATATAACCACTGGAAACTACTATTCGTGCTGTTTCGTCCTATAAATGTTTGTCTACAACACAAGTATTCAGCCCTACTGGGAGATACTTGCATTAATAGGAAAGTACAAATATACAATTTATTTCCGGTCTGAGATCGTTACCCTATGCTATAGTCATTGAGAGCGCCTTTCGTGGAAGACACTACTACAATAGCCAATTTTTTAGTTGGCTGAGTGGCAGTGTGCCAAGCGTTCGGCCTCTCGTGGCAAGGCGCGGTGCCAGTGAGTACGGGTTCGATCCCACTTCGGACCATATATTGTTCTTCGTTTTTTTCTGTTGTTGTTTGTCTGTTAATTTTTCCGAGTGCTAACACATACTTATTTGTTCTATTATTCCCTATTATCGCCTCGGAAGTTCCCCATATAATAATATTTATGTATTATTATTTGTTACCAGTATATAACCACTGGAAACTACTATTCGTGCTGTTTCGTCCTATAAATGTTTGTCTACAACACAAGTATTCAGCCCTACTGGGAGATACTTGCATTAATAGGAAAGTACAAATATACAATTTATTTCCGGTCTGAGATCGTTACCCTATGCTATAGTCATTGAGAGCGCCTTTCGTGGAAGACACTACTACAATAGCCAATTTTTTAGTTGGCTGAGTGGCAGTGTGCCAAGCGTTCGGCCTCTCGTGGCAAGGCGCGGTGCCAGTGAGTACGGGTTCGATCCCACTTCGGACCATATATTGTTCTTCGTTTTTTTCTGTTGTTGTTTGTCTGTTAATTTTTCCGAGTGCTAACACATACTTATTTGTTCTATTATTCCCTATTATCGCCTCGGAAGTTCCCCATATAATAATATTTATGTATTATTATTTGTTACCAGTATATAACCACTGGAAACTACTATTCGTGCTGTTTCGTCCTATAAATGTTTGTCTACAACACAAGTATTCAGCCCTACTGGGAGATACTTGCATTAATAGGAAAGTACAAATATACAATTTATTTCCGGTCTGAGATCGTTACCCTATGCTATAGTCATTGAGAGCGCCTTTCGTGGAAGACACTACTACAATAGCCAATTTTTTAGTTGGCTGAGTGGCAGTGTGCCAAGCGTTCGGCCTCTCGTGGCAAGGCGCGGTGCCAGTGAGTACGGGTTCGATCCCACTTCGGACCATATATTGTTCTTCGTTTTTTTCTGTTGTTGTTTGTCTGTTAATTTTTCCGAGTGCTAACACATACTTATTTGTTCTATTATTCCCTATTATCGCCTCGGAAGTTCCCCATATAATAATATTTATGTATTATTATTTGTTACCAGTATATAACCACTGGAAACTACTATTCGTGCTGTTTCGTCCTATAAATGTTTGTCTACAACACAAGTATTCAGCCCTACTGGGAGATACTTGCATTAATAGGAAAGTACAAATATACAATTTATTTCCGGTCTGAGATCGTTACCCTATGCTATAGTCATTGAGAGCGCCTTTCGTGGAAGACACTACTACAATAGCCAATTTTTTAGTTGGCTGAGTGGCAGTGTGCCAAGCGTTCGGCCTCTCGTGGCAAGGCGCGGTGCCAGTGAGTACGGGTTCGATCCCACTTCGGACCATATATTGTTCTTCGTTTTTTTCTGTTGTTGTTTGTCTGTTAATTTTTCCGAGTGCTAACACATACTTATTTGTTCTATTATTCCCTATTATCGCCTCGGAAGTTCCCCATATAATAATATTTATGTATTATTATTTGTTACCAGTATATAACCACTGGAAACTACTATTCGTGCTGTTTCGTCCTATAAATGTTTGTCTACAACACAAGTATTCAGCCCTACTGGGAGATACTTGCATTAATAGGAAAGTACAAATATACAATTTATTTCCGGTCTGAGATCGTTACCCTATGCTATAGTCATTGAGAGCGCCTTTCGTGGAAGACACTACTACAATAGCCAATTTTTTAGTTGGCTGAGTGGCAGTGTGCCAAGCGTTCGGCCTCTCGTGGCAAGGCGCGGTGCCAGTGAGTACGGGTTCGATCCCACTTCGGACCATATATTGTTCTTCGTTTTTTTCTGTTGTTGTTTGTCTGTTAATTTTTCCGAGTGCTAACACATACTTATTTGTTCTATTATTCCCTATTATCGCCTCGGAAGTTCCCCATATAATAATATTTATGTATTATTATTTGTTACCAGTATATAACCACTGGAAACTACTATTCGTGCTGTTTCGTCCTATAAATGTTTGTCTACAACACAAGTATTCAGCCCTACTGGGAGATACTTGCATTAATAGGAAAGTACAAATATACAATTTATTTCCGGTCTGAGATCGTTACCCTATGCTATAGTCATTGAGAGCGCCTTTCGTGGAAGACACTACTACAATAGCCAATTTTTTAGTTGGCTGAGTGGCAGTGTGCCAAGCGTTCGGCCTCTCGTGGCAAGGCGCGGTGCCAGTGAGTACGGGTTCGATCCCACTTCGGACCATATATTGTTCTTCGTTTTTTTCTGTTGTTGTTTGTCTGTTAATTTTTCCGAGTGCTAACACATACTTATTTGTTCTATTATTCCCTATTATCGCCTCGGAAGTTCCCCATATAATAATATTTATGTATTATTATTTGTTACCAGTATATAACCACTGGAAACTACTATTCGTGCTGTTTCGTCCTATAAATGTTTGTCTACAACACAAGTATTCAGCCCTACTGGGAGATACTTGCATTAATAGGAAAGTACAAATATACAATTTATTTCCGGTCTGAGATCGTTACCCTATGCTATAGTCATTGAGAGCGCCTTTCGTGGAAGACACTACTACAATAGCCAATTTTTTAGTTGGCTGAGTGGCAGTGTGCCAAGCGTTCGGCCTCTCGTGGCAAGGCGCGGTGCCAGTGAGTACGGGTTCGATCCCACTTCGGACCATATATTGTTCTTCGTTTTTTTCTGTTGTTGTTTGTCTGTTAATTTTTCCGAGTGCTAACACATACTTATTTGTTCTATTATTCCCTATTATCGCCTCGGAAGTTCCCCATATAATAATATTTATGTATTATTATTTGTTACCAGTATATAACCACTGGAAACTACTATTCGTGCTGTTTCGTCCTATAAATGTTTGTCTACAACACAAGTATTCAGCCCTACTGGGAGATACTTGCATTAATAGGAAAGTACAAATATACAATTTATTTCCGGTCTGAGATCGTTACCCTATGCTATAGTCATTGAGAGCGCCTTTCGTGGAAGACACTACTACAATAGCCAATTTTTTAGTTGGCTGAGTGGCAGTGTGCCAAGCGTTCGGCCTCTCGTGGCAAGGCGCGGTGCCAGTGAGTACGGGTTCGATCCCACTTCGGACCATATATTGTTCTTCGTTTTTTTCTGTTGTTGTTTGTCTGTTAATTTTTCCGAGTGCTAACACATACTTATTTGTTCTATTATTCCCTATTATCGCCTCGGAAGTTCCCCATATAATAATATTTATGTATTATTATTTGTTACCAGTATATAACCACTGGAAACTACTATTCGTGCTGTTTCGTCCTATAAATGTTTGTCTACAACACAAGTATTCAGCCCTACTGGGAGATACTTGCATTAATAGGAAAGTACAAATATACAATTTATTTCCGGTCTGAGATCGTTACCCTATGCTATAGTCATTGAGAGCGCCTTTCGTGGAAGACACTACTACAATAGCCAATTTTTTAGTTGGCTGAGTGGCAGTGTGCCAAGCGTTCGGCCTCTCGTGGCAAGGCGCGGTGCCAGTGAGTACGGGTTCGATCCCACTTCGGACCATATATTGTTCTTCGTTTTTTTCTGTTGTTGTTTGTCTGTTAATTTTTCCGAGTGCTAACACATACTTATTTGTTCTATTATTCCCTATTATCGCCTCGGAAGTTCCCCATATAATAATATTTATGTATTATTATTTGTTACCAGTATATAACCACTGGAAACTACTATTCGTGCTGTTTCGTCCTATAAATGTTTGTCTACAACACAAGTATTCAGCCCTACTGGGAGATACTTGCATTAATAGGAAAGTACAAATATACAATTTATTTCCGGTCTGAGATCGTTACCCTATGCTATAGTCATTGAGAGCGCCTTTCGTGGAAGACACTACTACAATAGCCAATTTTTTAGTTGGCTGAGTGGCAGTGTGCCAAGCGTTCGGCCTCTCGTGGCAAGGCGCGGTGCCAGTGAGTACGGGTTCGATCCCACTTCGGACCATATATTGTTCTTCGTTTTTTTCTGTTGTTGTTTGTCTGTTAATTTTTCCGAGTGCTAACACATACTTATTTGTTCTATTATTCCCTATTATCGCCTCGGAAGTTCCCCATATAATAATATTTATGTATTATTATTTGTTACCAGTATATAACCACTGGAAACTACTATTCGTGCTGTTTCGTCCTATAAATGTTTGTCTACAACACAAGTATTCAGCCCTACTGGGAGATACTTGCATTAATAGGAAAGTACAAATATACAATTTATTTCCGGTCTGAGATCGTTACCCTATGCTATAGTCATTGAGAGCGCCTTTCGTGGAAGACACTACTACAATAGCCAATTTTTTAGTTGGCTGAGTGGCAGTGTGCCAAGCGTTCGGCCTCTCGTGGCAAGGCGCGGTGCCAGTGAGTACGGGTTCGATCCCACTTCGGACCATATATTGTTCTTCGTTTTTTTCTGTTGTTGTTTGTCTGTTAATTTTTCCGAGTGCTAACACATACTTATTTGTTCTATTATTCCCTATTATCGCCTCGGAAGTTCCCCATATAATAATATTTATGTATTATTATTTGTTACCAGTATATAACCACTGGAAACTACTATTCGTGCTGTTTCGTCCTATAAATGTTTGTCTACAACACAAGTATTCAGCCCTACTGGGAGATACTTGCATTAATAGGAAAGTACAAATATACAATTTATTTCCGGTCTGAGATCGTTACCCTATGCTATAGTCATTGAGAGCGCCTTTCGTGGAAGACACTACTACAATAGCCAATTTTTTAGTTGGCTGAGTGGCAGTGTGCCAAGCGTTCGGCCTCTCGTGGCAAGGCGCGGTGCCAGTGAGTACGGGTTCGATCCCACTTCGGACCATATATTGTTCTTCGTTTTTTTCTGTTGTTGTTTGTCTGTTAATTTTTCCGAGTGCTAACACATACTTATTTGTTCTATTATTCCCTATTATCGCCTCGGAAGTTCCCCATATAATAATATTTATGTATTATTATTTGTTACCAGTATATAACCACTGGAAACTACTATTCGTGCTGTTTCGTCCTATAAATGTTTGTCTACAACACAAGTATTCAGCCCTACTGGGAGATACTTGCATTAATAGGAAAGTACAAATATACAATTTATTTCCGGTCTGAGATCGTTACCCTATGCTATAGTCATTGAGAGCGCCTTTCGTGGAAGACACTACTACAATAGCCAATTTTTTAGTTGGCTGAGTGGCAGTGTGCCAAGCGTTCGGCCTCTCGTGGCAAGGCGCGGTGCCAGTGAGTACGGGTTCGATCCCACTTCGGACCATATATTGTTCTTCGTTTTTTTCTGTTGTTGTTTGTCTGTTAATTTTTCCGAGTGCTAACACATACTTATTTGTTCTATTATTCCCTATTATCGCCTCGGAAGTTCCCCATATAATAATATTTATGTATTATTATTTGTTACCAGTATATAACCACTGGAAACTACTATTCGTGCTGTTTCGTCCTATAAATGTTTGTCTACAACACAAGTATTCAGCCCTACTGGGAGATACTTGCATTAATAGGAAAGTACAAATATACAATTTATTTCCGGTCTGAGATCGTTACCCTATGCTATAGTCATTGAGAGCGCCTTTCGTGGAAGACACTACTACAATAGCCAATTTTTTAGTTGGCTGAGTGGCAGTGTGCCAAGCGTTCGGCCTCTCGTGGCAAGGCGCGGTGCCAGTGAGTACGGGTTCGATCCCACTTCGGACCATATATTGTTCTTCGTTTTTTTCTGTTGTTGTTTGTCTGTTAATTTTTCCGAGTGCTAACACATACTTATTTGTTCTATTATTCCCTATTATCGCCTCGGAAGTTCCCCATATAATAATATTTATGTATTATTATTTGTTACCAGTATATAACCACTGGAAACTACTATTCGTGCTGTTTCGTCCTATAAATGTTTGTCTACAACACAAGTATTCAGCCCTACTGGGAGATACTTGCATTAATAGGAAAGTACAAATATACAATTTATTTCCGGTCTGAGATCGTTACCCTATGCTATAGTCATTGAGAGCGCCTTTCGTGGAAGACACTACTACAATAGCCAATTTTTTAGTTGGCTGAGTGGCAGTGTGCCAAGCGTTCGGCCTCTCGTGGCAAGGCGCGGTGCCAGTGAGTACGGGTTCGATCCCACTTCGGACCATATATTGTTCTTCGTTTTTTTCTGTTGTTGTTTGTCTGTTAATTTTTCCGAGTGCTAACACATACTTATTTGTTCTATTATTCCCTATTATCGCCTCGGAAGTTCCCCATATAATAATATTTATGTATTATTATTTGTTACCAGTATATAACCACTGGAAACTACTATTCGTGCTGTTTCGTCCTATAAATGTTTGTCTACAACACAAGTATTCAGCCCTACTGGGAGATACTTGCATTAATAGGAAAGTACAAATATACAATTTATTTCCGGTCTGAGATCGTTACCCTATGCTATAGTCATTGAGAGCGCCTTTCGTGGAAGACACTACTACAATAGCCAATTTTTTAGTTGGCTGAGTGGCAGTGTGCCAAGCGTTCGGCCTCTCGTGGCAAGGCGCGGTGCCAGTGAGTACGGGTTCGATCCCACTTCGGACCATATATTGTTCTTCGTTTTTTTCTGTTGTTGTTTGTCTGTTAATTTTTCCGAGTGCTAACACATACTTATTTGTTCTATTATTCCCTATTATCGCCTCGGAAGTTCCCCATATAATAATATTTATGTATTATTATTTGTTACCAGTATATAACCACTGGAAACTACTATTCGTGCTGTTTCGTCCTATAAATGTTTGTCTACAACACAAGTATTCAGCCCTACTGGGAGATACTTGCATTAATAGGAAAGTACAAATATACAATTTATTTCCGGTCTGAGATCGTTACCCTATGCTATAGTCATTGAGAGCGCCTTTCGTGGAAGACACTACTACAATAGCCAATTTTTTAGTTGGCTGAGTGGCAGTGTGCCAAGCGTTCGGCCTCTCGTGGCAAGGCGCGGTGCCAGTGAGTACGGGTTCGATCCCACTTCGGACCATATATTGTTCTTCGTTTTTTTCTGTTGTTGTTTGTCTGTTAATTTTTCCGAGTGCTAACACATACTTATTTGTTCTATTATTCCCTATTATCGCCTCGGAAGTTCCCCATATAATAATATTTATGTATTATTATTTGTTACCAGTATATAACCACTGGAAACTACTATTCGTGCTGTTTCGTCCTATAAATGTTTGTCTACAACACAAGTATTCAGCCCTACTGGGAGATACTTGCATTAACAGGAAAGTACAAATATACAATTTATTTCCGGTCTGAGATCGTTACCCTATGCTATAGTCATTGAGAGCGCCTTTCGTGGAAGACACTACTACAATAGCCAATTTTTTAGTTGGCTGAGTGGCAGTGTGCCAAGCGTTCGGCCTCTCGTGGCAAGGCGCGGTGCCAGTGAGTACGGGTTCGATCCCACTTCGGACCATATATTGTTCTTCGTTTTTTTCTGTTGTTGTTTGTCTGTTAATTTTTCCGAGTGCTAACACATACTTATTTGTTCTATTATTCCCTATTATCGCCTCGGAAGTTCCCCATATAATAATATTTATGTATTATTATTTGTTACCAGTATATAACCACTGGAAACTACTATTCGTGCTGTTTCGTCCTATAAATGTTTGTCTACAACACAAGTATTCAGCCCTACTGGGAGATACTTGCATTAATAGGAAAGTACAAATATACAATTTATTTCCGGTCTGAGATCGTTACCCTATGCTATAGTCATTGAGAGCGCCTTTCGTGGAAGACACTACTACAATAGCCAATTTTTTAGTTGGCTGAGTGGCAGTGTGCCAAGCGTTCGGCCTCTCGTGGCAAGGCGCGGTGCCAGTGAGTACGGGTTCGATCCCACTTCGGACCATATATTGTTCTTCGTTTTTTTCTGTTGTTGTTTGTCTGTTAATTTTTCCGAGTGCTAACACATACTTATTTGTTCTATTATTCCCTATTATCGCCTCGGAAGTTCCCCATATAATAATATTTATGTATTATTATTTGTTACCAGTATATAACCACTGGAAACTACTATTCGTGCTGTTTCGTCCTATAAATGTTTGTCTACAACACAAGTATTCAGCCCTACTGGGAGATACTTGCATTAACAGGAAAGTACAAATATACAATTTATTTCCGGTCTGAGATCGTTACCCTATGCTATAGTCATTGAGAGCGCCTTTCGTGGAAGACACTACTACAATAGCCAATTTTTTAGTTGGCTGAGTGGCAGTGTGCCAAGCGTTCGGCCTCTCGTGGCAAGGCGCGGTGCCAGTGAGTACGGGTTCGATCCCACTTCGGACCATATATTGTTCTTCGTTTTTTTCTGTTGTTGTTTGTCTGTTAATTTTTCCGAGTGCTAACACATACTTATTTGTTCTATTATTCCCCACAACATACTCAAACCAGGAAAAAAGACTAAATGTCTTCCACATGCGATGTCTCCACAAAATAATGCACATCAAATGGCAGGACAAAATAACCAACTTAACTGTCCTGCAACGTGCTAAGACCCTAACAATCGTGTCGATGTTCAGAAGTCGAAGGCTAAGATGGCTGGGGCATGTCCAACGGATGGAAGAAAAACGCATTCCTAGGCAAATACTATATGGCGAGCTAAAACACGGAAAACGACAAATCGGCAGACCTAAACTACGATATAGAGATATCTGCAAATCATCTCTGAAAGACTTCTCCATCTGTGAAAACGACTGGCAACATATGGCAAGTGATCGCACATCATGGAGAGCACGTATAAGGAACGGTATAACAACATTTGAGACTGTTCTAAGACAGGACTTAGAAGAGAAGAGACTCATGAAAAAGGATGGTAAACCCTGTGGACCAGCGAGCCTGACCTGTTCATTATGTGACCGCGTGTGTTTGTCAAACATTGGTAGAATTAGCCACGAGAGAAGCTGTTCGGCAAAAACAATACCTCAAAAAAATACGCAATAGCCTCCACTAGACCGTCTGACAAGACGAAAAGGGCCATATATATCATCCTAGATGTATAGGGTTTATCTTTATTTCGGTGTCCGTTTGTGCTATTCTCGTTTTCTGATGAAGGCCTCGTTTAGCCTCAAACGTCGGTATTTTTTTTGTGTGTGTTTCATTTTTGTAATGCTGTCACCATACCTTGTAGGAGAGTAAGTTACACCTGGCTACTTGCTCATGCTACCAACTTTACAACATCATTTCATTGCAATTATTTTCTGTTCCCTCTTAATATATTACCTTTGTCGTTTAAATTAGTTTAACTTGCCTAATTTTTTTTTTACTTCCTAAATTTAATAATAGGTCAGGCCTCCACTTCGGTAAAACGCTCGATCCAACTGCAACAAAGCAGGTGGCAAAATGTTAGTCGAACATAGATCAAAGTAGGGGCTGGGTATTGTTCCAACACAAGCAACAGTCAGTCGCCTGCAATACGAGTCTGCGTGCTGGTGCCAAAACCATTTGAATTTGTGATAAGGTGAATGAAGCCGGACCAAATGTGATTTCCAAATGAAAATACAGACCCGTAAAAATCACTTGAACGCAAACTGCAGCAAAAACACCTCCATACTAAAACCTAATTTGACTCGATTGCCATCTTGACTGCTGCACCAGGCAGACGTTCCGTAGTACCATCAATGCTTATATCAGTGGATATTTGTTACACGTTCGACAGAGATTCTTCTTCCTCTTCCGTTTAGCTCCCTAGGTGCATAGTCTTCAACAAATACTTTCCAAGTCGTTATGTTTCTTGCCATTTTTAAAGATCATTCCGTGGCTTCCCATCTTCTTCAATGCTGCTTCTATCTGTCTTCTCCAAGAATTCCTTGGTCTTCCTCTTTATCTCTTCCCCTTGAAAATCCAAAAAAACGGCATGTTGTGTAATACTCTCAGTTGATTTCCGCACTGTGTGTCCTATCCAGCGCCATCGTCTTCCCTGTGTCTCCTTATCCGCTGGTATTTGCCTGGTACATTTCCATAATTCTATGTTAGTGATTTTGTCTTGCCATTTCATTCATTTTATTCTGCGTAAGCATCCATTAATGAAAGTCTGCATTTACAACAATTGTCAATTTTGTTGTCCTTTATGTTTCACAGCTATACAATAGGACTGACTTAATATTGGAGTTGAACATTTCTATTTCACATAATTTATTTAGACTTCCATATGTGTCCGAGTGCAACAAACGCTGCTCTTGCTTCTGATATCCTTATTGTGGTATCACTTTCTGGCCCTCCTTCTTTATCTATATTACTACCTAGATATATGTAAGATTTAATGTCTAGTAGAGGTATTTCTCCTAATTTTATTTGGTTATTGCCAACTGTATTAATTCTCATAATGTTGGTCTTATTTCTATTAATTTTCAGTACTAGCGGTTGTGATCTTTCATATAGAATGCTCATTTTATCCTGCATCTGTTGATGGTTTTGTGATTTGAGAGCTATGTCATTAGCAAAGTCTAAATCATCAAGTTGCTTGGTCAGTGACCACTGGACTCTACATTTCTTTGTTATTATTACGGAATCCCCAAGAAGTTTATTAACCTGATAAAATCAATGTGTGAAGGAATGAAATGTATTGTGGTGCATGATGGTCCGCTTACAGAAGCATTTGAAATATGAACATGAGTATGTGATGACTTCTGTCTCCATTCTCTTTCTTAGGCAGACATTAGTAAACCTTTAATACTTTCTATACCCCACTATTCTACACAATCATGTGTAATATATATTTTGCTTTTTGCCCCCACTGTCTCCTTTCACAGACGTGGTAAATTAATCATTTTGAATTAAATAAAAGACGTATTTTATTATTTTTTAGTGATCGGCCTTCTTAGGGCAACATTTCCTCCTCAGCTCAACTTACCGTTGATGGTGACTAACAAAATACAGCACGGACCTTTGCTTTACAAGCCAGTCAGAAATTATTTTTTTTTTGTTATCTCGTGCTACCACTTAACTACCGACTCCATTGTCCTTACTATATGTTTACTGATTCTCGCCGGTGCTACTTTGTTCATGCACCTGGCAGCTGTTATTTGTGTACGATGTAGGTACTTTGCACCTTCGTCCGACGTGAAGTTGATTTTTGTTTTACGTCATGACTTTGAGAGTTGTTAAATAATATATATGAACTTGTTTGGCAATGATTACTTTCAGCTTCTTCATATTGATTGTTGTTTCAAGTTAACTATTTTTAAAATGTTGCACGTGCGCTACCGTGCTCGTGCGTCTGGTTGCTTTTAATTAAAGTCAATCAAGCGTTGTAGTTGTTGTTTTGTATTGTTGACAGTATTATGCGTGCTACGTCACAATGATGGTCAATCGCATATCCCTAACCGATTGCGGAAAAAAAGAATTGCGAGATGATAATGATTTTGATACTGCTCTGAATATGTAGCTCTGGTGCTGCCCCCAAATCTTCATGTTAGACGAAAGGAAAGTTGATGTAAAATATTTTTTTTTTCTGAAATAGTTTATTTTTTTTTTGTATACAATGACTGCTAGTAGACGAGCAATGCACCATTCCAGCAACTCTTCTTCTGTCATGTTGTCAACTCGCTGGCGCTGAATTCTGCTACGGATATCCACCGTTGATCGCATGATCTTGTTATATCCATTAAGGGTAACCAGATGATAAACAACTAAATCAAGACGTTTTATCTGCAAAACTGGACATTTTATATTTTTAAAATAGTATATTGTAGTAAAAAAAAATTGGGTATGATTTTGTGGTGCCTTATTTGCTAATATTATATCACAAAAGAAATGTCAGGACTCAATACAAACACCTTAAAGTTCAGTCTTGTGTAGTGAAAGCCTGATCTCTGATAATACATTTCTCATCGACTTGTCATGCTCGACAGATTATTCTGATTTGTTATTTGCCACAATAAATATATATATACCGCATCTTATTTCATATGGCGGTTAATATCATTAACTCAGAGATCGTATTATTTACCTCATGAGAAGAGCGTATGACCTGAAATCAAATGTTTTAAAATGTAGTGTATGAAACGGATCTTCCAATACAGCCGTCTCTCAAACTTTCAGCTGGCCGAAAGTCACGTGAACTGTCTGATCAGTTTTTATATAATTGTGCTGATCAGGAAGTTTACACCTGAATTGGCTCGAGACACATGAAGATTATGTTGATTGTGATGGCTGTTAAAGCGGAGTGTCTATTTTGAGCTGAGCGCTTTGTATGCAGAATGCGGCGCGTTCAATTGAATAGTGTGAACGTACAAACATGCCGTTTTTGATTGAGTACAGCACGCTTAGTTGAACATTGTGAACAAAGGGGATGGACACTTTTTTGATTGCTCGAAGGGAAACTGAGCAGACATGGGAATGCCCGGTCTGCCATTCCGTTCTAAAGTCGAAATACTAAAGTCTAAATAATAAAGTCTAAAGTCTAAAGTTTAAATACTAAAGTATAAATACTAAGTCTAAATACTAAAGTCTAAATACTAAAGTCTAAAGTTTAAAGTCTAAATACTCAAGTATAAATACTCAAGTATAAATACTAAAATACAAGTCTAAATTCTAAATACTAAAGTCTAAAGTCTGCTGACAAATTTAACTGCCACAGTGTTATCATTAGCTAATTTGTCGATAATAATTAAATAGTGTTAATCATTCTTTAATATTTGAGAAGTGTAGGGTGTAACACCAAGGTGTTATGGCGGCTTCGTATAGATAGTATTCTGACTCGGCTCTTTCTGACGTGTTTAAATGATTTGCGCGACAGTCTAGTTGTGAAATAATGTGTTGCTATCCCTGTTGTAATTATATATACTTCTGACGAGCGGATGGACTGTGAAGGTGATCGATATTTTAGTGGAATATTATGTATTCTTCTTGTGTCGACGTGGTTACCTGCCATAGAGAAGCCAGCATGTGTTCGCGGTTCGACAAGCAAACTACTGTTTTTTCAACAATGTTCAACAATGACGCCTTTCGGGAATGTCCATCGTGAATGTTGTCTGTGTTGGTAGATGAGGTAGAAGAATCAGAAATGATCAGCGGCTCAGAAAGGAACTACAGCTAAATATGTGGTACACAAGAAGGCATATTCAGGTCATGAAAGACGGATATTGCTGACCACCATAAAGGAGATTGGAGCATCATCACGTAGTATTCCAAAGAAAGCCATGGAGAGAAACTCTAAATTATGTCAGTTTTGGGGCATTTTAAAAGACTCAAAAATCTACTAAAAGTAACCTTGAACGGGAAAATACGTGATAAAGAGGTAGAGGCAGACAAAGACTAACATGAACAAGTAACATGAAAAAATGTAGAAGCAAGTCTATGACACCCTGCACTATAAAAGCAAGAGACAGAGAGGAATGACGCTCCATGATAGCCAACCTTCTAAGCGGAGACGACAATCGATGATGATGACACAATACAATTGTTGAACTGCACAAAAAGCTTCATTTACTACATCAAGACCTGTGTTTGTTTACAGATATATGAATTTTAAAAAAAGACATGACAGGAATGTGTTTTCCGACACACCTAATACATCTAATCACATCACTACATAACGAATAATAGTGAGACCCTCTTCTAGTGAGTTTTATGACACGTCAGTCAAAGAAAAGCGACATTCTGAGAAGAATTTAATTAACAGATCTGATGAAAACATTGCAAAATACCAGAAAAAATCCATCATGATGCGAGAAAGAGTTTATCGGTGTAAATAGAATCAATTCTGACGAAATGAAGCTAATTATGGAGAGTAGACAAACAAATTAAAAGACAATTAGAGATCACCGAGATGGGATTTCTCAGACGAATTTTGAAAGTTCTCTGGACAGCTAACATGATCAACGAGGAAATGATCAATGAGGCCAGTCCGAACAAAGCTCTTACAAACAGAAAAAAACAATCGACATTTTTTTCGGCCACATCATGAGAGGAGGAAATGTCTTGGTTACAACTGGTAACATACATGGGAAGAAAGATTGAGGGCAACAAAGAGAAAAATATACTAGGTAGCTTGCTGCCAATGCATGGAAAACAGTCAACAACAGAGAACTGATAAATATACACTGTGGATAGAAAAATGTTGAAGGCCACGATCGGCTACGCCAACCGGTATGGCACATGACGTATCCGATATTAATCATGATATCATGTGTACTTCATTTTATTCTTTCCTTCATCATTCAACTTCCAGCATCTATGGGGTTATAATGTCCGGTCTATTGCTTTTCTGTTGGCCTCTTTTGCTATTATGTTGGCCTCTTTTGCTATTATGTTGGCCTCTTTTGCTATTCTGTTGGCCTCTTTTGCTATTATGTTGGCCTCTTTTGCTATTCTGTTGGCCTCTTTTGCTATTATGTTGGCCTCTTTTGATATTCTGTTGGCCTCTTTTGCTATTATGTTGGCCTCTTTTGCTATTCTGTTGGCCTCTTTTGCTATTCTGTTGGCCTCTTTTGCTATTCTGTTGGCCTCTTTTGCTATTATGTTTCCTAATAAAGAAAAAAAGAGTAAAGAGCCCCGAAACGCTAAGTAGCGTATAGAGAATAGGGTGTTAGCGACCATAATTTTTATAGACCTTCTGCACATAATTTTTGGTGTAATGTGGTCGTTATTACGCCCGTGCTGTTATTAGTATCGTGGTTGGTCTCGTGTTCTCGCAAATTTTATTACAGTTTCGTTCTGATGTGATTTGGCATGTATGTCTCATCATGTGGCCAAATCGTTGTATCTGTAATGCTTTGTGTATTCTATGACGGAAATTATTTCTAGCTTTTTCCTCAGTTCTTCATTTCTGAACTTGTGTCTCAGGCTGATTCCATTCATTAGTCAAGGACCTTTTAACTATGTAGCGGCTATATATCTTTGTGTTCTTGCCTCTAACGTCGAAGTCTAGTTAGCACGACGCTTGGATGAAGATTGTAATGTAGAGTGCCCGTTTTGCCTCTAGATACATTGAGCGTTCTGTTGGTGCCATCATCATCATCATCATCATCGAGTGCCTTCTCCGCAACGAAGGTTGGCTACCATGGAGCGCCATTCTGCTCTGTTTCTTGCTTTGATGGTGCAGTTTGTCATAGGCTTGTTTGTCCATCTGTTGATGTTACTAGTCCATAATTTGGTGCTTTGCTGCATTTAATATTCTGTGCGGCTATTTAGATCATGTCTTTTCTGATGCTATTGTTACTACTGGCATGTTGTCTATCCATGGTGCTTTATTTATTGTTGCTGATTGTATTACTTCTCAAATTTCTTTTATTACAGAAAATTGGGTTCACAATTTTTTCATCCTTATGTGCTTTTTGTTGGTGACATGGTTTCCGTACGATTATTTCCATCTCTGTTGCATCATCATCATCATCGAGTGCCCTATCCGCATCGAAGGTTGGCTACCGTGGAGCGCCATTCCACTCTGTCTCTTGCTTTGATGGTGCAGAATGCCATAGGCTGACTTGTCCATCTTTTGATGTTACTCGTCCATGTTAGTCTTGGATCTCTGTTGCATGTGTTGGTTATTTGCTGACCTTCATGGCCATTTATGAGTTCAGTGGGTGGAGGTTCTTTTACCTTGTTGTTTTTGCTGTTGCTGCTTTGTTCATGTCTTTTGTGACTGTCCTGAAGTATATGCCTAGTTTTTATCGAATTTTGTCTATGTATTTTGTTTGGGTTCATTGATCAACATTTTTTTTCCTGAACTAAGGCATATTTTTTCATATAATATTTAAATTATTTATTATTTTCTTTAACTGCTTCTCTGATTACGTCATCCTATCAGGTAGTGATCTCCTTCCCTGCTTTTGACCAACTTGTTGTTTTACATACTATTATTGCATTTTTTGTTTTTGTTTTCTTAAACGGCTTCCACTCGTTTTCTACTGTGTTTGCTTCGAATGGGAGTCTCTACGTCCACTGTTAGTTTACGTTTCTACAGGTTTTCTTGAATCTTGATCTTTGAATTGTTTTTTATTTGTTTTTTTTAATTCTTTTATTTGTTGGTGTATCTCCTCTGTGTTTCTGGCTATGTGAGTGAGATCATAACCATTTCATGGTGTGTACAGTTTATAATTATTGACTGCTCTGGTCCCTAGTGATATTTGTTCCTATTGTTGCATTTCCAAAGCCTTCCATTAGAATCACACATTAACAATTTGTCTTCGCTTTAATCAGTCTTGTTGACAGTGTCATTTAGTGTGTTATATATTTCTTTGTTGTCTTTTTCATTGTTGTTACATTATGCATACAACTGTATGCAAGTTGTTTTACGGTCTTCTTCTAGTAGTATGGTTGTTATTATTCTTTCTGAGCAGTATTTTCTTTCTAGAATATTCTTTCCGTGGTATGGGTCAATGATACGTGTTTTGTTCTGTCTGCATGTCGATAACTGAGAATATTATCTCGTGTAGGTCATTCTTGTTTCCTTTACTTGCTGTCCTTCCACCGTGGTATGGGTCAATGATACGTGTTTTGTTCTGTCTGCATGTCGATAACTGAGAATATTATCTCGTGTAGGTCATTCTTGTTTCCTTTACTTGCTGTCCTTCCACCGTGATATGGGTCAATGATACGTGTTTTGTTCTGTCTGCATGTCGATAACTGAGAATATTATCTCGTGTAGGTCATTCTTGTTTCCTTTACTTGCTGTCCTTCCACCGTGGTATGGGTCAATAATACGTGTTTTGTTCTGTCTGCATGTTGATAACTGAGAATATTATCTCGTGTAGGTCATTCTTGTTTCCTTTACTTGCTGTCCTTCCACCATGGTATGGGTCAATGATACGTGTTTTGTTCTGTCTGCATGTCGATAACTGAGAATATTATCTCGTGTAGGTCATTCTTGTTTCCTTTACTTGCTGTCCTTCCACCGTGGTATGGGTCAATAATACGTGTTTTGTTCTGTCTGCATGTCGATAACTGAGAATATTATCTCGTGTAGGTCATTCTTGTTTCCTTTACTTGCTGTATTTCCACCGTGGTATGGGTCAATGATACGTGTTTTGTTCTGTCTGCATGTCGATAACTGAGAATATTATCTCGTGTAGGTCATTCTTGTTTCCTTTACTTGCTGTCCTTCCACCGTGGTATGGGTCAATAATACGTGTTTTGTTCTGTCTGCATGTCGATAACTGAGAATATTATCTCGTGTAGGTCATTCTTGTTTCCTTTACTTGCTGTCCTTCCACCATGGTATGGGTCAATGATACGTGTTTTGTTCTGTCTGCATGTCGATAACTGAGAATATTATCTCGTGTAGGTCATTCTTGTTTCCTTTACTTGCTGTCCTTCCACCGTGGTATGGGTCAATGATACGTGTTTTGTTCTGTCTGCATGTCGATAACTGAGAATATTATCTCGTGTAGGTCATTCTTGTTTCCTTTACTTGCTGTCCTTCCACCATGGTATCCACTCATCATCATCATCGAGTGCCGTCTCCGCAACGAAGGTTGGCTAACATGGAGCGCCATTCCACTCTGTATCTTGCTTGTATGGTGCAGATTGCCATAGGCTGACTTGTCCATCTTTTGATATTACTCGTCCATGTTAGTCTTGGTCTGCCTCTGCCTCTCTTACCTTGTATTTTCCCCTCCAGGATTACTTTCAGTAGGTTGGTGTGTGTTTTGACATGGCCCAAAAGTCGCATTTGTCTTGTTTGAATTGTGTTTAGTAGTTCTCTTTTCATTGTTAGTTGTTTTAAGACTTCGTCGTTTGTTTTCTTTTCCTTCCATCCAATTCTACCTATTCTTCTATATATCAAGATTTCAAAAACTTCAATTCTCTGTTATGTTTTCACGTCTAATGTCCATGTTTCTGCACCATATAGGAATATTGAGAAGATGTAATATTTTGCTATTCTTACTTTTAGCCCTGGTGTTATTTGTTTTGATGTTAGTATGTTCTACATGGCATTAAAATTACTTTTTGCCATTCCTATTCTTTTGTTTATTTCAGTTGTACATTTTCTATCACTGGTTATAGTATGTCCAAGGTAGTTGTAGTTCTGAACTGTCTCCAGGTCTATTCCTTCAATGTTGATATTCATTTATGGGTTTTGAGTATTTCCTTAGTTTAAGATCATAGTTTTAGTCTTTTTGATATTCATATCTAGTCCATATTTTTGCCTATCATGTCTATTTCATTAAGTAATTATTGTGGATCTTTATGATTTTCTGCTAGTAGTACAGTATCATCAGCATATCGTACTTTATTGATTATCTTTCCATTAATTTGTAGGCCTGGCATCTCTATGATGTTTTTACAGATTTGCTCAGTGTATAGATTGAACAAGCTTGGTGATAGGATGCATCCCTGTCTTACTCCTCTTTTAATATCAATGGGTGTAGAGTTCTCTTTGTTATATTTTATTATTGCTGTCTGTTCCCAATATAGATTGCATATTATTCGTATGTCCATGTCATCTAGATATATCTATTTTAGGCATTCTATGCGTTGTTTGTGGGGTACTCTATCAAAAGCTTTAGTGTAGTCTATGAAGCAGGCATATATTGGTTTGTTTACTTATGTGTACGTTTCTATTAATGTTCTCATGCAGAATATGGCTTCTTTGTCCCGCTATTTTTCCTAAATCCAAAAGGTTCTGCTCATCTATTTGTCCAATAATGAGTATTTTCATTTGTCTCTTGACCATTTATTTGATAAGTTCTACTTATTTCTTCTTTATTCTGCGTGTGTTAATTCCGAAGCAGGGAGGTAGCAGTGATATGGAGAGGACGAGAAAATGGGATTGAGGTAGTAGAGGTCAAGGTTAGAAAAAGGTTTAGGGTAAAATGGAAGCAGGGGAAACTCATGGGCCACGTGAAATGTGAAGAGTCTGAACAAATCATGAGGCACGAGAACTGTAAGCAATGTAGGAACGAGGGTAGATGTAAAATGAATTATGATTGGCGGGGCAAAGGAGAAGATGAGACAAAGAATAGATGGGCGAAGTCATTCGATATGGGGCGATGGTTCAATCCGGACGACTGTATGTAGTTTGACAGCCGATACCGGGAACAAGGAGAGTTCGTTTCGGAGATTTAGATAGCAGTATAGTTGGTGTGTGTTGAGCTGGTCAGATGTATTTCCAGGAGAAGTGATAGGATAGATGGTGTAGTGTAACAATATGATAAGGTGGCCATGGTAGCGCCTCGTATGAGTTAGCAAGTATGAGTTAGTCCAATAAGTCATGTTAGCTAACAGTAGAAATTTGAAGAAACATTATTGATGCAGTCAGTAGCTGCAACCATTTAAAGGGACTTTGTTAGATCGTGAGTGTTCTCACCAATATAGGGCTTCGTGGAAGTCGTGAAGAGATATTATTGATGTAGTTGGTAACTACAATCATTCACAGAGACTTTGTGAGATTGTGAGTGTTCTCACCAACCATAGGCATCGTGTAGTCGTGAAGAGACATTATTGATGTAGTTAATTGCTACATCCATTCAAAGAGACTTTGTTAGATTGTGAGTAATCTCACCAACTTAAGCTTCTAGCGAGCAATGAGTACAAGATAGCGTGCTAAGGGGCAGCTACGTCCAATTCAGGGACAGTACAGTAGATCATAACGATGTCAGGCTTGTGTAGAAGCATGACAGAATTAACTAGGTGGTAGACAGTGCCAGAGAGACAGGAGAGTGACTCTGAGCGAGTACAACTCGCAGGGTCACATCAACTTAGAGAGGGCTCTAGAGGGAGTATGATATTCCAGGAGACCACGACGTACACGAGGTTGAGGAAGACCAGTATCGTCACGTGGGGGTTAGCGACAAGGCTGTTTGGGATGCTAGTGACAGCATCCCTACAGATGTATTGTTGGAGAAAGGTAGGAGAAGTGTGAGAGGCTACCAACAGACTTTTGCTATTGTACTGGTGAACTTGCTATGGGAGGTGGTCATTGTGTGAAATAAACTTGCTATGGGAGGTGGTCATTGTGTGAAATAAACTTGCTATGGGAGGTGGTCATTGTGTGAAATAAACTTGCTATGGGAGGTTGTCATTGTGTGAAATAAACTTCGGATGTGTGAATTTTTCACTTGTGTTAGTACATGCTTTGTTGAGTGTTAGCTGTATTGTCTGCCCTAGCGAGTAACGAACGCTGGGGGGGGGGGGGAGTGGGGCTATGAACGACGGGAGTAACAGCGCGGAGTATACCGGGACACGATCAACATGATATGGGTTTCATCCAAGGAGAGAGAATTCATTGCGGCGACAATGCTGGACAGTAACCTGTTATACCAGGCAGGGGGCGACTCGACTGGTCAGTTGAGGAAGGCAGTCGACGTTGTCATGTACAGTGCAAGTGGGCTGGCGTCCAGGGTGTCCTGTCTAGGCAAGTCCAAGGCGTGCTAAGACAGTTGCCACTCTGCAGGGCGTACTGCCTGAGTAGAGTGAGGGCTCAGATCTTGACGAGGATTCACGGCGTCAGCAGGATTTCAGTTCCGGTGCACGAGGGCTCAGATCTTGACGAGGATTCACGGCGTCAGCAGGATTTCAGTTCCGGTGCACGAGGGCTCAGATCTTGACGAGGATTCACGGCGTCAGCAGGATTTCAGTTCCGGTGCACGAGGGCTCAGATCTTGACGAGGATTCACGGCGTCAGCAGGATTTCAGTTCCGGTGCACGAGGGCTCAGATCTTGACGAGGATTCACGGCGTCAGCAGGATTTCAGTTCCGGTGCACGAGGGCTCAGATCTTGACGAGGATTCACGGCGTCAGCAGGATTTCAGTTCCGGTGCACGAGGGCTCAGATCTTGACGAGGATTCACGGCGTCAGCAGGATTTCAGTTCCGGTGCACGAGGGCTCAGATCGCGACGAGCCTTCACAGCGTCAGACAGATCTGCAGTTACGGGGCGAAGAAAAGAGGAAAAAGGTCCGTTACAATAGTGGCTACTTTATATTTGGTGTCTTTCTCCAAGGTCTGTAGTTTCTCAGAACTTAAAATATGTATCCCGCCCTGTCCCTCTCTCTCTCTCTCTCTCTCTCTCTCTCTCTCTCTGCGTTCAGGACTCAATCAGAGTAAGGATTCCAGACTCTCATATGAAGTCAGCTGTCAGGTTAAGTGTGTTGATCGCCCCCACAGACAGAACATCACAATTAGAGTTTATCAGATCCACTCTGACTGAACACCCGTGAATACGTTGCACTGTGTTCTGCGCCAGTGGCCCAGTGCATCCGATTTCAGCCAGCATTTTATTCGGGTTTGCTTTCCCTAGCCTTTGATTGTCCCCAATCTTCCTGCAAGGCAGCATATTGTCTTTTCTGTAGGGGGATTCTGCCCTTAGATGGTAGGCCCTCCCAGGTTTACGAGCACCATCTGCCCGAGTCACTAGAGGTGACTAACACAGACATGCACACACAAAGATGTGAGAGGTGACTAACACAAACACGGACACACAAAGATGTGAGATGTGACTAACACAGACATACACACATACAGATGTGAGATGTGACTAACACAGACAAGCACACACAAAGATATGAGGTGTGACTAATACAGACATGCACACAGCGATACGAGGCATGACTAACACTGACACACATCAAGATATATGACACATGACTAACATAAATATGCACATAAAGCTATTAGATATAACTGACATTGACATGCACACACAAAGATATGGCACATGCCTAACATAGACATGCACACAAAGATAAGAGATATGACTAACATAGATATGCACACACAAAGATATGAGATGGGACTAACATAGCCATGCACACACAAGGATATGAGATGTGACAAACACAGACATGCGCACACAAAGATATGAGATATGACTAACATAAACATGCAAACAAAAATATGAGATATCACTAACCCAGACATGCACACACAAAGATATGACATATGACTAACACTGGTACACACTAAGATATGAGATATGACTAAACACAGACACACATAAAGATATGAGACATGATTAACACGGACACACCAAGATATGAGATATGACTAACATGACACACACCAAGATATGAGCCATGGCCAGCACACACAAGCTAAGATATGAGCCATGGCTAGGACAGAAACACAGTAAAGATATGAGCCGTGGCTTCACTAAAAAACACCAAAAAAATGAACCATGTCTAGCACAGAAACACATTAAAGTGCCCATATGCTTGGGCTTGTTGTAGTCGGCAGACTCTTCTGAACGTGGGAATCACAGGTTTCGTTAAACAGTTGTCCGGAGATTTGAGAGTGCAGTCTGACCCATAGAACGTTCTCTTGCATGTACAGATTCCCGATCGACTGTTGACAGGTGTAGTTGAAACATTTGTCCGGACATTTGAGAGTTCATATGATGTCACAGCCATCAGAACACATCTGTTCGCACTGTAGCCCAAAATTACCATCGGGACAAATGTCATTACAGGTATAGTCAAGATGTTTACATTGTAGGCATTTTCCAGATTTTTCCTCAAATAAAGGACAGACACTGAGAAAAGACCCGGAACAGTCGTGTCCATAGATCCCATGTGAACAGTTGCCGTGACAATTACCGATGATGACATTGCAGCCTTTACTACATCCCCTACACACTGCACAAAACGACCAAGAATGCTCGTCCAGACAATAGGTGTCTGTAAATGTTTGCACCTCACATACCGTCAGTGCACTGTCGGCCTGCGAAATGGTCGGTGAGAACTCAATCTTAATGTGTGCCATTGACGTTTGTGTTTTGACTACAATAGTGTTCACAGATAAATTAGGGTGTGATATATCATTATACTGGAACACTACTCCGTCACTGTCAGAGAAAACCGTTAGAGTGGCATTCTTTACCCGAATCATAGTGCTAGCTCGATGATAGATTCGAATGATGTGAGTCCCCTGGGGCGTCGCAAAGCCCAGACACCAGTAAACAGAATTGGTTATACTTCCCAATTGTGTGTGTGTGCAGTCATTGTCATAGAGATTGGTCTTTGTTTTGCTATTAACTGCGGCCTCTGGTCCACATCCGTCTCCTGTATAACAAGCATCAAATTTGTCGATCTGGTTTGTGATCTGTTTGAGAGCCACTTTCCAACCCCCGCCAATGTAGATGGAGCAGACATTTGCAACTATCGCCCTTTCAATCCGTAACTTGTTGATCAGACCAGCCCCAGAGCAGAAGGCATCAATCTCGTGCGGACGAACTACAAACCTTGATACATTGTCACATAAGGCAGAACCATTCAGTTTTACCGTGAAACTGTCCGGATATTTTAAGTCATTCGCATAAATCCTAAACCAGGGAAAAACCTAAAAATGTTGTGCTGACAACTGTTATTGTTTGGACATGTCACTGTAGTTTTGTCACAAACTAAGCCATTATAGCAGTGACATTGTAACGTACAATTTGCCCCAAACCAACCGTCGGCACAAGTAAGGTCATTAGCTTCCATGGTTGCTAACGAAGTCAGCGAATAAAGACTTGATCTACAGCGATGGTTAACGAACTGTGTACATACATTTATTATCAAACCCGTGATTACATTTTTAAAAAATCCGCCACCTCATTGTGGTAACAGATAGCGTGAAATTCTCTAATAGAATGAGATAAACCGTTGGAGACAAGGAAAGTCAACATTGTATTCTTGGCTTGGACGCAAGAAGCGTCCATTTTGGTGCGTCCCATGACGTCATCTCAATATGTCTCAATATATCTCAATATGACGTCAACAAATATGTATCCCTTATCGACCTTTCAAATATGTCACATGGTAACGACGTGTCTGTTTCCCCACAGTCGTAATCGGAAGTTAGCTCATACGATCTTTTCTTATCGATACCATTCACTATTGTAAATTGAGGACATCGATACCATTCATTATTCTAGCTTGGGGACATCGATACTATTCATTATTCTAACTTGGGGACATCGATACCATTCACAATTGTAACTTGAGGACAACGATACCATTCATTACTCTATCTTGATGACAACGATACCATTCATTACTCTAACTTGATGACAACGATACCATTCATTACTCTAACTTGATGACAAAGTTACCATTCATTACTCTAACTTGAGGACAACGATACCATTCATTACTCTAACTTGATGACAACGATACCATTCATTACTCTAACTTGATGACACCGATACCATTCATTACACTAACTTGAGGACAACGATACCATTCATTACTCTAACTTGATGACAACGATACCATTCATTACTCTAACTTGATGACAACGATACCATTCATTACTCTAACTTGAGGACAACGATACCATTCATTACTCTAACTTGATGACAACGATACCATTCATTACTCTAACCTGCGGAAAACGATACCATTCATTACTCTAACTTGAGGACAACGATATCATTCATTACTCTAACTTAAGGACAACAATACCATTCATTACTCTAACTTAATGACAATGATACCATTCATTACTTTAACTTAAGGACAATGATACCATTCATTACTATACCTTGGGACAACGATACCATTCATTACTATAACCTGAGGACAATGCTACCATTCAGTACTCTAACTTAAGAACAACGAAACCATTCATTACTCTAACTTGGGGACAACGATACCATTCATTACTCTAACCTGCGGAAAACGATACCATTCATTACTCTAACTTGAGGACAACGATATCATTCATTACTCTAACTTAAGGACAGCAATACCATTCATTACTCTAACTTAAGGACAATGATACCATTCATTACTTTAACTTAAGGACAACGAAACCATTCATTACTCTAACTTGGGGACAACGATACCATTCATTACTCTAACCTGGGGACAACGATACCATTCATTACTCTAACTTTAGGACAACGAAACCATTCATTATTCTAACGTGGGAACAACGATACCATTCATTACTCTAACCTGGGGACAACGATACCATTCATTACTCTAACCTGGGGACAACGATACCATTCATTACTCTAATCTGGGGACAACTATACCATCCATTACTCTAACATGAGGATTTACTGGTATCGCACGACAACCAAAGTTAGAACAGGTCGTTTCCAGGATCTAAGATACCACAATTAATTTGAGGTACACTTGAATGTATCCTACTGTATATTTGACAGTTAATGATGTAAACAGGTAAATAAGACGTTGTTCCATTAAATGATACATTGAATTTACGTGTACAGGTGTTCTAGGTCATGTTACTTACCTGAGTTATGTTATCGGGATCATTGGCCATCTGAGAACACAATTAGGTATTTACTTAGCAACAAATACACATTAACTTACATTGATGAGTTGTTTATTAAATAATGCAGTTATTTATGCATCCGCTTACTCACTAACTCACTCATCTAATTCGTTTTGAATCTTTAGTGCACGGATGTTTGCAGCAATACTTATCCTACTCTCTCAATGAGATTCGTCGAAACCAAAATTGTCCACTTAAAAAATAAAAAAACGTTAAATTCTCTAAAACAAATTTACAGGTTTGTGCACACAATACACCTAGGTTGTTGTGCACACAATGCATCTAGGCTGTTGTGCACACAGTACATCTAGACTGTTGTGCACACAATACATCTAGACTGCTGTGCACACAATACATCTAGACTGTTGTGCACACAATACATCTAGACTGTTGTGCACACAATACATCTAGACTGTTGTGCACACAATACATCTAGACTGTTGTGCACACAATACATCTAGACTGTTGTTTACACAATACATCTACACATTTTGGGCACACAATACATATATACTGTTTGTGCACACCATACATCTAGGTTGTTGTGCACACAATACATCTAGACTGTTGTGCACATAATACATCTAGATTGTTGTGCACACAATACATTTAGACTGTTGTGCACAAAATACATCTAGATTGTTGTGCACACAATACATCTAGACTGTTGTGTATACAATACATCTAGACTCTTGTGCATACAATACATCAAGACTGTTGTGCATACAATACATCTAGACTGTTGTGCATACAATACATCTAGACTGTTGTGCATACAATACATCTAGATTGTTGTGCATACAATACATCTAGACTGTTGTGCATACAATACATCTAGACTGTTGTGCATACAATACATCTAGACTGTTGTGCATACAATACATCTAGACTGTTGTGCATACAATACATCTAGACTGTTGTGCATACAATACATCTAGACTGTTGTGCACACAATGCATCTAGACTGTTGTGCATACAATACATCTAGACTGTTGTGCATACAATACATCTAGACTGTTGTGCACACAATACATCTAGACTGTTGTGCATACAATACATCTAGACTGTTGTGCATACAATGCATCTAGACTGTTGTGCATACAATACATCTAGACTGTTGTGCACACAATACATCTAGACTGTTTTGTAACCATGTGACCATAAATTATAGTGTCGTCATTGACATTATCATAATTCCAGGTCAGGTACATCATTAATATAATGATATTTGCATTTTCCCAATTTTTCTTTAGACTATTTTTTATTTATCCTTCTGTAGTTCGTGATCTTAAATAAAACATGTGAAATGTTTGATATTAGTCGAAGCGGTTTATGAGATATTTTAGATACACATTACTCTAATATTTACTATTTCGCTACCACAACAAGTGTCAGTTATTTTACTTACAAACCAAGCAGCATTCGCAGACTGAGGTAAAAGATGTAATTTGTTAAGCTTAGAAAACGTCCTTCTAAAGGCAATTATCTATCGTCCTTGCCGCTCAGTAAAGTAAATCGGTAGTTCATTAGTTCATTATATCAAATATGATTGTAAATGATCTCCACCTTGTCATTCCCTGATGTAAAACGACTATTAATGACCGTATTTCAACATTCACATGATAACTCCATAAATAAACTACACAGTTTGAAACCCAAAATATCGATAACATAAAAAGCATTGTAAATGAAAGTAAAAACAAATGGGATAACTGATTTATCATTTATATCTGACATGGCTTGACCACATGTGTAAACCATCCACACACTCTAAAACATTCAAGAAACTATTTATAACACCTGAAGTTATGTTTAGATAAGGCAGAACAAAGCGAGAAGTGGAGATATACTCCAGGTCATGAAAGTTGACAAATTTGTGATTGAGATTCCTTTAAACGGATTGTGATAATAGTAACATTGTGTCAAGGGCATGTCAATAGAAAACCTTGATGTAACAATACTTGAACTTTACTGGCATTTATTTGTTGAGAATATCATGGACATATAAGAAGAGTAATGAAAATGTTCTGAAAGAGGTCACAGCAAAAACAGAGCTAATTTCCAATATTAGGAAGAAACAATTATCATTTTTTGGCCATGTAATGAAAAGAGAACAATTGGAATATATTGTAACAACTGGAAAAGTTGAGGGATGAAGAGATAGAGGGAAGCAAAGATAAAAGATACCAGACAGCTTAAGAGAATGGCTTGACAGAGGGTCAACATAAGAAATGATAAATAACTGTCGCGATCGAAAATTGTGGAGATACATGATCACCTACTCCAGCAGGGCCGGTACTTGATGGTGATGACAGTTATTTGTTCATTACATGATGTATTTTCCTAGTGTCCATATATAGATCAATAGTTGTGGTTCTATTAACCGGTACTGTCACATATTTAGATCAATAGTTTTGGTTCTATTAACTGGTACTGTCACATATTTAGATCAATAGTTGTGGTTCTATTAACTGGTACTGTCACATATTTAGATCAATAGTTGTGGTTCTATTAACTGGTACTGTCACATATTTAGATCAATAGTTGTGGTTCTATTAACTGGTACTGTCACATATTTAGATCAATAGTTGTGGTTCTATTAACTGTTACTGTCACATATTTAGATCAATAGTTGTGGTTCTATTAACTGGTACTGTCACATATTTAGATCAATAGTTGTTGCTATATTAACTGGTACTGTCACATATTTAGATCAATAGTTGTGGTTCTATTAACTGGTACTGTCACATATTTAGATCAATAGTTGTTGCTCTATTAACTGGTACTGTCACATATTTAGATCAATAGTTGTGGTTCTATTAACTGGTACTGTCACATATTTAGATCAATAGTTGTTGCTCTATTAACTGGTTCTATCAGATTTAGCGTTGATGCTGCTACCTCAAAAGCTGGACTCTCTGATAGCGAAAGAAAGACTTTGTTGTTGAGAACTTTCTTCAAGACCAACAAATCGCAGATCTAATTTATTAAATATTCCCTTTCATTGACTAAACTTCTGAAAAATGGTACTTCTTTGACATTGGTTGACGTAAAAATAATGTACACACACACACACACACACACACACACACACACACACACACATATATATATATATATATATATATATATATATATATATATATATATAATATAATACATTAACAAATGAAGCATACATTAAAACGCATAGAGCTCGTATCGTTCGTAAGGCAAATCATTTCAGTTTCAAAGCATACAACTTACCTCAACAAATGTATTTACGACGATAGAAAGCTAATAAAAAATAATAATAACAATATCACTAATGTAACAACAATAATTGATAACAGTTTAAAGTTATCATTACTATTAAGACGTCAACCACCAAATTATAAAAATAACAATGTGGCAATGTTTTCAGCTCCATTATGATCTTTATGATTTCTTGTAGTTATTTCAATGATTTTAACCATGTTTTTGTTGGCATTTAAATAATGGTGTTACAGAATGGTGTCATAGAATGATGTTAGATAATGGTGTTATGGAAAAGTGTTTTAGCATGGTGTTATAGAATGGTATTATAGGATGGTATTATAGAATGATGTTAGAGAATGGTATGATGGAATGATGTTATAGAATGGTGTTATAGAAAGTTATTATAGAATGGTGTTATGCATTTTCATTCTTGTCATATAGAAATCAGTTCGTGACTACCTGACAAATGGCATGAAAAAAATGCCTCAGAGGCGGAATCATACAACACAATGCTACACATTAAATCGACTACTTAGCGGAGTAATACATGTGTAATGAAATCGTTCACGGCCAAAGGGTGTGTGTTGGTAACATCAGAGGAAGACAGCAGTTGTAGTCACATCCTGAGAAAATGTGAACAAAGTTAACTGATTGTAACATTGGTCACTTCTAGAATAATAATTCTAGTGAATCAGGGAAACAGCCCAAATTATTTTCGCAGAACAAATCAGCAACAAACCATGAAATCAGCAGCAGAAAGAACGTGCTGTGGAGATCAAACATATCTACAATAATAGTCGTTTTTCTTAAAGATCATTTCTAAACAGATCATTGCTTCGTTGATTTAATTCTACTTTTTGAACCAGCATTTATTTATCTCGTTTTCTTAAATGCTAGTTAGATAACATCACGCTGATGTTACTATCCTACAGTTATGACACAGTGAAAAGTCAAAATAATAGTATCCGCCATGGAACGTTTGGATCATGTCTCTTGAAATTATCAATGCCGGCATTACACATTATACTCGTTATCGCTTATGTACCAACAATGACAGACACTACTGAGGAGAAAGGCACATTTTACCAGTTGCTTTAGATGACCTTTGCCCCAACATTCGAACAATTATAAGTGCTAGATGGTGTAGGAGCTGACCATTGATGATATCATCATGTACAGGTCACACTGGCTAGATGAAATAGCGTAGAGAATTCTGAAATTGTCTTCCCAGAACAAGATGCCACCTCTACTTTCGTTATTACTTAAGCGTCTACTCTACACCTGGAGCAGAATGTACTGGCAGGTCAGTTATAGTAATGGCAGCACGTTTGATGGAATAAAAGTAAAAGTAAAGTACCCCCGTCACGCCAAGTGGCGTATAGGGAAATATGGTGTTAGTGACCCTATATTTTACAGACCTTCAGCACATGATTTTTGGGGTAATGTGGTCGGTATTACGCCCGTGCTGCTTTACTTTCCCAGAAAAAATCCGGTACCCATTTAAGGCTGGGTGAACCCGGAGCCGTCGGTTGGGATCGAACCCTACCCTTGTCCGTAGTAGTCCAGTTCACTAACCACTGAGCTATCGCGGCTCCCACTAATTTTTAGGGAATTAGTAAAACCCAGGTGTCCTCGCCAGGGAACGAATCCCGGCTGTTGCCGTGGTAAGCCAACCGCCTATCGATTGCGCTAACCGGACACCCACGTTTGATGGAATGGCGAGGTAAATTAAGCAAGAAACGTGTACATGTAAATACGCTAGAATATTAAAACATGGAACTGATGGACTGTACAAGTTTCTGTCTTCAAAGTAAAAATACAACTATCCATTCTTACCGAACCATTTGATACTAGTGGTGAATCAGGAGGACCTTCTAGAGTATTGAACACACCCACCCACAGATAGTACAATATGCTTGTGTAATATACTGGGCTGCCGACGTTCGGACAACCCGTGTTCGATTCCCGCTGGAAGCAGTGTGAATGTTACTTGTTGTTGGAAAAAAAAAATACCTTTGCGGTCGACCTAGCCACTGGCAAAAATGGGTACCAAGGTAGTACTCTGGGAGGTGAGGAATGCCGGCATCATGAGATTCGATGCTTGAAGCGACACAATCCATAAGTCTCCGAACACTCCTGGATAGGCTGCCGAGCACATCTGGGTGAAAACTCGCTTGATAAGACTCCGAAACAAGTCTCGTACTTTACCTTTACTGTCTGGTTGATGACGTCACAACAGTTGGTTCTATTAGACTGGTGGCTGTAGTGAGAGGGTGGACTTTCCACAAGCTCCTTTTACAACGCCATGACGCTAATGACGTCACTCGAACCTGGCACTGACTTTAAACGCAGTCGATGTGACGACGTCTCTGACAACATCGATACACCATGTGTCCATGCGAGAAGTGTTGTCTGTCCCGCATCAAATAGTTTGTTTTACCACAAAAACTAAACACATTTTTAATGAATGAGCACATGACAGACTTTTGCACTGCATGCCTCAAACGCAGGAAAGTTTAATCATTTCACATGGTTACACTAAAAAAGAAACAAATTCTGGTTCAATTTTCTGACCTTGTCCGGCAGTAGATTAAACTGCAATAGAAGTAATTCTATTTTAGTTTCGTGGTTATACTATCTGGTATCAATATGATTGCATATCGTTATCATTACTTACAGCTGAAGTGAAATCACGTGTGTTGTTTTCTGATGTGTTTGTACAAAGCTACTTGTTTATGTAAAGCTACCAGCATTAACTACATCTGATATTGTGATTAATTCAAACTTTTACCACAGAAACTACGATATTTTCTCTTGTTACGCATTTGACGGCATACTGAACATTTGAACAAGATATACCTCTTCATGATCATTGCATTGCTAACTGTATGATATTTATATGTTTGTGCATATCTTTGTCATTACAATTATTCTTATCACTCAATTCTGTGATTCTTTCAATGTCGTGTTTTATTTTGAAAATATGTTGTTGTTAGTGTAATCGAGGTTTAATTCGTGTAGAGTATGCTGATGAACATTCAGATAACATTCTTATAAACATTATGATATATATTCTGATAAACATTCAAATAAACATTCAGATAAATATTCTGTTAAACTTACTGAAAACACTCAAAGCTTTTAATTTATTCATGCAAGGCGGACCATCTTAATGAATGGATCTTGAGATCGAGTCATTGGAACACACAGACTGAACTGACTGTAATTGTGTCATAACATTCATTCAAGCGAAGGCGACAAACATGTTTGTTTGTAAACAAACAATAGGCTTATTTGTATGTTTTAGTTATACACCGTATACAATATGTTAGATAGACCTAGAGCTAGCCTATGATTTAGCAGGATCGTAACATGAGCATTCCTCAGAGAGTGTAATTTTACACAACAAATGTCTGATTTCAATTTTCAATGAACATGTTAGTACATCTCATTTCTGCCTCTACAAGCAGGAGGGAAAATTGGACATTACACTGTTGCCATACCTAAGTTTGTTACATCGCTATTTGATCAAGCCCAATATAATAATTAAGTCTTCAATAAAAGTACTTAATTGTCTCTTTGTCCTTGCAAGAATAGTTTACTTTAAAAACAAATATATTCAATGTAAATGGAGCTTACTAACAAAGCCACCTTATTGCGTCAATGCAAGTCAAAGACTAAAGCTCCAGTCGAGCAGATGTCAGAGAAGATTACGTGCAGCCAAATAAGGCCGAGGGGAAAGGGACTACCCAAGGGGAACAAGCATTAGAACATGTCTCCTAAATGCAGCCCGTCTGATCTTTAGATAATTCTTTAATTAATTATTTTAAAAGCTTGCTTGTTATTCAGTTGTCTGTCTTTACTCGCGTGTGTCTCTTGCTTTGTTTAGTGAGAAAGAGACATTCAGAATAAAATTATGTTGTCCGATATAGAAATATTGTCGCCATTTGTATATTTATTTGATCCAAAATATTTCATATCACATTTCTTGAAGTATAAATATTTAGTATAAGTTTACGGTATCCACTATATATATATAACTATATTCATGCCATTGTCCCATTGTATATTTTATATAATGTCCAATATTAAAATATACTTTTGTATTAAACGTGACACATTACCTTTTTTATTAAAACAACAGACCGCTCAGATTTGATATATTCGTTAAGATATTCCGTATATTACTGTTGGCAACTCTGTACGTATGATCAACCATGATCCAACCATATCTACAAGAATTAATTCAGCGATTGCAAATCTTCCCAGCTATTTAACAGACAAAGCTATTTAAGTACAAACACCAATAATACATATTTCCGTCTAATGATGATAGTTTTACTTACACCAAGGCGTCCTCCCATAGATGTTTGAATCTGTAAAGACATCGACACTTTCTTTGGAAAAGATACAGGTACAGCTATAAAAACAGATTCTTTTCCTTTGTTACATTTCTGTCGGATGTTGAACGAGCTACACAATTATATAGTCCGTTCATAAATTCACGTTTTTTGTTTAATATTTGTATGAAAACTACCTGAGAGATGGCAGTAACATTGTTGCTTGCAGCCGTAGAATATCCATGACGTTATATACATATTTGTTGCTCTTAAACATGTGATTTAGTTGGCAGGATTTCTTCTTTATTCTACATTAAAATCAACATCATCAAATTTGACATAGCTTTGGCAGATCTACGGTGCTCTGCCCTATTGTACTAAAAAATACTTTTGTTTTCATGTTGAAATAAGCCGAAGAAATAACAATTCTTGATTTGTCCGTGTTCCAGTTCGACTTTCAGTTGAAAACGATAAACAAATAAAGTGACTACGCGATGCAGCCGTTCATGTCAAAGGAGCACACTGTTATAATTGTTGATTCAAGATGACTTCTAAAATGTGACATTAATATCAATAGCATAATGAGTTTGAAATGCTAATTTATAACGATGCAGACGGTTACCGTTTTACTATAATTGCACTTCCCTATGGAATCGATGAAATGTAATTTATATTGCGATATTCATGCAAAAAAAAAAAAAAACTGGAAAACATAAACAGGAAATGAAAAGGATGAATTTATATTTCGTTTTTTTATTATTACGGAATCCCCCAGAAGTTTATTAACCTGTTAAAAACAATTTGTGAAGAAATGAAATATATTGTGTTTGTATGACGGGCAGCTTACAGACGCATTTGGAATAAGAACATGAGTTAAAGCACAGATGCATTCTGTCTCAATTTCGCTTTCCACTGGACATAGATTGGATAATGAAAGCAACTCAAAACAACAGAAATGGAATCCAGTGGTCACTGACCAAGCAATATGATGATTTAGACTTTGCTGATGGCATAGCTCTCCTAGTACATAACCATCAACAGATGCAATATAAAATGAGCGTACTTGATGAGAGATTACAACAGCTGGGACTAAAAATTAATAGTGATAAGAGCAAAATTATGAGAATTAATACCGTTGGTAATAACCCACACAAAATAAGAGAAATACCTCTAGTAGACGTACAATCTTACATATATCTGGGAAGAAACATAGACACAGAGCGAAGGACAGAAAATGATACAAAAATAAAGATATATAAAGCAAGCGGAGCATTCGTTGCTCTAGGAAACATATATGAATCCAAAGAAATTGGCTTAAATACACAAAAAAGTGTTCACACCACACAGTGCTGAAAGTAAGTTTTTTTGAAGACTTATACTCCACAGAGAGGTGAAAGTGTTTGTTGAAGACAAACTCCACAGGGAGCAGGGAGCTGAAAGTGTTTTTGAAGACCTAACTCCACAGGGAGCTGAACGTGTTTTTTGAAGACCTATGCTCCACATAGAGCTAAACGTGTCTGTTGAAGACCTAACTCCACAGGAAAGTGATAGTGTTTGTTGCAGACCTAACTCCACAGGGAGCTGAACGTGTTTGTTGAAGATCTAACTCAACAGCGAGCTGAAAGTGTTTGTTGCAGACCTATTCTCCACATGGAGTTAAACATGTTTCTTGAAGATCTAACTGCACAGGGAGCTAAACGTGTTTGTTGAAGATCTAACTGCACAGGGAGCTGAAAGTGTTTTTGAAGACACAACTCCACATGTAGCTAAACGTGTTTGTTGAAGACCTAACTCCACAGGGAAGTGAACGTGTTTGTTGAAGACCTAACTCCACAGGGAAGTGAACGTGTTTGTTGAAGATCTAACTCCACAGGGAAGTAAACGTGTTTGTTGAAGATCTAACTCCACAGGGAGCTGAAAGTGTTTGTTGAAGACCTAACTCCACAGGGAAGTGAACGTGTTTGTTGAAGACCTAACTCCACAGGGAAGTAAACGTGTTTGTTGAAGATCTAACTCCACAGGGAGCTGAAAGTGTTTGTTGAAGACCTAACTCCACAGGGAGCTGAACGCGTTTGTTGAAGACCTAACTCCACAGGTAGCTGAACGCGTTTGTTGAAGACCTATCTCCACAGGGAGCTGAATGCGTTTGTTGAAGACCTAATTCCACAGGGAGCTGAAAGTGTTTGTTGAAGACCTAATTCCACAGGGAGCTGAACGCGTTTGTTGAAGACCTAACTCCACAGGGAGCTGAAAGTGTTTGTAAAAGACCTAACTCCACATGGATCTGAAAGTGTTTGTTGAAGATCTAACTCCAGAGGGAGCTGAACGTGTTTGTTGAAGACCTAATTCCACAAGGAGCTGAAAGTGTTTGTAAAAGACCTAACTCCACAAGGATCTGAAAGTGTTTGTTGAAGATCTAACTCCACAGGGAGCTGAACGTGTTTGTAAAAGACCTAACTCCACAAGGATCTGAAAGTGTTTGTTGAAGATCTAACTCCACAGGGAGCTGAACGTGTTTGTTGAAGACCTAATTCCACAAGGAGCTGAACGTATTTGTTGAAGACCTAATTCCACAAGGAGCTGAACGTGTTTGTTGAAGACCTAATTCCACAAGGAGCTGAACGTGTTTGTTGAAGACCTAATTCCACAAGGAGCTGAACGATGGAAGAAGAAGCAGAATTATGGTGTGATCCTTCAGGTTCAATGCAGCAGGAGCTCGACGTCTGGGAGTTATGACCCAGACCATCCCACCTCGCCTAGAGTGCCAAGTGCGAAACACTTGCTCGACAGAGTTTCCTTGTTGTCATTAGATTACCTCCCTCTGCGAAACTCTGTATACTTTCCTGTTATTTATTATTATTGATACGCCGTCATAACAAACAGCAATTCTTTTTCATAGTTTGAGGTCAGCACATGCTTGCAAGCGTGCACGTAGTGGCTAAGTAAAAGTCGTAATTTGCAGTGTGGGAATGGTAAGACAGTAGAAAATCGAAATTTGCAGGATGGGTATAGTGAGACAGTAGAAAATCGAAATTTACAACGTGGGTATAGTGAGACAGTAGAAAATCGAAATTTACAACGTGGGTATAGTGAGACAGTAGAAAGTTGAAATTTGCAGCGTGGGTATAGTGAGACGGTAGAAAATCGAAATTTACAACGTGGGTATAGTGAGACAGTAGAAAATCGAAATTTACAAGGTGGGTATAGTGAAACAGTAGAAAATCGAAATTTACAACGTGGGTATAGTGAGACAGTAGAAAGTCGAAATTTGCAGCGTGGGAATAATACGACAGTAGCAAAATATAAATTTTAATGTGTGGAAATAGTGAAAATGTAGACAGTAGTAATTTGCAGAGTGGGAATAGTGAGAAAGTAGAAAGTATATAAGAAGCAAGTGTACATGTAATGCAATCCTTAAATGATTCTTTGTGAAGACCAACCATAATATGTTCGATTAACGCCTTGTTCTATCAGAGGCAAATATTATAAAAATGTTAACGCAACATGTCGCTCGTTTTTGTAATATAATCTTTACATACTTCTTGCACAGTTTGGAGAGAACACACGTTTAATCACTTAATATTCACATCCACAACAGAGATAAACCTAATTGCTTACATTTCCAGCCACTGCTGCAATCTGAATTAGAAGACGAAGCAAATTATGTTCATCAAGTATGTGATATATCGTTCTATTAATATATTTTCTATGCAGAATAAAAGAAGAAATAAAGAGAATTATCATCTTGTCCTCACGTTGTTATTTTTTCTTCATCAATAACACATATTTTACGAGGAAGTCTTTGTTTCCATCGTTCCCCTGAGAACAAAATGTTATTATTTTCATCCTTCTTCTTTACCGAATCATTTGTCATGAAGTTTGTCGAAGAGAAAAATTGTAGATCTTTTGTTTTTCTGTTGGCCTATTCTGTTTGTGAATTGTCTAATGTTTCTAATATTCATCCACTCCATCGTTTTCGTGGTCGACTCTTCTGTGTTACTTTCTCGTATCCGTTAAATATAATCTAAGTATGTTATGTTTTGGTCTTTCTGTCTCATCGCATGATAAATCCTTTGTATATGTTTTACTATATATATATATATATTCAACAGCGGAATTATGCCTAGTTTATTTCCCGTTCTTCAATTCTCATCTTATTTCTAGGCTGTTTCCTACAACACGTCTAACATGTTACTGCTCGGTAGTGATTATTTTATTGTTCGTGTTATATTTGAGATCAGGGCGTAGATCTTTCATTTGTTGCACAACGATTACATGACGATTATATTATAATGTGACCATTTTTCCTCAAGTGTTTTTTTCCTTGTTGTACAATCGTGTGATCGCTGTTCGTTGATTTCCAAAAAATTGTCGCACCTTTAGTGTATTTATGGTGCTTGTGAATTATAAAACAAATCAAGATGATTTAAATATATCCATCGGTTTGCTATATATCCATCGGTTTGCTATACATCCATCGGTTTGCTATATATCCATCGGTTTGCTATACATCCATCGGTTTGCTATATATCCATCGGTTTGCTATATATCCATCGGTTTGCTATATATCCATCGGTTTGCTATATATCCATCGGTTTGCTGCCAGAGCTACTGAATCAACTTACCTTTGCAAACAGTGAAGTGTGATTTTTACCCGGATCGTCTTTCGATATTTTGATTGCTTACGATGAATGATTTTTTCGTATAACCAGGAACAGATGACTGTATTCACTTTCAGTGCGGTTTCACCTTCTCTCTTTTGGCGTGTGCTGGGGCTGCTATGAAGGGGACTGCAACTACATTTCTTTGTTTTCATCCACCAGTGAGATGAGGTGCTAATTCGGATGATTCCACTGGCACGGGCGGTTGTACAATTATGGAGTTTAATTCGTTTGCATTGATACCAGTGTCTTCCATAATCATAGCCATAATCATAACATGCACTATCACAGAAAGTAAACACTTTTGACTTTGCTTGTTTTAACTTCTACTATTTAAGAGACTGACCACTTTTCGATTATTCATCCGAACTTCCCAGTGGGAAATGAAGTAGATGGTAATATGTTGTTCTTTCGTGTAGCCTCAGTTTAAACCATAAAAAAAACAAAAATAAACTCAATTGAATTTGCTTGTTACTGTCAAATTTAGAAGAGAGGTTCGCGTGAATATATGAAGTGATATGGTAATGGTAATTAACAGTATCTGATCATTTTAAGAGCCTCTATCTTCCTGCACTAAATGCAAAGTCACCGGTTAACATTTCTAAAAGGGCACTGAATCACATAACTTACCGCTTCTATTTGTTCTCTTAAGTTCTGATTCATGAGCTATAAATACATAGCATTGATATATTCAAATGAAAATACTTTTATTTGTCTCAAAATATTCAAATGTATTTGAATAAAATCAAACAGATGTCTCAGAAAATAGATGTTTTGGGACTATAGTAAACATCTAGTGCACGAATTCGATCAACACGTTCAGGGAACAAAATAATGTTACAAATACTTATCAAATGTTCTGTTCCGGCAGTGAATGGATGTATACGAACATAGTTTTTCAATGTTGAAAAAGAGCATAACGAGCTTGACAATAAAGTCAGTGCACTTTTCCGACAAGAAATCAGAAAATAAAAAAAAAACAGATAATTGGAGCCTTTGAATTGTGGATATAAAGAAGCATAGGTAGAATTAAATGGACGGAAAAGAAAACAAACGACGAAGTCTTAAAACAACTAAAAATGAAAAGAGAACTACTAAGTACAATTCAAACAAGACAAATGCGATTGTTGGGCAATGTTAAAAGACACAACCGTCTACTAAAAGTAATCCTGGACGGGAAAATACAAGGTAAAAGAGGCAGAGGCAAACCAAGACTAACATGGACGAGTAACATCAAAGGATGGACAAATCAGCCTATGACAACCTCCACCATCAAAGCAAGAGACAGAGCAGATTGGCACTCCATGGTAGCCAACCTTCGTTGCGAAGACGGCACTCGATGATGATGATGACGACTTTTCCGCAGCAAGAGCTAACAATAAAACACTTTGAAGGTTCCACTTATTTTTATGTGCATGTCTATGTCAGTCATATCTCATATCTTTGTGTGTGCATGTCTATGTCAGTCATATCTCATATCTTTGTGTGTGCATGTCTATGTCAGTCATATCTCATATCTTTGTGTGTGCATGTCTATGTCAGTCATATCTCATGTCTTTGTGTGTGCATGTCTATGTCAGTCATATCTCACATCTTTGTGTGTGCATGTCTATGTCAGTCATATCTCATATCTTTGTGTGTGCATGTCTATGTCAGTCATATCTTATATCTTTGTGTGTGCATGTCTATGTCAGTCATATCTTATATCGTTATGTGCATGTCTATGTCAGTCATATCTCATATCTTTGTGTGTGCATGTCTATGTCAGTCATATCTCATATCTTTGTGTGTGCATGTCTATGTCAGTCATATCTCATATCGTTATGTGCATGTCTATGTTAGGCATGTGTCATATCATTGTGTGTGCATGTCTATGTCAGTCATATCTCATATCGTTATGTGCATGTCTATGTCAGTCATATCTCATATCGTATTGTGCATGTCTATGTCAGTCATATCTCATATCGTTATGTGCATGTCTATGTTAGGCATGTGTCATATCTTTATGTGTGCATGTCTATGTCAGTCATATCTCATATCGTTATGTGCATGTCTATGTCAGTCATATCTCATATCTTTGTGTACATGTCTATGTTAGAAACGTTTCATATCTTTGTGTGTGCATGTCTATGTCAGTCATATCTCATATCTTTATGTGCATGTTTATGTTAGTCATATATCTTGATGTGTGTCAGTGTTAGTCATGCCCCGTATTGCTGTGTGCAAGTCTGTGTTGGTCACATCTCATATCTTTGTGTGTGCATGTCTTCGTTAGTCACCTCTAGTGACTCGGGCAGATGGTGCTCGTAAACCTGGGAGTGTCGACTATCTATGGACAGAATCCCCCTACAGAAAAGATCATTTCCTACCTTGCAAGAAGATTGGGGACAATCAAAGGCTAAGGAATGCAAACCTGAATAAAATGCTGGCTGAAATCGGATGCACTGGGCCACTGGCGCAGAACACAGTGCAACGTTTTAACGGGTGTTCAATCAGAGTGGATCTGGCAGACTATAATTGTGATGTTCTGTCTGTGGGGGCGATCAACACACTTAACCTGACAGCTGACTGCATGTGAGAGTCTGGAATCCTACTCTGATTGAGTCATGATCGCAGAGAGAGAGAGAGAGAGAGAGAGAGAGAGAGAGAGAGAGAGAGAGAGAGAAGACATTAATGAGAAAGTCTACTTTCATATTTCGCTGCATTTTACATTCTGTGTCGAGGGTCATTCAATTACATCGGTGATCTAGAAAAAGCAATTAAAACCACTAGGTGTACAAATACATGGTTTATGCTAAATAGCAACATTAACAAGTTAACCATGATTATATCTCGAAGTAATACCCACATTAACATGTTAGCCATGATTACATCTGGAAGTAATACCCACATTAACATGTTAGCCATGATTACATCTGGAAGTAATACCCACATTAACATGTTAGCCATGATTACATCTGGAAGTAATACCCACATTAACATGTTAGCCATGATTACATCTGGAAGTAATACCCACATTAACAGGTTAGCCATGACTAAATCTCGAAGTAATAGTCACATCATCAGGCTGACACTAATTACATCTCGAGGTATTGCCCACATTAACAGGCTGACAATGACACTGTATCTCGAGGTAATGCCCACATTAACAGGCTGGCACTGACTGTATCTCGAGGTATTGCACACATTAACAGGCTGGCACTGACTGTATCTCGAGGTAATGCCCACATTAACAGGCTGGCACTGACTGTATCTCGAGGTAATGCCCACATTAACAGGCTGGCACTGACTGTATCTCGAGGTATTGCACACATTAACAGGATGACAATGACACTGTATCTCGAAGTAATGCCCACATTAACAGGCTGGCACTGACTGTATCTCGAAGTAATGCCCACATTAACAGGCTGGCACTGACTGTATCTCGAAGTAATACACAGACTATATAAGTGCATCTTTAAAATGTTATGTAAAAGGAACAGGAATGTATCACAATTAAGCTCTTAAATAAATAATGTTTGAATTTATTAATTCAGCCTTCATCATACTGAAGGTCAAAGATAAAAAAAAGCAAGAGAAAGCAATCTAGTGTAGGCCTCATTTACTTACAGAATAAGTAAACTGCCTCTTTCTGGATATAAATGTATCGAAATAAAGAACTAGGAAATATATCCATATTAAGTAAAAAAAAAAATATATATATATTGTTTCAGTGATTCAGATATTGTGAGAATGCCAACAGGAATAATATATGCCGTATCTAGGTTCGTTATATTCTCCATTGTGTTCCATATTTTCAATATTTCACGTGTGCAGATTTGCGTGGCGAATAACGAGTTGCATTATAGCTGATCGTTTCATGTTTTGATTTTGTCATTACTTTCCGAGTTTCAGTGTTTCTATATTTGCATGATAGTTATGTATTTAACGAGATGTGTGTTTGTATGTGTATGTTTGTGTGTGTGTGTTTGTATGCGTATGTTTGTGTGTAATTTAAATCATTGGATACATATGCTGGCGTGATCGACCCTTTGCCTCTGGAGGCTGACAGTTCTGATGAACTGGCTTCAAGTTCGTACAAAGAAGACACGGGAAAGATAAAGTTGTAATTAATCGAAGGCCCCGGTGTCACTGCAAACGAAATAAGATCCATAATTGTTCAACCGAACGTGCAAATGTAGTCATCTGAATTAACCTTTAGTCACATTTAAGGATTCAAACAAGGAAAAGTAGCAGTAGTCCCCATCATATCAGCCTTACCACACGCCAACAGACATAAGGCGCAGCAGCACCGAAAGTGAATGCAGCCAAACTGTCATTCGTCAGACGATATCATCGATCATTGTAAGTAATCAGAATATTTAAACACGATCCGGATGAAAAACACAGTGTATTATTACCTCTCACGGTGTGAACAGAGCACTAAACTCAGTATCTGCAGCAGCAGCATACCGGACATGGAATATGATGAACTGCAACAAAGAACACTTGTTTCAGACAGAGCCTCAATGGTTCCTTGCGCCTGGCCGCCATATTGACCTGGAGTCCAAGAATGATAAAAACTCTGAAATGGTTATAGCCTATGATCTTTATACAGCTATGGATGAAAGTACAATCATTTCGCGTCAACATTTGCTAACACAAATTGAAATATGTATGGCCTACGACTTGGGTTGAGATCCGCGAGCTTTTGAAACCTGCAATGTACATTTCTGGAGTTACTTAAAGCGTTGTGATGTCAACTTAATGACAATATGTAGAACTAGTTAAACAGGTTCTTATGTGGGAAACATCAAGATACAGACAAAGAGGAAAAGACACTTAAAAGAACAATTATAAGAGAAGGAACGTTGACAGACTTATTAGATAAGATGGAACATTTCGCACAGAATAGATATTGTTGGCGAACAACACTACAGGTTGTATGTGACGTTACGCGGCGCCGGAAGGATAACACAATTTTTAAAATATAAAGGACTAGTTACATAGAGATGCTTACTGTTAGGAATAAATAAATTGTTTAAAAACTGAAAGTAATTCCCCCTCTAGAGGTATTCGGACTTCTTGGTGTTGGGCTGCCATATATCCGTTGTTGCATTACAATGATGAGCTAAAAACGTCATAGTTTGGTCGGCCCTTCTAGTGGTTTAGCTGCTTCATCCCATTCTATGTTTATTTGACATGTTCTCTGCAGCTCGCGGTAGTATTTATTAATGTGTATATGTTATAGCATATAAGCATGGCTAAAAGAGAGATGCAAAGAGATTGAATTGCAATAAAAAGGAGATGCTAAAGCTATATACAAAGAAATTAAGGAATTAACAGGAAGAAACACGCAATAAAAAATGGATGTCTAAGATCAAAGGAAGAAGAACTGTTGATTGATCAAGAAAACATAAGGGAACGAAGGACAAAATACATTAAAGGTCTTTATAATGATGAACGAACGGAAGTAAATATTATTGGAGAAGGACCAGAAACACTCAGAGAAGAAGTGGAAAATGTCTTGCGCAATATGAAAGCAGGAAAAGCTCCTGCACCAGATAATATAACTGAAGAAGAGATTGGAGCCATGGGTGATTCGGGAATAGAAATAATAACACAAATATTGAATGATATCTACAACAGCGGATATATACCAGACGACCTGCTCAAATCAATATTCATAGCCCTACCAAAGAAATCGAGGCGATTGAATGCGATGATCATCGCACAATAAGCCTTATGAGTCATATGACTAAGATATTACTAAGAATCATCATGCGAAGAGTGCGAAGCTAAATCAGTCCAGAAATTAGCGATGAACAGTGTGGTTTTGTTAGAGATAAAGGAACAAGCAATGCCATTTATAGTAAGAGCAAGGCTCCAGGGTTCAACCAACCCTCTGAAATTGGGTACCATATATTTCTCTGGCAATTAAAGGCGGCCTATCGTAATCCAGACCACATCACCCAAAAATGTGTCGCTATCAGAGAAAAAGAAGGTCACTAGAACCATATTCCCCATACGCCACGCAAGTCGTGGCGCTTTTACTTTTTATTGTTTATTATTTTATCTTCATCAGCATTAAGTATGCACTGATATTTCTACACGAACAATGTGTTATCTCAGAACATGTCAACAATTCACAACTTACAATCTGGGACGTTTCTCAGATCGGGCTGAAAACGAAAAGTAAAATTAAAGTATTTTAAATTACAACATAAATTGTAATTTAAAATACATTTTTTTTAATTACTGAGGAAATGGTTAATACGCTTTATTTTATTATTAAAATAATAACATTTGTGAATAATATCATAATCATTAGATTGACATAAATTTTGAAAAAAGAAGTAAAAATCCCTTTCAATAGACTACACGTTGTGCTACCAATGTCAGTCATGGATCAAGATGCAAGAACAACAACAAATAATATTTACTGAGATGAAGTGTGGTGTGTTAGACGAATGACCGGAAATAAACCGAGAGGCAAGATTAGAAATGAAGAACTGAAAAACAAAATGTTAGAAACAACCCCTGCCATAGGATATATCAAGAAACAACATATAAAATGGTTTGGTCAGACACCGAGCCATCATCAAACGTTGTGAGAACAGCAGACTCAAAGGTCGACCACCTAAAATATTGATGACGGAATATTAGAAGCACTAGGGAACATTACAGCAGCAGAAGCAAACAGACGGGAAAAAGACCGCAAATTATATCTTACCTCAACGCTGAAAGGTAAATGGGGTAGGACAGGTGAAGAAGAATGGAATCTACACAAGAAAGTAAAGTCCTGACTGATTGTATACAGTAGCACAACTATAACGAGGAGAGTCAGGCAATTTTTATGTTAATCTCTTCGTTATGTTGACGAGCCATGCTCCCTTTCATTCTTAGTTAAGCTGAGACGAAACGTTGAGATAGAGACAATTGATTATTTCGTTGTTCTTTTTAAAGTGCCCCCGTCACGCCAAGTGGTGTATAGGGAATATGGTGTTAGTGACCATACATTTTACAAACCTTCGGCACATGCTTTTTGGGATAATGTGCTCGGTATTACGCCCGTGCCGCTTTACTTTCCCAGAAAAAAATCCGGTACCCATTAAAGGCTGGGTAAACCGATAACCGTCGACTGCGATCGAACCCTACCTCTTGTCCTTTGTAGTTCAGTTCACTAACCACTGAGCTTCCGTGATCCCGATTATTTCGTTGCCAAATCTTGAATTCTCGTCACACCTCAAGTTATTTCTTCAATACACTAATACAATAGAGAACATGAATAATGTTTGAATACGCCATGATCTCGATCATTCCAGTGCCGCAGCACTTCGCATACGGCTCGTTGTGTTTTCCCCATCCATCTCTGTTCACGGCGAGATGTTCGATCGTATCTAATGAGTCTATGCCTGCCAACTTTGCTTCTCTTATAAATGTTCTTGTGTCTCTCTAGGTCACACTCGTCTTTTGTATCCTGATTGTTCCCATAGAAAAGGCTGCTTTTGAATTCATTGTCTCAAACCATGTCCAAAATATGTTCATCTTCACTTCCTAAATGTAAACGAGAGTGTTGGTTGCATGCTCATTTCTCTTATTTCATTATTAGTCTTCAATTCATTCCATTGTGCACAGATTATGCTTCTTACTTTTCAAAACCGTTTAGTTTTCTCTCACTCTTTTGTTGTTGTTGTAGGTACATGGTTGCTAATACGTTTTATTTAAATATTGTAAGTTTCGTTTTGTTGCTTAGTAGTTTTTATTACTCTATTTTTACAGGTTTTTTATGTGTTGCTGCTTTAACTATCCTACTTCTGATTCTATTTTTTTTTGTTTAATCTTCTTGTTCTATATTACTACCAAGCTAAACATTGTTGTCTACCTTTTTCCAGTGTCTGACGATTTTATATATATTACCCTCTGGCTCTTTTCTGCTTGTCAATCTATTTTTTTTTCCTGTTTAGGAAACGTACGAGTTTTGTATCTGCGTCTTAGCACGCGAGTTTCCACCTATATGTGCTCGGCCGCCTATCCAGAAGTGAACCTCTGGACAGTGTCGCTTCAAGCATCGAAACTCATGATACGAGGCGGCATTCCTCACCTTCCCAGAGTACTACCCTGGTACCCATTTCGGCAAGCGGCACCGCGGTGTTATCTTTTTCTAACCACGAGTACAATTCACACTGCTTCCAGCGGAAATATATCACAGGTTGTTCGAATGTCGGTAGCCAAATCGGGTGGTTTTTCCCAAGTAGGCTACTGTGGTTTTATTCTTGTTTATATCAAATCCGACTTTTTCCCCGATGTTTGAAAGAACATTTGAAATGTTGCATCGTGTTGACATTGTCACTGGTGTTAGTGACCATTAATTGTACAGACCTTCATCACATGATTTGTGGGGTACTGTGGCCGGTATTACACCCGTGCCGCTTTATTTTTTCCCAGAAACAAAAAAAAAATATCGAGCGAATCTAAGGATGGGTGAACACGGTAGCCGTCGATTGGGATCGAAACTTAACTCTTGTCCTTTGTAGTCCAGTTCACTAACCACTGAGCTTTTGCGGCTCCCATGATGATTAGTGGTAGTACTTCAATTATCAATATTCTTTATTGAGAAAATAAAGAAACTCTCTAGACAACTGTCGGTCTTGATGGAGCTAAAACTAGTACTCATTGTCTGTAACAATTAACATTCTATATTTCACATTCACAATTGTCTTGTCTTATTCTTCTATTATGTTTAATCTATTTACTATTGTCTCTGGAGGACAATCGTGTGAATCTCACTTGAAAATATTTCACAACTCAATTATGTTCCTGAGTGACTTATCTCTACCCCTCTATATTTCTAATTCTACTTGTTCCGTTCTTGTTCTATCTACTTCTCAATTAACTGACCCTAAGTTACTGCTATTCTCCCTACTAACTGCTCTTAACTAACTTCTCTGATCTTGCCTCTAACTGCACCTCTACTCCTAAGTTCTGTCTTATGTTTATCCTCTAAAATCTTCTTGTGCATGAGGCTAAATGCTCCAGTATGACTTGTATAATTTATTGGCTTACTCTTTGAGCAGGACATACGCAAACAGTCAAAATCATCCGTGGTGTTAAGCTCAATATGAACTTTGTGTCAAAATTGCAAAAAAATGGTGAACATCGCGACACCTAGTTGACCTTTACTACCTTGTTTCAAAATAACTATTAAAAGTAACATCTCTCTGGTCATCTTGACCTGCCTCGATTTTGTTTGTGAACCAAATTCCTGAACATGTTGACGGATCAAGTCATATTACCATCCCAACACATTTTCATTAACAGACAACAAATGTTAAGTGCTTCCAATTCCTCTAATAACTATTGGCGACTGTTATTATTATGTTACTTTCATAATATGAGAAATGGGTACCGAGTAAGCTATCCGATACTTGCTATATATGTATCTCATGTTATGTGATTTAATACATCCCACTTCATCTACTGATAAGAGGGATGGGCTAAATCCTGACCGACTGTTTCCAGGTTCAACCAGCCTTAAATGGGTACCGAATTTTTTCTGGGAAAGTAAAGCGGCACAGGCGTACTACCGACCACATTATCCCAAAATCATGTGCCGAAGGTCTATAAAACAATGATGGTCACTAACACCCTAATCCTTATCACTTCACGTGACGGGACTGTACTTACTTACTCCATATACTGTTACATAGTTGGTCGTGTTCCATAATTCAAGATATTCCACAAGGACAATCTGTGAATGCTGTCAAACGTTTTTTTTTTAATAAATGAAATTAAAGGTTAATGGTTGCTGTTGTTATTTTATATATAAAGTAAAAAAAGTACAGAGCCCTGTCACGCCAAGTGGCGTTTAGGGTGTATGGTATTAGTGACCATAACTTTTACAGATCTTTAGCACATGATTTTCTGGATAATGTGGTCTGTATTAAGCCCGTGCCGTTTTACTTTCCCAGACAAATCCGGTACCCATTTAAGGCTGGGTGAACGCGGAAGCCGTCGGTTGGGATCGAACCCTGCACCATGTCTTTTGTAGTCCAGTTCACTAACCACTGAGCTATCACGGCTCCCTTGTTCTATATATGTTGTTCTATAATTATCCTTAAACTACTTATGCCCTGAGATAAGCAAATATGTAAGTGTTAGTTAATGTCTAAGTGCGGATATAGAAAATATGTTTGGGAAGTCATGGAAGCTATAATCCTATGGAGTCAGAATCATAGTACAAGAAACCGAAAAGTCTACTGTTTCAGCTATTACTGTCATAACGATTTTATTATTGTATTAGCAACAATTACGATAAAGCAAACACTATTTAAACAAACCAGATACACATAGTTTGCTTACTTTGTACTTCGTGATGATGTAATGTTTGCTGGACTTCATCACTGACATCTCTTTTATTATCATCGATGTCCTCAACTTCTCGTGAATATGATAAAGAATTAGTGAATGTCAAAGCGAAGAAGCAGCACGCAATAAAACGCCCGGATAGGAGAGTTGCTCGACTCATTTCAAACGTCTGCTGGTGAGTTCAATATGTGGACACTAGAGAAGATAACTGATTCAACGATGCCTCTGTGGAAAGATTAGAAAGGAGGTTCTTTAATGTTTTTACATCACTTGAAAGTGATATCGAACAATATCAATAATAAAATAAAATCAACAATGACTGTATGCAGAGATGTCTTACATTACAGTGAGTACATTTTAAAACTGGAAGCCGCGATAGCTCAGTGGTTAGTGAACTGGACTACAAAGGACAAGAGGTTGGGTTCGATCCTGATCAACGGCTTCCAGGTTCACCCAGCCTTAAGTGGGTACGGGATTACTCTAAAAATCATACGCCGAAGGTCTGTAAAAATGATGGTCACTAACACCATCTTCCCTATACGCCACTTGACGTGACGAGGCTCTTTACTTTACTCACATTCTTAAACTAGGTAGAGCAAATTAAATTAAGTGGACTTCGTCCTTGGGTCATGCAAATGATGATAATAATTTGTTTGAATATGTGAATGAAACACACATATAATGTTGTAATTAATAAAACGCCATCAGACAATGATGGGTTATACATTGTTGTTTATATGTTTCAATTTATGCGTCACGAATTGAATTCATCAAAATTAGCACACACAGAAAGATGGTCTATTGCTGCCACAAATTAACTGAATTAACAATATTAATGGATAATGCAGTATCTCATAATAATTTTAAAATAATGCAGTATCTCATAATAATTTCAGAATAAAGCAGTGGCACAACGGTTTTATACTTTTCATACAGCACAGAGATAGAACAATAGTAAGAACAATTATCCATGTCTGTCATCATTATCACAACACTACAGACCAAAAATAAAACACGTTTGTTCTGAATGTTACATACATATGTTGTGAAGACAATGATATCTTCCTATGTGATGAATGAATACACATTGCTTCATGAGATTATCACGAAAATCTTAAATACCTAACCTGATAAGACTCCGCCCATTTCATCTGCTACTTCTGGTACGGTCCGCCAACGGGCATTGCGACTCGTCTTGCTTGCAGAACAATTATAATAACCTCAGCCAATTATTTCTTTTAAATGTTATGGGTGATATAAACAGTTGTTGCCACGTATCTCAGTTGGTTCCACATTTTGTTAGTGGATAGGCCGTCAGCATCAGTGTAACTTAATGATCTACAGCATGCTCGGCGGGCAGACTAGTCAAGGAAGACAGTGATGCATAGGTTACGTTAAAGAGTAGCGTGACAATAGAGGTGATCACGGCCTTCATCTGGTTAGAGTCACAAGAATGCAGCAACGCCTGAATACTGAATGATTCGATGATCATGATAACAAAATGTAGATGTGGACTATGTACGTGTGCACTGGGTAGAGTCATCACAGAAGTGAAACAAAAAACAATGCATAGGTTCATCTTTGTCTACGCCCTTAACATGTGGGAGTATGGGGACATGAAAGGGCTAGCTGCGGTGTCGTTGAAGACGGTCAACCAATGGATAGGAAACAAGAAACTTAGTGGGCGTGTAAGAAGACTAATAAACCGACACAGAACTGGAGTCGCCAGTCCCTGGACACTGCGAGGCTTGCTGAGAAGGTGATTTGAGATTATATGGAAATGTTCGGAATACAATGATGATGACCGGCTAATAACTTACGATTCCCACATTGTGTTATGCAATGATTAAACATTAAATCTAAATCATGTGCAAAGCGTCAAATACTTGCGCACAATAATAACATCAGACGGAAGATGTGCCACATAAAAGAAAATGGAATAGCTCAGGTCAAAATAGCATTTCAGAAAATGAAACTATCTTATGCAACACACCTATGTCAAAAGAAATGGGAAAGAGAGTTCAGCGTTTTTATATATTCTGACCTATAGAAGTGAATCCTGAATTGAAAACAAAAACATGAAAACACGATTATAGGACGCAGAGATGGAATTTCTCAAAAGAATGTTGAAAGTTTATTGTACAGCTATAAAGACACACGAAGAAATTCTAAAAGAGGCCAACACAAAGGAGAGCTCCTAGAAACATCAGAAAGAAACAACCTACAATTGTTGTGCACACAACGAGAAGAGGAAAGTTGGAATACTTGTTTACAACTGGCAAAATAGAGGACAATAAAGATCGTTGAGGTCAGAAGTTTCTGGATAGCTTCATGTCATGACATAGAAAACAGTCAACAACAGAATGGATACCATGTACCGTGAATAAGGAATAGTTAAAGGAAATAATCGCGAACGCCAACCAGTATGGCAGCTGATGATGACATCGAAGACTATTTCACTTACTTAATGCTAATTGTTCCGTCCCTTGTTTATGTAAGATGGGTCAACAATAATATAAACGGAATAACGAATAAAAACATTCTCAATCTCCCCACAATTAGAATTGTATGGTACGTAATCTAATCATTATTGATTATTTTGGCGGCATATATTACGTGGGTTACACCGCCCTGCCTGTTAAGCTTGTTAATGTGTGGATCCAGCTGTACATAACATCCTGTATAAGGTAAACATGTGTGTTACCGGGACCTCATTATGTGGGAAGTAAATAATAGTGACACTGTGACCTTCCAGGCATGTCGTAAGAGGCGACTAAGGAGGTTGATCGATGGCTTGACAAGCTGTCATTGTAAAAAGCATTGTTATGGAAACAGAACCATAGTTTTTAGAAGCGGTGATCTCTGCAATATGTGCCATTTTGGCACGCATGGTTTCTGTTTTTGAGATTGTGGTTCTGCCCTATGTGCCGTCTTCGGCTCGAAAAGACAATAGATAGATAAGGTAAACAGACACCAGTTTTAATGGAAAACAAGTCCAGCGATAATAATCAATATTATTAAAATTGTGTAGATAATGCCTTACAAATAACTATTTGGAAATGTAGCTTCAAAAATCATCAAGGATTTGATATTATATGGATATTATCTATTACTGCAATAGCTCTCATGTTGACCCGCAATTAAAAAAAAAAGTTTCACCTATAATTTGCTAAGTTTTATTATTTTATCAAATCAGCGTTTGTAATATATCGCCTACTTCAGCGTAGATGTTCATATTGCTCTCTCCCAAGAATCTTGGATACTCTCTCTCTCTCTCTCTGCGTTCAGGACTCAATCAGAGTAAGGATTCCAGACTCTCATATGAAGTCAGCTGTCAGGCTAAGTGTGTTGATCGCCCCCACAGACAGAACATCACAATTAGAGTCTGTCAGATCCACTCTGACTGAACACCCGTTAATACGTTGCACTGTGTTCTGCGCCAGTGGCCCAGTGCATCCGATTTCAGCCAGCATTTTTTCAGGTTTGCTTTCCTTAGCCTTTGATTGTCCCCAATCTTCCTGCAAGGCAGCAGTTGATCTTTTCTGTCGGGGGATTCTGCCCTTAGATGGTCGGCCTTCCCAGGTTTACGAGCACCATCTGCCCGAGTCACTAGAGGTGACTAACACAGACATGCGACTTGTAATATGAGGAAACTGCAACAAGGAACACATTTCATGCATAGCCTTCATTTGTTCCCGCCGCCTATCCCATGATATGGATACAAGAATGGTATTAAGTGTACTCTATATCGCCTGTAACGGAAGTACATTTGACCCACCGAATACAATTGTGCTCAGATGTAAACACCTTCTTTATTTCCTACCAACCTCTAAATTGTATCTTTCAACTGACAGTATCAAATTATGTCTTCAATATAAAAAAAAATTCCGCCATTGTTACGTTTGATTGTTTTTATTATTATTACTATTATTATTTTGATCAACGGCATCTTTTGGGCTTTATGATCAGTTACAACAGTAATATGGGCTGCTCTGCCAAGTCGACCGAAGGTTTACTTTAGACATTTTTGCTATGTGTTTCCTGCGTTGTTGGCTGCATTCACTAAAGTAATCAGGAATTTATGGGCGCATACATTGCTGTGTGTGGTACGTTATCATGACGGCTGATCGTATATCCCTACACCTGCCGTACGCTTATAATTATGACGGAATTTTGTTCATGTCTTTGCAGCCCCGGTGTGACTCCGGAGTTTCAAGTTAGTCAGGAGGGATGTCGTCTAGATTCAAGAGAGCAAATGTTAGATGGATAGTAGACTTGTGAACTGGTTTATCATTTCACAAATTCACATTGCAGGACAGATCTGAACGCTTACGGACTGGTGTTCGATATAGGATGGGGATAATCAGAATAATAAATGTGTTCCATAAATTCGGATTTTGAGTCAAAAAGGATGCCCTAACATCATCAAGTGCTATACATTTAAAATATATGAATATCATCATTTTCAGGAGGACTTGAACTTCCGGTCAATATGGTGGATAGCAGAAACCGTTTAAGGATATATCTGAAAGTGTTTCTTGTTGCAGTTTCCTTATATTCAAGTCCGGCTTGTTGCAGGAGCTACTGAGTTAAGTGCTCTGTGCACACCGTGAGCTATGCGATTCATCCGTTTTTATCATGTTTCGATATTTCGATTGCTTACGATGAATGATAATATCGTATGACAGGGAACAGATGGCTGTGTTCACTTTCTGTGCGGTTTTGCTTTGTGTTTTTTTGGCGTGCGCTAACACTGCTATGATGGGGACTACAGCTACCTTTCTTTTTTTTTGGGGAGATGAGATAGTAATTCTGATGATTCCACTGGCACGGGCGGTTGTGCAATTATGCATTTTAATTCGTTTGCAGTGATACCGGGGCCTTCCATAACCATAACCATGATAAAATTTCCGCCAGGTCTGTATCTTTTGACACCTAGACAATCAGATAACCAGTTATGGCGGAGTGAACCAAAAGACATCGATCAAAGTTGAACTCGTGTGCTCAGTGAGACCAAGGGAGAACTTTGAATCCTCTATTGTGGTTCCCATTTTAAAATAACACCTGTTCTGATTTAGATATACCAATCAGGAACACATGGGATAATTTAAGCTATTGATAATAATTATCTTACCTCATTTAATATATTCTACTTTTTACAGTAATTGTATACATGTTCATTATTTGGATACCAATAACAATGCATGATTACATTTGTAAAACAAATTGCTGTTTCCAGTATTCAGCAGTGCAATATTTTCTTAACGAATCACCCTTGTATTGCTTGTTACAAATAATGTTTAAAAAATATTTGTGTAAGGGGGCTTAATCATCAGCTATTCGTGGTGGTACATCACCATACACCACCAATAGTGAGGTATTGTAGTTAATATCTACGTATATTCACTGTCCATCTATTTACTTTATCCGCTCATAAATGTTTAATGGGATCACTGCAATTCAAACTCTAGATCCTTCTACACGTGACGACAGATGGCAGATTTTAAACAGCTCTGCATGCATGCTGACCAGCTGTAAATAACCTAAACCAAACTGAGCTGCAATTGTTTTTCTATAACACAAAACAAATGAACTGAGCCGGTCAGTGAAGTTTGTTTCATTATCCCAGCTTCTAATGACTTACTTGTCCCGGTACAACGAGCCGACATAAATCCTTCACTTCGAAAACGTCATCAAACAGGTTTATGGGTTTCCCAATACCAACGCTGGTGAGGATGGATACCGAACATGAAATGTAGGGAAGAGATCTCAGTCGTGATCAATGCGGGGGTCAACGGTCTCACATGAGACAACACCAATGAGAAACATTGCAGGCATCTATACAGATGGATCTATAATACGACACCACATGAGTGCATGGGCATATACAGCACGCTCGGCAGGCAGAATAGTCAAGGAAAACAGTGAGAAGACATACGTTGTGACCACGAGTAGCATTACGATTGAGGTGATGGCAGTCACTGGCGTATTAATCTTGTTAGAGTCAAAAAACTACACACGCCTGCAAACTATGATATTCTATGAGCATGATAAGAAAAGTGGTGCCGGGGTCTATACACATGAAACGGGAAAGAATCATTTCAGAAAAGATACGTTGGGTCACCTTTGCCTAAATCTTGGACATGCGGGAGTATGGGGAAATGAAAGAGCGGACAGGGTGACTAGCTGCAGACGGTCAACCAATAGTTCGGGTTGACATCATCAATGCCCTCCGAGATGTGGGTTGGGTACTTAACTTCGACAACCATAAGTCTACGTCACTCCTTCGGATGAAAGATATGGGAGTTAAGATGGACACATCCAGAAATGAGAAACTTAGTGGGCGTGTATGAAGACTTATCAACAAACATAGAACTTGAGTCGTTAGTCGCTGGACACTGCTGGACATGTTGAGGAAGTAATATGAGCACCTATATACATGTTCGGAGTGCAATGATGATGACCAGCAAATAACTCATTATCTAAATAACTAAAATGTAATCGAATAATATAAACACGTTGTGATATGATTCGTTACTAACATTAGAATAGATACTAAAAGTGTTTGAAATAAAAAGCTTGATGTAAATCGACTTGAGAAATGAAGCGATTTCGAGGGATTGTCTCAGAAAGTCAAGGAAAATGATATCTCACGAAATTCTTTTGTTTTTACTACACAGTAGTCGAATACTCTTGCCTAATGTAAAATTAAGTAAGAATAAACATTTTCCTAGAGATGTTAACTTGTTTCAACTTTAAAAAAAAATGTTTAAATGAGGAAGTAGCAAAACAAAAACTCGGTGACATACCCACTGACCATTGGTAGTTAAAGTAATAATATAATTAAACAGATAAGATGTGTTGAGAAATTAAACAAAAATATAAAATAAAAGTTTAATCAACAGCAGAAGATAATAATAATGATGATGATGTTGATGTTATCTTGTCAGTTTTATAGTCATTTAGGTAAAAATATCCAATTGCTGCTCTCTGTTGTGTCACATTTTTCCAGTAATTAGTTATCGTTTTTTGTCGCTACAGTAAATCATTTTAATACAAATCACCGAGTGTTGGACGAAGTACATTCTTCATTTGCGTTCTCTGTATGTGGCTCATTAGTTACTCCCATTAATAAACACTAGATTTATGGAATTATTATTCTGACTAGATTCGAGCGTCATCCCAACGTTGTGCTACCAATGCCAGACTTGGAACCTAGATTAAAGAACAATAAGAAAATAACATCTACTGAGATGAAATGTGTTGGACGAATGACAAGAAACAGTCTGAGAGATAAGATCAGAAATGAAGAACTGAGAAAAAGCTATGAAAACCCCAAGCCATAGAATATTTAATGAAACGACAGATACATACAATGGTTTGGACACGTGAAAAAGCAGAAAGATCAAAACACAACACAATAAGCCTTCATAAAAACTTGTGAGAATACCAGACCCAATTGTCGACCACGAAAAGGATGGATGGATGGGATAATAGAAGCACTAGGAAACATAACAGAAGAGCAAAGGACTGCAAATTATATCTCCCCTCGACGATGAAAGGCAAATGAGGAAGGAAAGAAGCTGATTTGAGCACATTTGACTGATGTTGGGATCGCTATATAGACTCCTCTCTCTGCTAAATCTGAAAAAAACATTTCCAAATCTGTCTTTTTTCTTCTACCTTTCAATTCCCTTTGGAGCCTTTGTCTTCTACAAACACTTTCCGAACCGTTCTTTTCTTGCCATTTGTTTGAGATCATGCTATGTTTTCCGCATCATCATGCTTTTATCGGTCTTCACCATTAGTACTTTAGTCTTACACTTTGTCTTTCTCCTTTGTGATTCCAACACTCTCAGTTGGCTTAAGCAATGTGTACCCTATGCAGCGTCATCATCTTCGCTGTAACTCGTTATACAGTGGTTCGTGAAAAACTACCAATAACAATCAAAACATGTTAAATAGGAAAGAACTGTTTTCACGGGACACGTCATGACCCCAACCAAAAATAAACATTATACATATGGTTATGATTACGGTTATGAAAGGCCCCGGTATCACTGCAAACGAATTAAAATCCATAATTGCTCAACCGGCCGTGCTAGTGGAATCATCCGAATTACTAACTCAATTCCGAAACAAATAACGGTAGCTGTAGTCCCATATCAGCTGTAGTCTCATAGCAGTCACATATCATTAGACAACTTACACTGAACTATGTGTTTGTCAATTAATCTCTGTAGGAGGAGAAAAGAGGGACAGAATGACGGCAGCAAAGACACAATAATTGTGATCTATTATTTGCTATCTCACTCAAAGTGTACTTATAGGTAATTATAACACTGAGCTCGGTAGATAAAGATGATTTAGTTGTAACATGATGCATCAGATACACGATTACATATAATAAACAAGAACAGTCTGGCGTCCATTCGAAGGCACACTTAAATGGAAGAAAAGGGAAAAATAATTTATGAATGTCAGAATTATATATATGTATATATGTATATGAATATATATATGAATGATAACTGATTATGTAGAGCGATATATTATGGTGATAACAAAAGCCACAGGTGCATGATGATATTAGCATTTTGAACATAATGTTGGTTGTGAAAAAAGTTACCGTTAACGTCACAGGTAATATACTGTTGATGGGTGTCTCTTATTCTGAATTTATTTTCTTTCTTCTTGCTCTTCAACCACACATCCACTCGGAATTAAAAAAAAAAAGGAAGAATCTTTAATTGATCATGTTTTTTTGTTTATTTGACAAGAAGTTCAGAAATAACTGAGAGATCAGACACAGATCAATGGCTGATTTAGTTGGGGCTGTCTCTGTATAACTTCATCCAACTTTATTTAGGTCTCATGTGTAAATTATAAGCACGTCACGTAACGATCTTCATCAGCTGATCATGTCTTAATCTTTCTCATCGGGTCACTTTATTTCTGAATAATCCTTTGAGGCCTGTGTAGTAGATATGGGGAGACCATTAATACAACAAAGAAACGATTCTTCTTATGTTATCTTATGTTTGACTCCGCTTTGTTAGCTTGGTTTGTGTGTGTGATGTGGACTATGTCTACAAATACTAGAACGATTGTACAGAGTGCTGGTCCGCTCACTGAGTTAGCGGTGCATCTGTCGTGACACCATGTCCAGATGGCTGGACTCAAATCTTTGGGTCTGGTTTTGGATGTTGGGGTGGGATGGTTATGTTTATGTAGGCATGGTCATTAGCGAAGAGATAGAGGATCTAGATATGTTATCATCGTCATCATGTGCCATACCGGTTGGGGTAGGGAATCATGTCTTTCTACAATTTTCTTTCCACAGTGCATAGTATAAATAATGTTCTTCACTGTTTTCCGTGGCATCTAGCATCGTCTACCTTTGTCGTCCACGACCCCTGTATTTTGTCAATTGTTACAATGCATTCAAACTTCCAACTTTTCATGATGTTCCCAAAAAAGTGCCGATTATTTATTTCTGACGATTTCTTTTTAGGAGCTCCTTTTTATGTTGACCTCTTTGTGAATTCCCACATTGGCTATTTTAGCTTTCCAGGGAACTTTCAATATTCGTCTGAAAAATACCATCTCTGTGGTCTCTAATCGTCTCTCTAGAAATATTAATAAAATGGTTATAAAGATATGTCAGTCCATCAAAAGTGATAATGCTCACATAACAAATTTGGTAGATTCGCTGATATGTGAAAGTGATCGCTCGGCTAGAGGTGTCATATTCTCGGGAAATATGCACATGGACCTGTTGATGGAAACCATATTTCATGAGCATGTCTAGCATTCACATGTTTGGCTGCCGTCATTTCTGGCTTTTTCACAAACATTAGCCCCACGATCACGTGATTTGCGGCTCATATTTATTTCCTTGCGCCGATGTCTTCTGTGGGGGAAGATTAATATTGACGGCCATTATTGAGGCTGTTGCAAAATATATATGAAGATACTTAGGTCTGATGTCTTTAACTCTTGCAAAATATATATGAAGATACTTAGGTCTGATGTCTTTAACTCTTGCAAAATATATATGAGGATCATTAAGACTGCTGTCTTTACCTATTGCAAAATATATATGAGGATAATTAGGTCTGCTGTCTTTACCTCTTGCAAAATATATATGAGGATAATTAAGGCTGCTGTCTTTACCTCTTGCAAAATATATATGAGGATAATTAGGTCTGCTGTCTTTACTTCTTGCAAAATATATATGAGGATAATTAGGTCTGCTGTCTTTACCTCTTGCAAAATATATATGAGGATAATTAAGGCTGCTGTCTTTACCTCTTGCAAAATATATATGAGGATAATTAGGTCTGCTGTATTTACCTCTTGCAAAATATATATGAGGATAATTAGGTCTGATGTCTTTAACTCTTGCAAAATATATATGAGGATAATTAAGGCTGCTGTTTTTACCTCTTGCAAAATATATATGAGGATAATTAAGGCTGCTGTCTTTACCTCTTGCAAAATATATATGAGGATAATTAAGGCTGCTGTCTTTACCTCTTGCAAAATATATATGAGGATAATTAAGGCTGCTGACTTTACCTCTTGCAAAATATATATGAGGATAATTAAGGCTGCTGACTTTACCTCTTGCAAAATATATATGAGGATAATTAGGTCTGCTGTCTTTACCTCTTGCAAAATATATATGAGGATAATTAGGTCTGATGTATTTACCTCTTGCAAAATATATATGAGGATAATTAAGGCTGCTGTCTTTACCTCTTGCAAAATATATATGAGTATAATTAAGGCTGCTGTCTTTACCTCTTGCAAAATATATATGAGGATAATTAAGGCTGCTGTCTTTACCTCTTGCAAAATATATATGAGGATAATTAAGACTGCTGACTTTACCTCTTGCAAAATATATATGAGGATAATTAGGTCTGCTGTATTTACCTCTTGCAAAATATATATGAGGATAATTAGGTCTGCTGTATTTACCTCTTGCAAAGTATATATGAGGATAATTAGGTCTGCTGTATTTACCTCTTGCAAAATATATATGAGGATAATTAAGGCTGCTGACTTTACCTCTTGCAAAATATATATGAGGATAATTAAGGCTGCTGTCTTTACCTCTTGCAAAATATACATGAGGATAATTAAGGCTGCTGTCTTTCCCTTTTGCAAAATATATATGAGGATAATTAAGGCTGCTGACTTTACCTCTTGCAAAATATATATGAGGATAATTAAGGCTGCTGACTTTACCTCTTGCAAAATATATATGAGGATAATTAGGTCTGCTGTATTTACCTCTTGCAAAATATATATGAGGATAATTAGGTCTGCTGTCTTTAACTTTTGCAAAATATATGTGAGGATACTTAGGTCGGTTGCCTTTAACTCCTGAAACAAAATAAAGAGGATACATAGATCTGTTAACTTAAGCTTCCATGAAAATAATATGAGGATACTTAGATCAGCTGTCTTCATCTTTTGTCAAAACATTTGAATATGCTTAGACCCTTAGCTCCTGACAAAGCATTAAAGAATACATAGGTCTGCTAACAGTAATTGTATTAACAAGACACACAGATACTTTGACCATATGTCTTTCAACTTTTGCTACTAAACAAAAAGTTTGGCTTGGCATAACTATATTAAAACTAAAGATGTTTACCACATGGTCAACATTTGGTTGAATTCTCATTTGAAGTTATACCTTTTTTTTCCTCATGGCGCCTGATCTTGAGGTACGTCAATGTGAGTGCGTAGCCTACTATTCAGAGACAGAAGATAAAATATACATTACAGTGTTCTCTTTTAACTCTTTAGCAGACAACGACAGTAGAAAGTAGTTAGAGATTGCATGTTTCTGCCTTGACTAAAAATGTAAAATATAACATGATTGTAAGTAAAAAGTAAAGTACTCCTTTACACCAAGGATGTATATAGGAATTATGGTGATAGTAACTATAATGTTTTACAGACCCCCAGCACATGATTTTTTTGGGGTAATGCGGTTGGTATTACACCCATGCTGCTTTACTTTCCTAGAAAAAAATATGTTATCCATTTATGACTGGGAAAAACTGGAAGCCGTTGATTATTATGGAACCCGACAGCTTGTCCTTTGTAGTTCAGTTCACTAACCACTGAACTATCTCGGCTCCTAACATGATTGTAGTAAATTAAATTATGTTTCAGAAAGTGCTAGCAGTTACTCCATCTCTTCTCTGATGTTTTAGAGTTCATGTGTAGTACCAATACTTTCTGTGTGATTAGAACAAAGCTCCATACTAGTTCTGTTCATACAGAAAATATTGGTAAAGGCAGTTAATGTTTGAATAGAAATAAAAACATGTAATAAAAATAAAAAAACTACTAGAAACTATCTTTTAATTTAATATTTTTGAAGAGTTAGAGGATCATGGGGTACATACATGACAATTTGCCAGCATCAACTTCATCTTTTACATCTTGTAAACAACTCATTGCCTTGCCGTCTCTGTGATTTTGGAATAATTTGACCTCAACTGATTGTCATCTGATGTTGTTCAGCTCTTGCAAGTCACTGCCATTTAGGTCATGTGATTCAGAATTTAATAATGTCACTGTTGATCCATCAGAAACTGTGAATGTGAAACATGCATTGTGACTATAATCTCCTTATTGAAAAAAATGTATCCTAAACATGTCATTTTAGCAAATTGCCTACTACTCTAGATAGCTATCAACATAAGAGAATACAACGGCATCTATTTAGGTGGTATCAATATTATCATCTCTGTTTTTTAAATTTATCATCATCATGTACCATGTCGGTTGGCGTAGGCTATCATGTCCCATCACAATCTTCTATCTACAGTGCATCGTATCAGTTCTGTTGTAGACTGCTTTCCATGTCATGACACCAAGCATAATGAGCATAATGTATGAGATTTGTATAAGATGGCTAACTTGTCAAGAGAACAAACTCCCTTTATCACATTGTATACGATGGCTAACTTGTCAAGAGAACAACCTCATATATCACATTGTATAAGATGGCTAACTTTTCAAGAGAACAAACTCCATTTAATACATTGTATAAGATGGTTAACTTGTCAAGAGAACAAACTCCATTTAATACATTGTATAAGATGGTTAACTTGTCAAGAGAACAAACTCCATTTATCACATTGTATAAGATGGCTAACTTGTCAGGAGAACAAACTCCATTTATCACATTGTATAAGATGGCTAACGTGTCAAAAGAACAAGCTCCGTTTATCAAAAACAAAGAAAATGATTTTCTTCTTGTAAAACTGCAATCACAATTTTAGATGAGCATAAAGAAATTGTTCATGATGGTAATATATTTAGAACTGCTCAGCCAAATGAACATAACTGTCAAGAAAAATCATCATTTTTAATTTCTGAAGTCAATGAAAACAAATATGTTGACATTCTTCCCATTGCTGCAGCCTATGTCAACATGAGAGATGTATCCAAAAATACTGCATTACACTTGAGTGCAGAGTTTGGGGAATTAGAACTTGTTCATATCTTTATTAAAGCAGGAGCCGATGTTGATTTTGTAGATACATTTAATCGTTTCCCACTACATTTTAGTGCTAGAAATGGCTGTAAGGAAATCACTGAAATCCTTCTCAATGCTGGAGCTAACGTTGATGCAGAAGACAAAAATAAGCAGACCCCACTTCATTTGAGTGCTATATCTGGTAGTATAAAAGTTGTTGAAGTTCTTATCAAAGCTGGTGCTAATGTTGATACTGAAGACATGAATAACCAAGCTTCACTACATTTGAGTGCTAGTAACAATCACAGAGAAATTGTTGATATTCTCCTGAAATCTGGAGCTAATGTTAGTGTTGAAAATAATAAAAACGAACTCCACTACATTTGAGTGCTGGGAATGGTTATAAAGTAATAATTGACATTCTTCTGATAGCTGGAGCTAACATTAATGCTAAAGACACAGAACATAAAACCTCACTACATTTGAGTGCTGAGAATGGTTATAAAGAAATAGTTGATATTCTTCTCAAAGCTGGAGCTAATATTAATACAGAACATACACATAAACAGACTTTACTACATTTGAGTACTAGGGGTGACTGTAAAGAAAGTGTTGATGTTCTTCTCAAAATTGGATATTATCAATGTTGATACTGAAAACAATGAAAAACGAACTCCATTGCATTTGGGTGCTAGCAATGGTCACAAGGAAATTGTTGAAGTTCTTCTCAAAGCTGGAGCTAGCATTAATTCTGAAGACAAACGTACGCAAACCCCACTTCTTTTGGGTGCTAGCAATGGTCACAAGGAAATTGTTGAAGTTCTTCTCAAAGCTGGAGCTAATGTTGATACTGGAAACAATGAAAAACAAAACGACCTGCGCTACATTTGAGTGTCACGAATGGCTATAAAGAAATAGTTGAAACTCTACTCAAAGCTGGAGCTGACATTAATGCTTTAGACAAATACGAGCAAAGTTCACTACATTTGAGTGCTACATATGAATACAAAAAAATTGCGGACATTCTTCTGGCAGCTGGAGCTAAAATGGAAGCTGATCTAAAATATAAACAAACTCCACTCCATTGGAGTGCTTTAATCGGTCGAAATGATATTGTTGAAATTCTTCTCAAAGCTGAAGCCAATATTAATGCTGAAGAAAATATTAAAAAAAAATAAAAACTTCACTACATTTGAGTTCTAGAGCTGGGTATAATGATATTGTTGAAACACTTCTCAAAGTTGGAGCCAATATTAATGCTGAAGACAATAATAAACAAACTTCACTACATTTGAGTTCTAGAGCTGGGTATAATGATATTGCTGAAATTCTTCACAAAGATGGAGCTTTCATTGATGCTGAAAACAAAGCTAAACAAACTTCCCTACATTTGAGTGCTACTAATGGTCATAAACATATTGTTGAAACACTTCTCAAAGCGAGAGCTAATGTTAATGCTGAAGACAATAATAAAGAAACCCCACTACATTTGAGCACTAGGAGTGGATATATACAAACAGTTGACATTCTTCTTAAAGCTGGAGCTAATGTTAATGCTGAAGACAAACATAGGAAAACCTCACTACATATGAGTGTTTCGCATGGCTACACAGAAATTGCTAATGTTCTAATAAAAGCTGGCACTAAAATTGAAGCTGGCCTAAAAAATAAGCAAACACCACTACACTGGAGTACTATATATGGTCAAATACACATTGCTGAAATTCTTCTCAATGATGTAGCTAATGGTAAAGGCAACAATATGCAATCTGCACTATATTTGAGTGCTAAATATGGTTATAAAGATATTGCTGCAATTAATTTAAAATATGGAGCTGATCATCTGATGTTGATGCTGAAAGTAGTGATAAAGAAACTCTACTAAATTTGAATGTTATAAATAATTATAAAGAAATTGTTGACATTTTCTCTCAATGCTGGAGCTAACATTAGTGCTAATGATAACAATGAGCGAAATGCATTACATCTAATGGCTATTTATGGTAAAAAAGATGTTGCCAAAATCCGTATTAGAGCTAAAACTAACATTAATACTGAAGACAAGGATAAACACACTTCACTTCATTGGTGTGCTAGATTTGGTCATAAAGAAATTGTTGAAATTCTTCTCAGAGCTGGAGCTGATATTAATGTTGAAAATATAGATAAACAAACCCCATTACATTTAAGTGCTGTAAATGGTAATGGAGAAATTGCTGAAATTCTTGTCATACTGGAGCTAATACTGATGCTGAAGTTAAAGATAAGCAAACTCCTCTACATTTGAGTGTTACATCAGGCAATATAGAAAATTTTACAATTCTTATAAATAATGGGGCTTAAATTGATCCTGAAAACAGATATAAACAAACTCCACTACATTTAGGGGCTGGATCTGGTAGATTAGATGTTGTTGAAAATCCTTTTGAAAGCTGGTGCTAATACTGATGCTGTTGATTATGAAAAGCAAACTCCCCTACACTTGAGTGCTAGATCTGGATGTAAAGATATTGTTGAAATGCTTATCAAATCAGGAGCTCAAATTGATGCTGAAAACAAAGATAAGCAAACACCTCTACATTTGAGTGCTTGGAAAGTTTCAAATAATGTTGAATGAAGTTCTTCTCAAAGCTGAAGCTATAAATATTGATGAAGACAGCATTGATAAGCAAGCTCCACTATATTTAATTACCAGATATGGCGAAGAAGAAATTGTAGCAATTCTTGTCAAAGCTGGAGCTAATGTTAATGCTCTAAACAAATATAGACAAACTCCACTACATTTGAGTGCTGGAAAAGGCCGTAAGGAAATGTTTCATATCCTTCTCAAAGCTGGAGCTTATGTAGATGCAGAATATAGTGATAAACAAACTCCACTACACTTGAGTGTTGTATATTGTTTCAAAGATATTTGTAACATTCTTCTAAATGCTGGGGCTAATGTTGATGCAGAAGACAGTGATAAGCAGACTTCGTTACATTGGGCTGCTAGAAATGGACATGAAGAAATTGTTCATATTATTCTCAAAGCTGGCGCTAATATTGATGCTGAAGATAATGATAAGCAAACTCCCTTACACTTGAGTGTTATATATTGTTATAAATATATTACACAATTTCTTCTAAAAGTTGGGGCTAATGTTGATGCTGAAGACCATGATAAGCAGACACCATTACACTGGGCTGCTAGAAATGGTTCTAAAGAAATTGTTGACATTCTTCTCAAAGCTGGACCTAATATTGATCCCAAAAACAAAGATAACCAAACACCTTTAATTGTATCAGTTCTGTATAACCATGATGATGTTGCAGAACTTCTTCTTCAAGCTGGTGCATCCATTGATGAGAAAGACATTTGGGAGAAAAGTATCATAGATTACATAGAACAAAAGCAAAGAATCAGAACTTCTGACTACAAAAATATGAACAGATTTTTAAAAGTACGCAACTGGATACAAAATAATAAATGTATTCAGAAGTCCACATTGATAAGTACAGACTGTAAAATAACATTTACAACCAACACCACATATTCTACAACTGACAGTCAGACTGTTGAATATGAAGACAGTTCTTTCAATGTTGGTAATTTTTGTTTGAATTTAAGAAAACTGTGTTACTAAGTAAAGTAGCCTCCGTCAGTCATAGTTGGCTATGGATTTTTCAGGGCCCTTAGAAATGTTTTTTTCTTTCTTTCGCTGTGTATTCTCTCTTTCAATGAATATGTCTGCTTCTTTGTTTGAATTGGAACTTTGGAGTGTGTTTCTAGAGATTTCGGTCTGCAGCTATTTCTCCCCAGGCTGCAGGGTTTATGTTCAGAGTCTTCATGTTGCATTTACACACTTCTAAAATTGATGTTTTGAGCGCCCAAAAGTCCATTTGTCATCTGCCACTTGTCCGTAGAGTTCATCTTTCGGTATATAGTCATCGTTCATACGATGTACGTAGCCAAGCCAGCGTAACCAACGTTGTTTGAGGAGTGCGTAGATGTTCGGGAGGCTAATGTCCAATGGCACATAATCCTACTCCTAGAAATCCCCATTGTTGTTGGTCTCACCCAACTTGACAAAGCTGTTTTATTTCAGCACTTCATCAACCATTCTATGCTATATATATAACACAGGGAAGTGAACTCTTTTTTTATTTTCCTCTCTTGAGTGTCTAGCATATTATCGCCATGTAGTTTGATTTGTTAATATACCCTTATATATATTTTGTGTGTTTGTTGTTCGTCCAGCCGAAGGCCTCTTGGCCGAAACGTTGACTTTTGTTTCGTCCATTTCCACGTAAAGCTGTCACCATGCCATTTTTTTCCTCTTTTTTATTATTGCATTCTATGCTATGTCTTTTTGGTATTCTGATTCTCTTACAATCTAGATATTGATGAATTTGCTTGTAACGTATTACTAGTGAAATGTCTTCAGTTTTTGTTATTAAGCTGGAACAAAGTGTGTGTACAATTCATGTTTGTATCTATTACGACAATTGTTATGTTTCAAATGTTCAAGTTGAGAACAGCACAACTATTTTAAAGTTATAGTTTTAGTTATACAATGATATATTTATAATTACAGTTATATAGGTATAGTTATATAGTTATAGTTGTATAGTTATATTTATATATTTATAGTTATATAGTTATAGTTATATAGTTATAGCTATAGTTATATAGTTATATAGTTATAGTTATATAGTTATATAGTTATATTTATATAGTTATATAGTTATATAGTTATATAGTTATATAGTTATATTTATATAGTTATATAGTTATATAGTTATATAGTTATATAGTTATAGTTATATAGTTATAGTTATATAGTTATAGTTATATAGTCATATATTTATATAGTTATAGTTATATAGTTATAGTTATATAGTTATAGCTATAGTTATATAGTTATATAGTTATATAGTTATAGTTATATAGTTATAGTTATATAGTTATAGCTATAGTTATATAGTTATAGTTATATAGTAATAGTTATATAGATATAGTTATATAGTTATAGCTATATATAGTTATAGTTACATAGTTATAGGTATATAGTTATAGTTATATAGTTATGTAGTCCTCTAGTTACAGTTATATATATATATATATATATATATATATATATATATATATATATATTTTTATATATATATATATAACAAAGTAAAAGTAAAGGTTCCCTTCCCGACTTCTAGGTGTTTGGGGGATATGGTGTTATTGACCATATTTTTCTTTAACCACGGCACAATTTTGGTGATATGGTCGGTATCACGCCAGGCCGCCTTTACTTCCCAGAAACATCTCTGGTACCCACTTTTAGAGGCTGGGTGAACCCTGAAGCCTTGTCAGTCCGAAAAGAAATTCCCACTGCTGGGGACCGAACTCGGACTCTTCTGGCCAGGAAGCGAACACACTAACCACTCAGCCACCGAGGTGAGCACACTAACCACTCAGCCACCGAGGCGATCACACTAACCACTCAGCCACCGAGGCGATCACACTAACCACTCAGCCACCGAGGCGATCACACTAACCACTCAGCCACCGAGGCTTCTATAGTTAAATAGTAATAACAAAGTAATAATCTCAGTAGCTCCTGCAGGAAGCCAGACTTGCAATATGATGAAACTGCAACAAGGAACATTTTCACATAGTGCCTCAACGGTTCATTGCGCCTATCTGCCATATTGACCAAAATCCCACACGCATTTTATAATAGCCATTTATACTTTTCTATCTATCTCTCTATTGTCCTTTCAAGTTGAAGACGGCACATAGGACAGAACCACAATCTCAAAAACAGAAACCTTGCGTGTCAAAATGGCACATAGTGCAGAAATCAATGTTTCTAAAATCTGTGCTGTTTCCATCCATAACAATACATTTTACAATGATAGCTTGTCAAGCCATATATCACTCTCCTTAGTCACCTCTTACGAGGTGCCTCTCGAAACCAGACAGCTTCAGAAAATGGCTTAACAGAAGGTTAACAACACAAACGATAAATAACTGTCGAGATCGAAATTTGTGGACAGACATGATCACCTCACCTACCCCAGCAGGCATGGCACTTGATGATGAGGATATCTCATTTAGAACATTTTTAAAATGCCGCTCCTATCTGGGGAGACATGATAACCTACCCCAACAGGCATAGTACTTGATGATGAGGATATCTCATTTAGAACATTTTTAAAATGCCGCTCCTATCTGGGGAGACATGATCACCTACCCCAGCAGGCATATTACTTGATGATGAGGATATCTCATTTAGAACATTTTTAAAATGTCAATCCTATCTGGGGAGACATGATCACCTACCCCAGCAGGCATGGTACATGATGATGAGAATATCTCATTTAGAATATTTTTTTAATGCCGCTCCTATCTGGGGAGACATGATCACCTACCCCAGCAGGCATAGTACTTGATGATGAGAATATCTCATTTAGAATATTTTTTTAATGCCGCTCCTATCTGGGGAGACATGATCACCTACCCCAGCAGGCATGGTACTTGATGATGAGGATGTCTCATTTAGAACATTTTTAAAATGCCGACTATATCTGGGGAGACATGATCACCTACTCCAGCAGGCATGGTACTTGATGATGAGGATATATCATTTAGAACATTTTTTTAATGCCGCTCCTATCTGGGGAAATATGTCAGAAGAAACCTACCCAAACCGTTGATTTCAAGCAACAGAGTCTGTGCACTTTGACTAGGATTCTCCTCGGATTTTCGCAGGGATTTTGAAGATATACAAAGAAAACACAATAACAATCTATGCCAAGAGGGACGTGTGCGGTAAATTCATCTCAAAGAAAATTCATCACGGAGAGATTTATCGCGGTAAAAATTCATCAGAAGATTAATAATTCCAAGAATCCTGTGCATGTGTGTACTTTTTGTAAGCACGATTTAGTACAAACCAATATATATCTACCTACCTACCCATCAACCAAACAAACCACACACCAACATATCTACCTATCTACATATCTACCTACCAACTAACCTACATTCATAGCTAGCTAACTACCTATTTACCTACCCGCCCACCTACCTACCTACTTAATTGGGATTTTTGTCTTAGTGTAGTAAACATACTTCCCCCCCTTAATTTTTCGCCAATTGTGTATGCCTTAATTGTGCCTTCTTCTTTAACTGTGTGTGGAAAATAGTATTCCTACGCCCCAAAAAAGCATTATAATTCATTTGTACATTTTGAATTACCTCGTGTACTTCATCGATCACACTCACGATCTTAAAATACATAAATAATGTGGTCTATTGTATTTATCACAGTTTTGTTGAAATTACTATTATTATATTAAAAAGCAAATTATATATTCTTTTTTGACGAGTTTACTTCAAGTAATGTAAATGGCAGTTCAAGAGACGTCATTTGCAAATGGCGTAACCTTCCATGAATGGGCCATCATTATTGTTCAATGACTCACCCCTTTAACGACGTGGCATAATATAGCACTGTTAATTACACAAGGAATAGATAAGGAGGTTCACTGTTATTGAACAATTATACTCTGTCCGCTGAGAAGTGTAATGCAGCAGAAGAAAGGATTAACATGAATTTGTAACATACAGGGGCCTAAAGTGGCTCTGTGGGTGGTTCAATAATATAAATATTCATATATGACATATTATGTGTTGGATAAATATAATTATCTTATACAAGTTTATATAATCTTATACAAGTTTATATAATCTTATACAAGTTTATGTAATCTTACAAAAGTTTATATAATCTTATACAAGTTTAAATAATCTTATACAAGTTTATATAATCTTACACAAGTTTATATAATCTTACACAAGTTTATATAATCTTACACAAGTTTATATAATCTTACACAAGTTTATATAATCTTACACAAGTTTATATAATCTTACACAAGTTTATGCACCAACAGTAGACAGTCTAAAGGAAACAATTAATACATTTTACAGCGAGTTAAATGAGGCACTTCATAAATTCAAACCACATGAAAACACCATAGTTCTATGGGATTTTAACGCAAAGGTAGGAAAGGAAAGAATTGAGGAAGTAGTTGGTCATTGTGGCTTAGACGAGAGGAATGAAAGAGGTGAGAAACTTATTGACTGGGCAGAACACACGACATGATGATAGGAAACACCTGGTTTAAGCAACATCCAAGACGTCTGTGGAAATGGAAAAGCCCAGGAGACAACGCACGTAATCAAATTGATTACATAATGATAAGCAATATATTTAGAAACAGTCTGGTGTGTGTGAAAACTAGACCAGGGGCAGATTGCAATAGCGATCATGTACCAGTTGTGGGAAAGCTTAGAGTAAAATTAAAAACAACAAAACGAACCTCAGTTAACATCAAGTTAAATTTAGATGTACTAAAATCAGACAAGAAACTGCAAGACAAAAATAAAATCACAATTCAGAACCCGTACAATACAATAGAGAAGATACAAAGCATTGATGAACAGTGGGAAATGCTAAAAGAATCAATGCAACAAACATCAAAAGAGTTCATACCATCAATGAGGACAGATTCAAGAAAGAAGTGGATGACAGATGACATTTTGCAGCTAATGGATACAAGAAGAATAAATAAAGAAAATAAAGATTAGTATATGAAATTAAATAAATAAATTGTAATAAAATGCAATGAAGCAAAATAAGCATCGCTAAAAGAGAGATGCAAAGAGATTGAAATGCAACAAAAAGGAGATGCTAAAGCTATATATATATAAAAATAAAGAGTTAACAGGAAGAAAAACGCAATAAAAACTGGATGTTTAAGATCAAAGGAAGGAGAACTGTTGATTGATCAAGAAAGCATAAGGGATCGATGGACATAACACATTACATATCTTTATAATGATGAACGAACGGAAGTAAATATTAAGGATAATGGAGAAGGACCAGAAATACTAAGAGAAGAAGTGGAAGATGCCTTGCGCAATATGAAAGCAGGAAAAGTTCCTGGACCAGATAATATAACTAAAGAAGAGATTGAAGCCATAGGTGATTTTGGAATAGGAATAATAACAAAAATATTGAATATCCACAACAGCGGATATATACCAGACGACCTGCTCAAATCAATATTCATAGCCCTACCAAAGAAATCAGGTGCGATTAAATGCGATAATCATCGCACAATAAGCATTAAGTCACATGACTAAGATATTACTAAGAACCATCATGCGAAGAGTGCGAAACAAAATCAGTCCAGAAATTAGCGATGAAAAATGTGGTTCTCTCTCTCTCTCTCTCTGCGATCAGGACTCATTCAGAGTAGGATTCTAGACTCCCACATGAAGTCAGCTGTCAGGCTAAGTGTGTTGATCGCCCCCACAGACAGAACGTCACATTTAGAGTCCGCCAGATCCACTCTGACTGAACACCCGTTAATACGTTGCACTGTGTTCTGCGCCAGTGGCCCAGTGCATCCGATTTCAGCCAGCATTTTTTCAGGTTTGCTTTCCTTAGCCTTTGATTGTCCCCAATCTTCCTGCAAGGCAGCAGATTGTCTTTTCTATAGGGGGATTCTGCCCTTAGATGGTCGGCCCTCCCAGGTTTACGAGCACCATCTGCCCGAGTCACTAGAGGTGACTAACACAGACATGCACACACAAAGACATGAGATGTGAATAACGAGACATGTACACAGCGATACGAGCCCTGACTAACACCGACAAACATCAAGATATATGACACATGACTAACATAGATATGCACATAGTACCATGTACAGCTAAGAAGAGTAATGAAGGTGTTCTGAGAGAGGTCAAAGCAAAAAGAGAGCTAATTTCCAATGTTAGGAAGAAACAATCATCATTTTTGATTTTTGTAATAAGAAGAGAACAACTGGAATATATTGTAACAATTGAAAAAATTGAGGGACGAAGAGATAGAGGGAAGAAAAGAGAAAAAATAACAGACAGCTTAAGAGAATGGCTTGGCAGATAGATGGTCAACAACTAAAATGATATATAGCTATCGAGATCGAAAGTTGTGAAGGGACATGATCACCTGCGCCAGCAGGCCCGGTACTTGATGATGATGATGAAATATAATTATGTAGGTTCAATCTTAAAAACATGGACAATTTTGTTTCTGAAATCTCTTCCGTTGCATCGAATAAAAGCTTATGTACAGAAAGAGTTAAGAAGACCAAATACAGGAATACAAAACACAAGGGTGCAATATAAATTATGTCTACCAACAGCTCAGAAGAAAAGAACAATTTGTAGACTCCGAGTAGGCCACAACAGAGAACGTACAAACGTGTCAACACCGTCAGTATATAAACCTCTGATGAATATGACTGCACATAAATAATTTCTGACGAAAATCTCTTATAATCATGCTCAGCATGTTGTGAACAATGAACAATTATGTAAACAAGAAGACGCATTGTATTTTACAAAAAAGGTGTTATAGCTCGTTTCAAATCACGTGCCCAACTTCAAAACGCTATTACTCAGTAACCGTTTGTTAAAAACTGTTGAAATTTTCCAAATGTTATTAGAATGCAAAAGGCCCTTTAAATGTATATTTAACAAATATCTTGCAGCTGCAGTTTTCTTAAAGCGGCGAATTTCTTTGATGTTTGTCAAAATTGTAAATTGTGAACCCCTAAATAATATAAATTACCGTAGTTGCTGGTCTATGATTAATTTTCACTAGGTAAAGGCGTGGCCGTAATGGGGAAATAACTGAATAAGACAAAACACCAGGAGAATTATTGTCTTCTCAGTTCGAGGACGGACGATATAATCAAGGTATACCTGTATGTCAAATTGTCATAGTTGTGTGGTCCTGCAAGGACCGTTTGTTGAACTAATTTAATGTAATATAGGGGCCAACATTGTGGGGGCTATATACTTTCATTCTGAATCAGACGAGTCTAAAAGATTAATAACTGTTTGGGGTTGAACATTCCACAAACCATCATTTTTCCAATATTCCTCTTCCTGTTTTAAGACGTGGTCTTCACATTTAGCCCAATAATCTTTGTCTATATTTAATAAAGCGAGATTAGCTAGAGTCTTTACATCGCATATTTTGAATGTTGTATTTTCATCTGCCACTTGTCCTTTTAATTTTGCCCAGATTAGTTCTATTGGATTTAAATGAGCATGGTAAGGTGGCAGCCTCAAACTTATATGACCTCATCTGCGATAATACCGATGAGAAAGATGCAGTCATCTATACAGACGGATCTGTAAGACGACACGAAAGAAGTGCATGGGCATTTACAGCCCGCTCAGCAGGCAGAATAGCCAAGGAAGACAGTGGTGCATACGCCATGACCACGAGTAGCATGGCAATGGAGGTGATGGCAGTGACCAAGGCATTCAAATGGTTAGAGTCACAAGACTACATCCACGCATGTTTACTGAGTGATTCGATGAGCATGATAAAAAAAAGTGGAGGCGGGCTATGTACGCATGCAATGGGTAGAGTCGTTGCAGAAATCCAAAATACGTAAGGTCACCTTTGTCTATGTCCCTGGACATGCGGGAGTACGGGGAAATGAGAGAGCGGACAGGTTGGCTAGCTGCGCTGTCGTTGAGGACGGGCAACCGATGGATCGGGCGGACATCATCAATACCCTTCGAGATGTTGGAAGAGCACAGGACTTCGACAAACACAGATCAACGTCACTTCTTCGGATGATGGAAATGGGAGTTAAGATGGGCACAGCCAGAAATGAGAAACTTGGTGGCCGTGTAAGAAGACTTATCAACCAACATAGAACTGGAGTCGTCAGTCGATGGACACTGAGGGAATTGCTGAGGAGGGGATCTGAGCACCTATGGACATGTTCGGAGTGCAATGATGATGACCCGCAAATAACTCAATAACTCAATCTTATATATTTGAAAAATCTTTGTCCTTTGTTTTTGCTTTACTAGAGATAGTAATTCAGGTTTTAAGTACATGTTATTAAATTGTATGCGCTCCATAGTAAGCCATATCTTAATAGTATCTTTTGTACTGGATGACGTCGGGACTTTATCTTCAAGTGCAACAATGTTGTGGTACGTTGCATTGTCCATTATTAGGCAAGATGGTCGGTCTAGTGATGGGAGAACATAATTTTCAATCCAATGTCGAAATATGTGACCATTCATCTCAGAGTGATAATCCCGATTGTCTATGGATTTTGAAAGAAAAAGGAGCTCTGCATTCTGTATTAGTCCATGTTGTCGACTACCTGCATGAGCAATTATCAAGCGCTGTCCTTTGCTGCTAGGTATTAATCTCTTAATCTTTCCATCTGATGACTGTCATTCCCTTTGGTTAGTGTGGTGAGCATTGATCCATGTTTCATCCAAGTACACAATATCATAACCTTCCTTGCGCACCTCTTTTACTTTACGTAAGTACTTGCTTCTCATGACTACTATATGTGGCTTCTCACAGATGATGTTTCGTCCATTGGAATACTTTCTGAATGTAAAGCCTGCAGCTCTCACATTCCTCCATAATGTAGACTTTGATATTTCAATACTGTTGTTCTTTTTCAGCGATACTTTTAATTTTCTTATTGTAACAGTTTCATTCATACCCAACATTTTGCGAGTTTCACTTCTAATAAGTTCACTGTCGAAATTATCCAACATTTTTGCTCTTTGGATTTTTACTCGCTATTTTTAACTTAAAATACTGTAAACATTAAGTTTTGACTACATCAATGGGTCGTTATAAATTTATATAAATCAAATAAGCAACAATAATAACCAAATGTTTTGTTTTTAATGAAATTAATTCCCTGTTGGGTTCTAATCATTATAACTTTACATGCAAATTTTGAACAACTTACAACAAGCGGTTAAAAAGTTATCGATTTTAAAAGTTGGGCACGAGTTATGAAATCAGCTATAGCTGCCGCGTGCGCGCCACACACCATGTGGTTAATCACATAAACCCTACAGCTCAAGCCCACATATTGGCAAGTGCTTCAGAGAAGTGGGCGTAGTTATACTATATTAATATTTAAGGGAAGACATGCATCCGATACAATTGTGAACGACACGAAACTAGATAGTATTGCCATAATAATATTTGTAAGTATTCTCTCAGAAATACATCGAGCTTATTGTATGTAGTGTAGTGTTTTCATGAATAATACGAAATGTTTCGTTACTGTTGTTTGCATAAATGTGTTCGCAGCCAGTACATTATGTGATCTCTCAAAGTCATGGACATAAAGACTTGGTTGGACACATTCAAGAGCTCTTTATAAATCAACTACGGTAGTGCTTCCTCGGTAGCCTAGTTGGGAAAACCACCCGACTGGACTACCGACGTTCGGACAACCCGTGTTCGATTCCCGCTGGGAGCAGTGTGAATTGTACTCGTGGTTGGAAAAGAAAAAAAAAAAAAATACCCCCACGGTCGACCCAGCCGTTGGCAGAAATGGGTACCAGGATATTATCCTGGGAAGGTGAGGAATGTCGCTTCGCATCTGAGTTTCGATGCTTGAGGCTACACTATACAGAAATATCCGAACATTTCTGGATAGGCGGCCAAGCACATATGGGTGTAAACTCGCGTGCTAAGACCCCGGTTCAAGTCTCGTACTTTACCTTTACCTTTTCGTTTTTCGAAGTTGATTCGTTTCAGAAAGTCGTTTCCCTTCACTACCAGACTTTATAAAGAAAAACAACTTACCGCACAGTACCACAGAAAAAAAAAGAAAATAACATGTATTCTTTAGAGATGTATATCTCTGGTCTGCTGCACCTATCTATCTATTGACCTTTCGAGCCGTAGCCGGCCAATAGGGAGTAGACACAGATACTGCTTCTTTTATCTACATTTTTATTATATCAGTTTTCAATCCTTGTAAAGATCTTTTATCTAATCTTGTACTTGTCTCTGTTCTATGCAAGCATTTCTATCTCATTGAGGGAACCGATTCTGCTGCTCTTGCCCCTCTCATCAATGTTCTTCTCAGTGTCTCTCTGGGTCGCTCTATTTTCCTCTTAACTGTTTCCCACATGAGTGCTTGCTTTGCTATTCGGATATTATCTCTTCTCCTCATGTGTCCAACATATGACCATAATTTGTTCTTGATTACTGAAGATATTAGTGGTTGATTGGCGATTTCTCTAATTTCCTCGTTTGTTTTGAATGCGTTCCACGCTATACCAAGTATTTTCTTTAGATATTTATTTGCGAACGCTTTCAACCTTGTTTCTAAGGCTCTTGTTTTTTGTTTTTTTCGAGCTCTCACACGCATACGTAAGGGTTGATAGTACATTTGATTTAAATAGCCTAAGTTTTGAGTTTGCGCTGATGAATTATGATTTCCACAACTTTTCAAGGCTTGAGAAAGACTTCACTGCACTGCTACTATCACTGTCACTATCACTGTCACTATCACTATCACTGTCACTATCATTGTCACTATCAGTGTCACTGTCACTATCACTGTCACTATTACTATCATTATCGCTGCCACTATCATTGTTACTATAACTGTCACTATCACTGTCACTATCACTATCACTATCATTATCACTGTCACTATCACTGTCACTGTCACTATCACTGTCACTATCACTATCATTATCGCTGCCACTATCATTGTTACTATCACTTTCACTATCACTATCACTATCACTGTCACTATCACTGTCACTATCACTGTCACTATCACTATCACTATCATTATCGCTGCCACTATCACTGTCACTATCACTGCCACTGTCACTATCACTGTCACTATCACTGTCACTATCACTGTCACTGTCACTATCACTGTCACTATCACTGTCACTGTCACTAAAAATGTCACTATCACTATCACTGTCACTATCACTGTCACTGTCACTATTACTATCACTGTCACTATCACTGTCACTATCACTATCATTATCGCTGCCACTATCATTGTTACTATCACTGTCACTATCACTGTCACTATCACTGTCGCTATCACTGCCACTATCACTGTCACTGTCACTATCACTATCACTGCCACTATCACTGCCACTATCACTATCATTATCGCTGCCACTATCATTGTTACTATCACTATCACTATCACTGCCACTATCACTGCCACTATCACTATCATTATCGCCGCCACTATCACTGTCACTATCACTATCACTATCACTGCCACTATCACTGCCACTATCACTGTCACAATAACTGTCTGAAATATTTAATTTATCTCGTGAGATCATACATATCATCATCAGAGTAATCCAAGTACATCTTCTCACTCAGAATAGCAACCACACAAAAGTTTCTTTATTCGCGATTATTTCACGACATTCATCAGCATAACATTGTGATCGTTTTTCACGTGACATCATCTGTGTGTGAAATGGCCGGACAGGCCCTCAGAATCACTATTTACTACATCTTTACGAATAAAGTCGAAATAACTCAACGAATAAAACCGATAGAAGGGACGTAATTCAGAAAAGTCATGACAATAAATTCTTGTTATATCCCTTCATAAATGAACGATAATGTTCATGTTAGTCGACGAGTCTAAACGTCCAAGGTACAGAGCTTATAGTTTCAATGGACGAGCGGACTTGTCGATGAGATTCAAGGCGATAATAAATAATATGTTTATTAATTATGTGCGCTTATCATCATCATCGGGTTATGTCTTCACATCAAAGGTTGACTGCCATAGAACGCCATTCTCGCGTCGTGAAGGTGAATGTTGTCAGAGATTATATTTGTTATTATTTAATATATATAACCAAACACAGTAAACACTAATACCAAAAAGACATTGAAATACAGGACTTGGTTTCACAATATAATGCATGTCTTTTTCAGAACGTTTTCATTACTCTTCTTAGCTGACCACGGTAATCTCAACATTCTTCTTTAAAACCACATTTCAACAACCTTCAGCGATTTTATTGTCGGTTGTCCTATTATCCATAATTCACATCCATATGTTAACCGTAGCTCTACATAACATTTAAGAACTCTTTTTCTTGTTGTTATTGTCAAAAAATGATTGTAGGGTATATTTCTCATTTTTTGGAAAGCTGCTTTAGCCTGAGCCATTCTTCATCTCATCTCTATTTTACATCTACCATCTGTGGTTAACATTGTACACAAATATTTAAATTCATTTACCTGTTTTAACATTGTTCCACTTGTCTTTATTGTGTATTGCGGTGCTGTCTTTTTCTTTGTTTCTACCATTACTTCTGTCTTTTTGCTCTTGTTATTATTGTGTTATTAAAGAAGACGGGTTAGGAAAATAGAGTTAGGAAGGATATGGAGATGAAGAAAAAAGAAACGAGAGAAAATAAGTAAATTACATTGGAGGTGTCGAAGTATCACCATATGGAGGATCGAGTATATCAATTAGCAAATACCTGGGGGAAGGGGTGTAACTGGATATAAATAAAAGTATAGTAAATAAAAAAAGAGCCCCGTGACGCCAAGTGGCGTATAAGGAATATGGTGTTCATCGTCATCATCATCGAGTGCCATCTGCGCAATGAACGTTGGCTACCATGGAGCGCCATTCTGCTCTCTCTCTCTTGCTTTGATGATGCAGGTTGTCATTGGCTTGTTTGTCCATCTTTTGATGTTAATCGTCCATGTTAGTCTTGGTCTGCCTCTGCATCGTTTACCTAGTATTTTCCCCTCCAGGATTACTTTCAGTAAGTTGCTGTGTCTTTTAACATGGCCCAAAAATGGCATTTGTCTTGTTTGAATTGTATTTAGTAGTTCTCTTTTCATTGTTAGTTGTTTTACAACTTCATCGTTTGTTTTCATTTCCTTCCATCCAATTCTAACTGTTCTTCAATAGATCCACATTTCAAAGGCTTCAATTCTCTGTTCTGTTTTCTTATCTAATTTCCTTGTTACTGCACCATATTGGAATGTTGAGAGGACATAACATTTTGCTATTATTAGTTTTAGCCATATTGTGATTTGTTTAATATGGTGTTAGTGACCTTACATTTTACAGACCTTCAGCTTATGATTTTTGTGGTAATGTGGTCGGTATTATGCCCATGCCGCTTTTTTTCTGAGATAAAAATCCGGTACCCATTTAAGGCTGGGTGAACACGGTAGCAGTCGGTTGGGATCGAACGAAACCTCTTATCCATTGTAGTCCAGTTCACTAACCACTGAGCTATCGTGGCTCCCAAATAAAAGTATAGCGGAGATTAAAGTTGCATAAGTTATAGAAGAAATACAGAAAAAGGAAGAACTCGTGTTCGTGCAACGAAATATAGTTTCGTTGGCTGCAAAGTCGGCGAAATGCGTTCGAAACCTGCAGTAAACAGGAATGATTTTTTTTTTTTATGTAGGGAGGAAATAAAAGTCCTCAGTCTCACATCTCGTTGTGACTGTTTTGACCAAGGGGCCTTTGGTCTTGTTGTGAGACCCCCCCCCCCCCCCCCCCCCTTCCAATACACCAGCAATTGTAATATGTGTTGTCAAGATAGTTTTTTTTTTTAATATATTTTTAAAATAAGCAAAACATATAAATAAACAACAGATACAATGGTTTGGCCACGTGACAGGGCAGACATATATTTTATATGCTGTTTATTTATATATTCTACGGCGAAGTTATTCCTAGTTCTTCATTTCTGATATTATTTCTCAGGCTGCTTCCTGTCACTCGTTTAACACATTTAATCTCGGTAGAGGTTATTTTTCGTTTTGTTCTTGCATCTAGGGTCCAGCGCTGGCATTGAGAGCACAACGTTGGGATGAAGATTGTATTGTGGAGTGTCAGTTTTGACTCCATAGTTTTTATTTATTTTTCCTTTGTGTACAATAGTGGTGACAGCTGTCCAATGATATGACAAGCTTTGTTGCATCGACAGTAGTACTAATAAGTTTTTGTTTACTAACTTTTTTGTATTTCGTTTCTTTAATTGTTACACTTGAACTTCCATTTCACTTGTTATTTATGATTATCATTTTACTTCCTTTATATCCCTCACCTAACCATTATCTTTGCTTCTTTCCTTCTTCTATTGATTCTTCTCCTTGTATAGTCAATTTCATAACATTTTCCTTATTCTTATCTTCTTTGCTTTTATTCTTCCTTTCTCTTTTTTTAATGTGATATCCTTCTTTGCTTCTTACATACATGTCTCCTAATTTACACTCTTTTTCAATCTTTTTAGTCTTCCTCGCCGTTTTGTGAAACAAATGTCTTTATCTTCTGTTTCACACAATTTCTTTCCTTTGGTCTTCTCCTCCATCATCCTCGTCTAGACCTAACATGTTTTCTTTTTTCATCTCTTACTTCTTTAACTTATGTCTTCTTCTCCCATTGTTACTACCTTTACTTCATCATACTCAAATTGCTTTGTTTTCTCTTTCTGGTCCTTTTTTAAGTCGTATCTTTGATGTCCATCTTATCATTCTTTCTTCTCTTGCTTCGTTAAATGATTTCAAACATTTGCTTGTCCTTTTGTTTCTGTCACACCATTATCCCATCATCATCATCGTCATCATCATCATAATCCTTTTGCTTATTTTAAAAATATATTTTAAAAATTTGAGTTATTGGTTATTTTCATGTCATCATCATTGCACTCCGAACATGTCCATAGGTGCTCAGATCCCCTCCTCAGCAATTCCCTCAGTGTCCAGCGACTGACGACGCCAGTTCTATGTTGGTTGGTAAGTCTTCTTACACGGCCACTAAGTTTCTCCTTTCTGGCTGTGCCCATCTTAACTCCCATTTCCATCATCCGAAGAAATGACGTGGATCTGTGTTTGTCGAAGTCATGTGCTCTTCCCACATCTCGGAGGACATTGATGATGTCCGCCCAATCCATTGGTTGCCCGTCCTCAACGACAGCACAGCTAGCCAACCTGACCGCTCTTTCATTTCCCCGTTCTCCCGCATGTCCAGGGCAGAAATATCAAAACACAACACAACGAGCCTTCAATAAACGTTGTGAGAACAACAGACCCATAGACCGACCACGTAAAAGATGAATTGACGGAATAGTAGAAACACTAGGAAGGAAACATAAGAGCAGCAGGGGCAAACAGAAATGCAAAAGACCGCAAATTATATCTCCCATCGACACAGAAAGGCATATGAGGATGGAAAGTAGAAGAATAAGTCGATCATTATCTACTTAGTATGTGCATTTTCGTGCGTTTAATCAGTTTTTATGAATGTATGGAATGTAGCTGATACAATACACACACAATCACTGCCTTTTATCTCAACTATTCACATTTGCCACCATTGTTCCACGTTCTGAAGATCTCTTCCTTAACTTTGCCAACAGTGACACCATTAAACAAATATCTAATTTGAAAAAAAAATCACTTACAGGTTTGTGAAATATAAATTTGAAATGGCGCACGCAGTTCTCCTATCAGCGTGTTTTATTGCGTGCTGCATCTTCGACCTGACATTAAGTAACACTGTACCTGATTTACTCGAATCTGATGGGAACGCTGATGATACAGCTGCTTATGATAAAAGGAGTCAAACATCAATCGGTAAGGAGCTACAGAGTAAGTATATTAAATGTATTTATGTTTAATTTAAATAATAATCATCATCAGATACCATGCCTGTTGGCATTGGTGATCATGTCTCCCCACAACTTTCGATATCGACAGTTATTTATAATTTCTGTTGTTGATCTTCTGCCAAGTCATTCTCTTAATCTGTACCTTAATTCTTCCAGTTATACTATATTTTAGAAGTTCCTTTCTCATTACATGGCCAAAAAAAGATTATTTTTTTCCTTGTTAATATTGGATATTAGCTCTCGTTTTGCTTTGGCCTCTTTCAATACGTTTTCATTTATATTCTTAGCTGTTCAAGGTATACACAACATTCTTCTGTAAAACCACATTGATATAGCCTTCAATGATTTTCTTGTTTGTTGTCCTATTGTCCATGATTCACATTCATCAATTAAGAATTGCTCTACATAACATTTACGAACTATTTTTCTTGTTTTTATTGTTTCTACAAACCTCAGGAGCACTGAATTATGGAGCATGAATGGTGTTATCATTGTGACTTCCTGGTAAACGGGATATACTGAATGTATAGTAGTACCTCACATTGGTGTATACCACATACCTAACCTAAACCTCAACCATAATCCTAACCCTAACTCCAGCCCTAACCCCAACCCTAAACTAAACATTAACTTAAACCTTATCACTAATCCAAAAACCAAATCATAACGCTAACCTAAACCACAACACTATCCCTAAGTGTATCTCCAATGCTAACCATATCCCAAACCCTAACCCAAACCCAATCCTAACCCTAATCCAAACCCAAAGCCTAAACAAATACCTAACCTTAACTCTAACAACAACCTTAACCCTAACTCTAACCGCATACCTAAACCTAACCCTAACCCCAACCATAATCTTAACCCTAACCCTAACCCAAACCCTAAATACAACCCAGACCCTGATCCTAACACTAACCCTAACAATAACCTTAACCTTAACCCTAACCCTGACCCTAAACCTGATCCTAAGCATAACCCTAACCTCAACAATACAACTAACCTTAACGCCAACCTAAACACTAAAAACGACCCTAACCTAAACCTTACCCCAACTCTAACCCGTACCTATCCCTAACCCTAAATCTAGCCCTAACCCTAAAACTAACCCAAACCCCAACGCCAACCATAAGCCTAAGCACACCTTAACCAAAACCCAAACCCTAACCGTGACCCAAACCCCAACCATAAACCTAAGCCCCCAAAACTTATCCCAATCTTAAACATAACCATTACACTAACCTCGTACCTAACACTAACACTAACATGAACCCTAACACTAACGCTAAACCTAACACCAACCCAAATCCTACCCTCAAACTTAACCCTAACCAAAACACCAACCCTATTCCTAACCCTAACCTTAAAGCCAACTCCAAACCCAACCCCATAACTAACCCTAACAAAACTCTAACCCAAAGCGAAACCCTAAACCTATCCAGAATTCTAAACCTATGTCTAACGCCAACCTTAACCCAAACCCCACCCTAACCTAACCCTAACCCGAACTTCAACCCTAAAACCCCTTACCTAATGCTAAACCTAACCCCAACCCTAACCTTAAACCCACCCCAAACCCTAACCCCAACTCTAAGCTCATACCTAACCCTAGCCCCAAACATAACCCTAACTCCAGCGTTATTCTAAACATCAACCCTATCATTAACTCCAACCCTAAACTTAACCCTAACCCCAACCTTAAAACTAACCGCAACCCTAACCCCAAAACACTAACCTAAACATTATCCCTAAACCCAACCCCGACCTTAACGCTAACCCAAAAACCAACATTATCTCTAAGCGTATCCCCAACTCTAACCCTATCCCTAACCCTAACCAAAACCCTAACCCAGACCCTAACCCTAACCCTAACCCCAACCCAACCCTAACCCAAACCCCAACCCTAATCCTAACCCTAACTATACCCAACCCTAACCATAACCCAAACCCAAACCCTAACACTAACCACAAACCAAACCCCAACGCCTACCCTAACCCTAACCCTCACTCTAACCCTATCCTTGACCCTAACCCAAACCCAAACCCTAACCCTAACCCCTAACCCCCAACCCTAACCCAAACCCCAACCCTGATCCTAACCCAAAGCCTAATCCCAACCCTAACTATACCCAACCCTAACCCTAAACATAACCCAAACCCAAACCCTTACACTAACCCCAACCCCAACCCCAACACCAACCCTAACCCTCACTGTAACCCCAACCCTAACCCAATCCCCAAGCCTAACCCTAACCCCAGCCCTAATCCTAACCCTAACTATACCTCAACCCTAACACTAACTCCAACCCTATACCTAACCCTAACCACAAACCTAACCATAAACCCAACCCTAACCTAAACCCTAACAAAAAACTCAACCCTAACCCTTCCCCAACCATAACCCAAACCCAAACATTAACCTTGAACCTAACACTAAGCCTGACCCTAATGAACCCCAACCCTAACCCTAAATCTGAACCTAACGACAACCCTAACCTAAACCCCAACTATAACCCTAACCCCTACCCTAACCATAACCCTAACCGTAACACTAACCCCAACCCCAACCCCAACCCTAACCATAACCCCAACACTAACTCTAACCCCAACCCTATCTCTTACCCCAATCCTAACCCCAACCCAAACCCAAACGCTAACCAAATCCCTATCCCTAACTTTAACAAAAACCTTAAATCCTAACTCCAACCCTATGCCTAAACCTAACCCCAACCAAGACCCTTACCCCAACCTTAACCTTAACACTAACCCTAACCCAAACCCAAACCCAAACCCAAACCCAAACCCCAACACTAACCCTAACTATAATCCTAACACCAATCCTAGCCCCAACCGAAACCCCATATCTAACCCTAACATCAACCCTAACATTGATCCTAACCCTAAAACCAGCCTCAACCCTAACCTAAACCTTAACCCTAACTCAAAACCCAGCCCTAACCATAACCCTAACTCCAACCCTATCCTTCATCCTGACCCCAACCCAAACCCTAACGGCGAACCTAATCCTAACGGTGAACCTAACCCTAATCCCATCATTAAAGAAAACGCTTCCATTATCGGAAATTGATAGATTGAAATATTTGTAACTATGTATGAAGCTTATTATATTGATGTGTTTGTTGTTAAACGTCAAAATTGCTGATTGCATTTGTGACTATTTGTGGAGATTTACCTGACTTGTTTGTGACTTTTTGTGAAGATTTACCTGACTTGTTTGTGACTATTTGTGAAGACTTACCTGACTTGTTTGTGAATATCTGTAGAGATTTACCTGAGCTAATTGTTTTTGACCATTTATGCAGATTTCCTGGGTTTTATAACTTGTTGCTAGGTGTAGAGAAATACCGTATTTCAGTATTTGTGACTATTTCTGGAGTTTTACCGGATTTAATTGTCTTTGACTATTTGTTAAGAAATACCATTTGATTTAGATTTTGTGTGGAGATGTACCTACTTTTAATATGTGTGACTGGATGTGAATAATTACAGGATTCACTCGGGAATATTGCAGGCTATAGTTAAAACCAACTTAGAACAGTGGAATATTTTGTTATAACGTGATGAGATCTACGAAACAACAGCAGGACCATAATTTGAGATAGTAGTCCAGGTGTGTGCATGTGCTTTATACATTTAAAGCTATACAGGCAACATACTCGTTTCACACCTGATGATTACGTTGTGTCAACAATTTCTATGTAGAGAAATTGTTGTTAGTGTCTGATTTGCATATCTACTTTGACAGTCTGTTAAATTACTTGATCTTCGCAGCTCTAAAAGTTTGTATATTAACTACCTGTAAATGTAATTATTACTCTATGTGCAATAAGTGATGAAATAGAGAAGGAAGTTAAGATGGGCACATCCAGAAATAAGAAACTTTGTGTGTGCGTGTAAGAAAACATATCAACCAACACCGAACTGGAGTCGTCAGTCGCTGGACAAGGCGAGACTTACTGAGGGGGTCTGAGTACCTATGGACATGTTCGGAGTAAAATAATGGTGACCCACACATATCTCATTATCTCTAAAACTCAATCAGTTGATGTGAAATAAATCCTAGTGAATTGATATCATAATTATATAATCTCAAATATACTTTTTTTTTGTTATTTAGTTCGGATTGGCGTTGTCACAGTGAGGCATTGCCATAACTGCTCTGCCGGCAGTTTTATCAGTGGACGTGTTCATATAATTATTTGTTTCTGTCCTGCATTGTTTCAAAGTTTTGAGTTCTTTGCAATGAGGATGCATATTCCTGCTTTCGCCATCCTTGTCGACGTGATCAACTATTCTTGTGATGAGTAGATTATCCTCTGCTTCCTTCTTCGCCATCATGTGAGAGGTGTTCCTTTAATGCTCTCGCAATGTCATACGTCTCTGATTTTAAGTTTACCTAGCAGACCCCACCAACCTGTCAGTCATTTTGTTGCCACGAAATAGTCTACTGTTTGTGAAAAAAATATTAAGATTGTGCATTTTAAATGGAATTTGTTAACTTTTTCCGTACATTTCGACGCACCCCTGGGTCATACCGTTTTCGGCCATGTACGTTAAGCCGCACAGTGCGTCATTCTCAATTTGATTATTGGTAATTGTCATCAAACCATTTTTGTGGAATAGATCTTGTATCATCTTGGTATTAGTGATATATAATTACGCGTTTAATTATATAAATGTCATATGCAATATGTTAAGTGTTAGATACATATAAGTAAGTAAAGTAAAGTACCCCAGTCACGCGAAGTGGCGTATAGGGAATATGTTGTTAGTGACCATAAATTTTACAGACCTTCGGCACATGGTTTTTGGGGTAATGTGGTCGGTATTACGTCCGTGCCGCTTTACTTTCCCAGAAAAAAATCAGGTAACCATTTAAGGCTGCGTGAATAGGAAGCCGTCGGTTGGGATCGAACCCTACCTCTTGTCCTTTGTAGTCCAGTTCACTAACCACTGAGCTATGGCGGCTCCCTGATAAACATAAACGTGTAGATTAATACTTAAAACCAATTTAAAACATATTTTGGCTCTGAAATCTCTACCACTAAATTGATAAATAGTTCCGTGCTCAACGAGTTAAAAATGTTATCTATTTCTAGAACATTAATAGAAGTTATGTTGCTTCTAAAGATTACGAGTTTTATTGGTTAAATGCAGCGGGGTGGATGATTCTGCAGCTTTTTAAGTAAATTATTTATGTCAACGTTGTCAACAAAGCTTGAATAAGGAAATATGTTCACTGACATAATGATGTATTAACGTTTGTGTAGGGCACCACTTGTATGATCGATGTTTATAAATATGCACAAACATATCAATACATATATACAATATCTAAACCACATTTATACTATGTATTTTCATTAAAACTACATCATATTTACACATAAATATATATTTTACTTTCATGAATACTTCCTCTCGTTCTCTTTAACTTAGTCCAGTCTGACCAGTTCGCAAGATTGTAAGTTCTATGTTCCGTCCACGTTGACTTATAACAAATATAATATCACTTGTTGGCTACCAATGTTAGTAAATGCTTAATTGTCAACATTTGTTTTGATTTTTTTTCTCATTTCAAATAGTAGACATGTTTCTACTTACCTATTGGCTCGTCATCGTTTTGCCTACTACGTTTAACATAGAAATATGGCAGTTTGACTGTCCGTAAAGATGTAGTACCACTTCTTAAATCTGTCAAAATGTTCATTGAAACACGCGATATAAGATCTCATGTACAGTACATGCACTGCATAGTTTATGTATAGTTTACACTTTTTGACCTCCGAGAGGAACGAGACAGTTTAAATCCTGTTTGGATCTGATTGAGAGTGTACCGCCACTGGCCCAGATTGATAAACGAGCGGGTTTATTTCATCATCAACAATGTATGATCATAATCAAGTGCCATGCCTGCTGGAAAAGGGGGACATGTCTCTCCACAACTTTCAATCTCAACAGTTATTTATCATTTCTGTTGTTACTCTTCTGCCAAGCCTATCTCTTAAACTGTCTGGTATATTTTCTCTTTGCTTCCCTCTATCCGTCAGCCAACTTCTACAGTTGTCACAATACATTCCAGCTGTTCCCTTCTCGTTACATGACCAACAAATGATGATTGTCCAATAATTTAGACCAATTATTATTAAATTGTCCTCAAATTAATGTGGTCAACTCATAAGCATACAGTTGTTTTAAGACGACATATTATACGTGCATCAGAACTCTCCGAAAATCACGGACAACAGCTCTAAGGTTCTATTAGGTCTTAGGATTTAGCAACAACTTACAAGAAAACAAATAAAATACTCATAATCATCTAGCTTGTCCTGTCGGAATTTGACTCGAAAGAAAACTACACGTTTTCTCTGTCCTGCGAGAGATGTCCACCTCCTGCAACACTCATTCAAGATTCGTCTGTGATATCTCCCATCAATCTTCTTTTAGGTTTTACTTTCTTTTATTTCCGACTATTGCCTAGACGACATTTCTGTTTAACACAATTTGAACCGATACCTTTCAGGTTATGCAAAACAAAAACAAAACAAAAAACACCGAAACATTCTTAATAGATCTTGAATAAATGAAAAGAGCAATTCAGACATATTAAAAGATTTATATATAAAAAAGGAACTAGATTATAAACACAATTCTACAGAAGAAATTAAAATACTATGGCCACATCAAACGTCACAGCGGGCTGGAAAGAACATATTAAACGACGAGATTTCACGAATACGATACTGAGGCAGATATAGAAATAGGTGGTTTGAAGACATTAATAATAATATGAAAATGACAACAGATTAATTTGTCGGAGATCTTGGTAGAGATAGTGATTCTTTCGCACGGGCTGTGGTGAATGCAACGTTCTGTGGGAGATTTGGCTAGAAACAAAAATTATTTCAGACGGGATGTTGTGAATGCAACGTTCTGTGGGAGATCTGACTAGAAACAAAAATTATTTCAGACGGGATGTTGTGAATGCAACGTTCTGTGGAAGATCTGGCTAGAAACATAAATTCTTTCAGACGGGATGTTGTGAATGCAACGTTCTGTGGGAGATCTGGCTAGAAACATAAATTCTTTCAGACGGGATGTTGTGAATGCAACGTTCTGTGGGAGATCTGGCTAGAGACGGAAATTGTTTCAGACGGGCTGTGGAGAATGCAACGTTCTGTGGGAAATCTGGCTAGAAACAGAAATTCTTTCAGACTGGCTGTGGAGAATGCAACGTTCTGTGTGACATCTGGCTATAGATAGTGATTCGTTCATACGGGCTGCGGCGAATGCAACGTTCTGCAAAGATCATGCAATATTGATGATGATGATGATGAAAAGGTTACATGAACTTACTGTAAGCCATCTTGGAGTGGAACATACGCGGTAAATAAGTCACAGACAGATACGAAAGCGAATTTTCAACATGAAAGGATTGACTGTAGAACATATGACATTGTGCAACATCAGAGATAGAGGGGGAAGGGGGGTGTAATAGCTCTCCACTATAGCCACACTTTTATGCAAAAACGATCATCATTGATGGAGTACGTGATGGTTCTAGCATCTCGTTGTTCGTTACAAATGTTTCCGGTTGTATCTTGTCATTCTCCCATGGCCCATTCTATAATTCCCAAGCATGGAAATCGCTTTCCTTTTAGTAACCTTATAGACATAGAATGATTCAGTAACTTCAAGAAATTATACCCATTTGTATCATCTTTGCCTCATTATCACTTGAAATTATTGATACATTTAGCTTCGTTTTTTATATGAATCTAAGAGTGACGATGACAGCAATTATATCAGAATTGTTTAACTTAATAGCATCAGTAAACAAGCCACTCATTCAGACCGGAAGCATCGCTTCCAAAAGTCTCTGGAAAATCTTTTGAACCAAACCCATTAAACACAATGAAAGTAGAGACATGTTAAAAGTAGGAAGCGTGTAGGCAATTATGTCAGGCTGCCACCCAAGTTCCTGACGGTAACTAATTACTTATTTACCTTGAAATATATATTATTACGCAACTTAGATGTTTTCTTTAAATTATTATTTTCATTTTGTCTCTCCTTATATTTCACACAAACATGCAACATAAATATTTAGGCAACGATCAGATTCTCAATTGGTAAGTGAATATAACCTAGATCGGATTGCCTCTCTCGTCTAAACTTTTATAACTCTTTGCTTCCCTCTATCTCTTCTTCGTCCCTCAATTGTTCCTGTTGTTACAATATATTCCAGTTGTTCTCTTCTCATTATGTGGACAAAAAATGATGATTGGTTATGGAAGGCCTCGGCATCACAGCAAACGAATTAAAATCCATAATTGCTCAACCGCCCGTGCCAGTGGAATCATCCGAATTACCAACTCATCTCCCAAACAAAGAAAGGTAACTGTAGTCCCCATCGTAGCAGTCTCAGCACACGCCAAAAGACATAAGGCGAAACCGCGCAGAAAGTGAACACAGCCAACTGTTCCCTGTCATACGATATCATCATTCATCGTAAACAAGCGGGATATCGAAGCAGGATCAAAACGGATGAGACACACAGCTCACGGTGTGCACAGAGCACTTAACTCAGTAGCTCCTGCAACAAGCCGGTGATGATTGTTTCTTCCTAATATTGGAAATTAGCTCTCTTTTTGCTTTGACCTCTTTCAGAACCATTTCATTACTCTTTTTAGCTGTCCGTGGTATTCTCAACATTCTTCTGTAAAACCACATTTCTACAGACTCCAGTGATTTTCTTGCCTGTTGTGCTATTGTGCATGATTCGCATCCATATATTAAAACTGGCTCTATATAACATTTAAGAACTCTTTTTCTTGTTTCTGTTGTCAAAAATGGATTGCGTAGTATCTTCCTTATTTTTCGGAATTGCTTTTGCCTGAGCCATTCTACATCTCACCTCTTTTGTACATCTTCCGTCTGAGGCTAACAAAGTTCCACACTATTTAAATTCATTAACTGTTTTAACATTGTTCCACTTGTCATTATTTTGCACTGAGGCGATGTCCTTTTCCTTGTTGTTACCATTACTTCTTTCTTTTTGCTATTAAGGCTGAGTCCTTTGTTTTTGCTTTCTTTCACTATAATATATAACATTTCTTGTAACTCATTTTCACTCTTAGCGATTAAGACTGTATCATCAGCATACCTAAGATTATTTATATTATGACCTCATTGGGTTTAGCAGAGTTTAAAGATAAGAAATTGAATGCTACTTTAGGGATTAGCTAATATTTCAATTATCATCGATCAGAGCCCTGGTGCCTATATCGTTTCAAAAGAAAGTTACAAAGAACACACCACGTGAAGATGAGAGCCGCCATAGCTCAGTCGTTAGTGAACTGGACTACAAAGGACACGAGGCCGGGTTCGTTCCTGATCGACGGCTTCCAGGTTCATCCAGCCTTTAATGGATACCGGATTTTATTCTGGGAAAGTAAAGAGGCACGGGCGTAATATCGGCGACATTACCCCAAAAATCGTGTGCCTATGGTCTGCACACATTATGGTCACTAACACCATATTCCATATCCGCCACTTTGCGTGAGGGTGCTTTTTACTTTATTATATTACACATTTATATGGATGGTACATGGCTGCTAGACATGGTTGCATAGAGGGGTTGAACTGGTTCGACACAACATATTATTTAGATAAATGGAAGAAGATATTGACCACACGTTATTTATTACCTCTGGATTATAATAACAAAAATGAAAAGACTCATTCACACATTTTAACCGAGGCCCGGCTTAAATGGTCAATTACTCATCGACATAAAAAAAATGAGTACCTCCGAAGTCGGAGTTATCTGCCCGTGCGGCGAGGGACCCCTGTGCACACGGCTGCCAGAGAAAATTGGATTAACGCGCAAAGTTCAGTTCCTAGTCTATAGGGACTTCGTCAGAGGTAAAAGATGGTGTACGAAAAAAGAAAATATAACATGCATGCATAGAGGGGCTGAACTGGTTCGACACAACCTTATTTAACAGCATTATCCTTTTTTGTTATTGATTTAATATTTGTTTGAGTTTGTATTAGAAAGTCTCAAATCCATGTATTACACTGTACGTCATTTATTATTTTTTTTTTTTCAAGTTGAATAAAAAGACATCCAATGTGAGCACATTATTTTTAATTTCATTGAAATATATTCGCTACATTCGTTTTTATTCATGCTTTTACAACATTTTGATTTTGATTGTTACTAATTTTAGCTGTTTTTATTTTATTTTTCATCATACTATTTAATGTTGCATTAAGCATTCGAAAAAAACAACACCTTCCTTTACTATTTTCATTGTGCTTTATATACTGTTTTTTAAATGTAATAATTAATGTTGAAATAGTATAGTATAGTATAGTACAGTACAGTATAGTATAGTATAGTATAGAATAGTATAGTATAGTATAGTATAGTATAGTATAGTATAGTATAGTATAGTATAGTATAGTATAGTATAGTATAGTATAGTATAGTATAGTATAGTATAGTATAGTATAGTATAGTATAGTATAGTACAGTACAGTACAGTATAGTATAGTATAGTATAGTACAGTACAGTACAGTAAAGTACAGTACAGTACAGTACAGTACAGTACATGTATAGTATAGTATAGTATAGTATAGTATAGTACATTATAGTATAGTATATTATAGTATAGTACAGTATAGTATAGTACAGTATAGTACAGTACAGTATTGTACAGTACAGTACAGTACAGTACAGTACAGTACAGTATAGTATAGTATAGTATAGTATAGTATAGTATAGTATAGTATAGTATAGTATAGTATAGTATAGTATAGTATAGTATAGTATAGTATAGTATAGTACAGTATAGTATAGTATAGTATAGTATAGTATAGTATAGAATAGTATAGAATAGTAAAATACAGTATAGTATAGTATAGTATAGTACAGTATAGTATAGTATAGTATAGTATAGTATAGTATAGTATAGTATAGTATAGTATAGTATAGTATAGTATAGTATAGTATAGTATAGTATAGTATAGTATAGAACAGTATAGTTTAGTACAGTATAGTATAGTATATAATAGTATAGTATAGTATAGTATAGCATAGCATAGCATAGCATAGCGTAGCATAGCATAGTATAGTATAGTATAGTATAGTATAGTATAGTATAGTATAGTACAGTAGAGTATAGTATAGTATAGTATAGTATGGTATAGAATAGTAAAGTATATTATATAACAGTATAGTATAGTATAGTATAGAATAGTATAGTATAGTATAGTATAGTTTAGTATAGTGCAGGACAGTACAGTTCAGTACAGTACAGTACAGTGCAGTTCAGTGTAGTATAGTATAGTATAGTAAAGTATTGTATATTATGGTTTATTATGGTATAGTATAGTATAGTATGGTATAGTATAGTATAGTATAGTATAGTATAGTATAGTATAGTATAGTATAGTATAGTATAGTATAGTATAGTATAGTATAGTATAGTGAGTATAGTATAGTATAGTATAGTATAGTATAGTAAAGTATAGTATAGTATAGGATAGAATAGTAAAATATAGTATAGTATAGTATAGTATAGAACAGTATAGTACAGTATAGTATAGTATAGAACAATATAGTTTAATACAGTACGGTATAGTATAGTATAGTATAGTATAGTATAGTATAGTATAGTATAATATAGTATATCATAGTATAGCATAGCATAGCATAGCATAGCACAGTACAGTACAGTATAGTATAGTATAGTATAGTATAGTATAGTATAGTATAGTATAGTATAGTATAGTATAGTATAGTAAAGTATAGTATAGTATAGCATAGCATAGTATAGTATAGTATAGTATGGTATAGTATGGTATAGAATAGTAACGTATATTATATAACAGTATATTATAGTATAGTATAGTATAGTATAGTATAGTATAGTATAGTATAGTGTAGTATAGTATAGTATAGTATAGTATAGTATAGTATAGTATAGTATAGTATAGTATAGTATAGTATAGCATAGTATAGTATTGTATAGTATAGTATAGTATAGTATAGTATAGTATAGTATAGTATAGTATAGTATAGTATAGTATAGTATAGTATAGTATGATATAGTATAGTATAGTATAGTATAGTATAGTATAGTATAGTATAGTATAGTATAGTATAGTATAGTATAGTATAGTATAGTATAGTATATTATAGTATAGTATAGTATAGTATAGTATAGTATAGTATAGTATAGTATAGTATAGTATAGTATAGTATAGTATAGTATAGTATAGTATAGTATAGTATAATATAATATAGTATAGTATAGTTTAGTATAGTGTGTTACAGTACAGTTCAGTTCAGTGTAGTATAGTATATTATAGTATAGTATTGTATAGTGTGTTGTATTATGGTATAGTATAGTATAGTATAGTATAGTATAGTATAGTATAGTATAGTATAGTATAGTATAGTATAGTATAGTATAGTATAGTGTAGTATAGTATAGTATAGTAGAGTATAGTAGAGTACAGTAGAGTAGAGTATAGTATAGAATAGTATAGTATAGTAAAGTATAGTATAGTATAGAATAGTATAGTATAGAGTAGTATAATATAGAGTAGTATAGTATAGTATAGTATAGTATAGTATAGTATAGTATAGTATAGTATAGTATAGTATAGTATAGTATAGTATAGTATAGTATAGTATAGTATAGTATAGTATAGTATAGTATAGTATAGTATAGTATAGTATAGTATAGTATAGTATAGTGTAGTGTAGTATAATATAGTATAGTATAGTATAGTATAGTATAGTATAGTATAGTATAGTATAGTATAGTATAGTATAGTATAGTATAGTATAGTATAGTATAGTATAGTATAGTATAGTATAGTATAGTATAGTATAGTATAGTATAGCATAGTATAGCATAGCATAGCATAGAATATTATAGTATATAGTATAGTATAGTCTAGTATAGTATAGTATAGTATAGTATAGTATATTATAGTATAGTACAGTATAGTATAGTATAGTATAGTATAGTATAGTATAGTATAGTATAGTATAGTATAGTATTGTATAGTATAGTATAGTATAGTATAGTATAGTATAGTTTAGTATAGTATAGTATAGTATAGTATAGTATAGTATAGTATAGTATAGTATAGTATAGTATAGTATAGTATAGTGTTAGAGTATAGTATTTTATTATACTATTATTGTATAGTATCTGAAGTTCTGAATAAGCTAAAAATTAAAATAACTACTAAACAGAATTCGGAAAAGATAAATAAATTTATATAAATTTGAATATGTGAAAAGACACAGTACCTTTTGTTTAATTTATTTTGGAAGTCAAGGGACATTACAGACGAGGCAGACCAAGGCTAAAATGGAAAGATAAAGTCTAAAGGTGGTCATGTGAACCATGAATATGACAACGTACACCATTAAGGTAAGTGACCGACTAAACGTGCTCGGTCGTAGCCAGGCTTCGATGTGGAGACGGCACTCAATGAACGAATGGTAGTATAAACTGAAGCTCCATTTCTAAATCAACTTGACTAGCGGATCCTACAAACTTACCGATTTATTGACTACTTTTAGATTTTCTAATAAGTGTTTGACAAGTAAAAACCTCCTAATATTTAACACTTATCGTTTTTGTTTGCTATTCCTATGAAGCATTAAAAATGTGTCAAGAAATACTTTAAGGGTAATATGTTGAGCTATTATGTTTTTGAGTTATTGAGTTATTTACATTCTTCTGTAAAACCCTATTTCTACAGACGTCAGTGTTTTCTTATCTGTTGTCCTAATGTCCGTGTTGATTAATTATAATACTTCTTCTTCCTTTTCAGCTCCCAGTGGAGCATAGGTCTTCAACAAACACTTTCCAAGTCGTTCTGTTTTTTTTTCTAATTCTTTTTAGATCATTCCATATATTCCCCATCATTTTCATCTATGCTTATATCTGTCTTCTACAAGACTTTCTTGGTCTTCCTCTTTGTCTTTCCCTGTGGATTCCAAAAAAGGGCCTGTTGTGTAATACTCTCAGTTTGCTTCCGTAGTGTGTGTCCTTCCCAGCACCTTCGTCTTCGACTCTCCCATGATTGTGAAGTTTTTTCGGCTTATTTTTTTTACAGTATGGGATAGCCAGTCCCATGCCTACCCTCCTTTCTCGCCTCTTACGAACATGCCTGGTAGGGTAGAGCGCCGCTATTCTTTACTCCCCTTTCGGGCACCGGCAGCGCACGGGCGATTTATTGACTACTTTTAGATTTTCGAATACGTGTTTGACAAGTAAAAGCCTCCTAATATTTGACACTTATCGTTTTTGTTTGATGTTCCTAGAATGCATTAGCAAAGGTGTCAAGAAATATTTTAAAGGTAAGTTGTTGAGCTATTAAGTTATTGAGTTATTTACCGGTCATCACCATTATACTCTGAACATATCCATAGGTGCTCATATCCCCTTCTTACTATGTCCCGCAGTGTCCAGCGACTGGTGATTCCATTCTGTGTTGTTTGATTAGTCTTCTTACACGCCAACTAAGTTTTTCGTTTCTGGCTGTGCTCATCTTAACTCCCATCTCTTTCATCCAAATAGTAATGTGGATTCGTGGTTATTGAAGTTCTGAGCCCTTCCGACATCTCGAAGGGCATTGATGATGTCAGCCTGATCCATTGGTTGACCGTCCTCAATGATAGCGCAGCTAACCAACCTGTCCTCACTTTCATTTCCCCGTACTTCCACGTGTCCAGAGAGATAGTCAAAGGTGACCTTACGTACTTTTGACTTCTGTAATGACTAACCGACTGTAGACAAACAAATGAAAAGACGGTTAGAGGCCACAGAGATGGGATTTCTCAGAAGAATGTTGAAAGTTCCCTGGACAGATACAAAGACCAATGAGGAAGTTCTCAAAGAGGCCAACACAAAAAGGGAGCTCTTACAAAACATCAGAAAGAAGCAATCAACATTTTTTGGGCACATCATGAGAAGAGGAAAGTTGGAATACTTGGTTACAACTGGCAAAATAAAAGGAAAGAGAGATCGTGGACGACAAAGAGAGAAAATAATGGATAGCTTGGTGTCATGGCATGGAAAACAGTCAACAACAGAACTGATACGATGCACTGTAGATAGAAGATTGTGGAGGGACATGATCGCCTACGCCAACCGGCAGGGTACATGATGATGATGAATGACTAACCATTGCCTTCGTACTGAGCCCGCCTCCACTTTTTACAGAGTCTTCTAACCTGTTGGCGTGTTGAGACAATACATCTTTCAATTCTTGTTGTCTAACTGAACTAACGGTGGGAATATTTCGCGCAGCAAACATTAAATAAGCAACCAATACTGTAAAGGTAAGTTATTTGTTCCAGTATAGTATTGCTATAGATGAATTAACTTGTGGAACCTAACTAGACCACTCATCATCAAGTACCGTTTCTGCTTGCGTAGGTGATCATGTCTCTCCACAACTTTCGATCTCGACAGTTATTTATCATTTCTGTTGTTGACTTTCTGCCAAGCCATTGACTTCAGCTGCCTGGTATCTGTTCTCTTTGCTTCCCTCTATCTCCTTCACTGCTTGTTCTACTTTAATTAAATAGCATGACGAATGTTAGCATTGAAGTAGGCCATCAGTCATTCTAACCAACAAGCACAATTTGTCATTGTTTGCCATTAACACTTGCCCTAAATCTAACGTGCTCTACCTCATACTATATACTATATACGCTATGTCATACTATATACTACATATGCTACGTCATACATATTAAATGTGTTTAAGTAACAATTTGCTAATCTAAAGTCTGCTATCGTCTTCTTCAGGTTGCATCAAGAGCAAACAATGTAAGTTATTGAAGCCATAAATGTCGTGGATGTCGATAAGAAATCAGTACACGTGTGTGCTTACCAAACGTTATATGAATTAGCTGATGATACAACGACTTTTCCTTAAACAAGAAAATGTCATGTTTTAATTAAATTATATATATGATATGCAATATGTATCTATGATAAATTAACGTGGCACCCAATTAAGCGTGGGGAAGGTATTCAAATGATGCGCTATAAGAACACTCACGGATCTATCAGTAATTTCCATTAAGTAAAGTAACACAGTTATTATTAGTAGATACATTCTTGAGAAATAAAACGGTTAGTGTTCGTATGAATACTACCAGGTGGTGACAGCAAAACTCTAAAAGGCAAAACGGGTAATATACACTATAAAAAGGGGCACTCTACAATACAAAACGGGCATTCTAGAATACAACACGGGCAATATACAATATAAAAAAGGGCACTCTACAATACAAAAGGGACACTCTACTATACAAAACGGGCACTCTGCAATACACATTGGAGAATACAATATAAACGGACTCTATACAATAGAAATTGGAAAATACAATACAAACGAGCATTCTACAATACAGGGGGGGGGGGGAGATAGGCAAATAATTGCGATGCTGCGGTAAAGCTGGTAGCAAGGAGCCAGTGGTGGGGAGTGTTAAACACTCCAAGGTATGAAGACAGCTTTAGAAGATATACGTTAACAACATTAATGTATATGTCAGAATTAGTAGATATAAGCTAACAACATTATGTATATGTCAGAGTTAGAAGATATACGCTAACAACATTAATGTATATGTTAGAGTTAGAAGATATACGCTAACAACATTAATGTATATGTTAGAGTTAGAAGATATACGCTAACAGCATTAATGTATATGTTAGAGTTAGAAGATATACGCTAACAACATTAATGTATATGTTAGAGTTAGAAGATATACGCTAACAGCATTAATGTATATGTCAGAGTTAGAAGATATACGCTTACAACATTAATGTATATGTTAGAGTTAGAAGATATACGCTAACAACATTAATGTATATGTCAGAGTTAGAAGATATACGCTAACAGCATTAATGTATATGTTAGAGTTAGAAGATATACGCTAACAACTTTAATGTATATGTTAGAGTTAGAAGATATACGCTTACAACATTAATGTATATGTTAGAGTTAGAAGATATACGCTTACAACATTAATGTATATGTTAGAGTTAGAAGATATACGCTTACAACATTAATGTATATGTTAGAGTTAGAAGATATACGCTAAAAACTTTAATGTATATGTTAGAGTTAGAAGATATACGCTAACAACATTAATGTATATGTTAGAGTTAGAAGATATACGCTTACAACATTAATGTATATGTTAGAGTTAGAAGATATACGCTTACAACATTAATGTATATGTTAGAGTTAGAAGATATACGCTAACAACATTATGTATATGTCAGAGTTAGAAGATATACGCTAACAGCATTAATGTATATGTTAGAGTTAGAAGATATACGCTAACAGCATTAATGTATATGTTAGAGTTAGAAGATATACGCTAACAACATTAATGTATATGTCAGAGTTAGAAGATATACGCTAACAGCATTAATGTATATGTTAGAGTTAGAAGATATACGCTAACAACTTTAATGTATATGTTAGAGTTAGAAGATATACGCTAACAACATTAATGTATATGTCAGAGTTAGAAGATATACGCTTACAACATTAATGTATATGTTAGAGTTAGAAGATATAAGCTTACAACATTAATGTATATGTTAGAGTTAGGAGATATAAGCTAGCAACATTAATTTATATGTCAGGGCTAGAAGATGTACGCTAACAACATTAATGTATATGTCAGGGCTTAAAGATATAAGCTAACAACACTAATGTATACGTTAGGGCTAAATGATATAGGTTAAAACATTAATGTACATGTCACGGCTAGAAGATAAAAGCTAACAACATTAATGTATATGTCAGAGTTAGAATATATAAGCTAACAACATTAATGTATATGTCACGGCTAGACGATATAAGGTAACAACATTAATGTATATGTCAGGTCTAGAAGAGATAAGCTAACAATATTAATGTATATGTCACGGCTAGAAGGTATAAGCTAACGACATTAATGAACATGTCAGAGTTAGAAGATATACGTTAACCACATTAATGTATATGTCAGGGCTATACAATATAAGCTAACAACAATAATGTATATGTCAGGGCTAGAAGATTTAGTTATTGAGTTATTTGCGGGTCATCATCATTGCACTCCGAACATGTCCATAGGTGCTCAGATCCCCTCCTCAGCAATTCCCTCAGTGTCCAGCGACTGACGACTCTAGTTCTATGTTGGTTGATAAGTCTTCTTACATGGCCACCAAGTTTCTCATTTCTGGCCGTGCCCATCTTAACCCCCATTTCCATCATCCGAAGAAGTGACGTTGATCTGTGTTTGTCGAAGTCCTGTGCTCTTCCAACATCTCGAAGGGCATTGATGATGTCCGCCCGATCCATCGATTGCCCGTCCTCAACGACAGCGCAGCTAGCCAACCTGTCCGCTCGCTCATTTCCCCGTACTCCCGCATGTCCAGGGACATAGACAAAGGTGACCTTACGTATTTTGGATTTCTGCAACGACTCTACCCATTGCATGCGTACATAGCCCGCCTCCATTTTTTTTATCATGCTCATCGAATCACTCAGTATACATGCGTGGATGTAGTCTTGTGACTCTAACCATTTGAATGCCTTGGTCACTGCCATCACCTCCATTGTCATGCTACTCGTGGTCATGGCGTATGCACCACTGTCTTCCTTGGCTATTCTGCCTGCTGAGCGTGCTGTAAATGCCCATGCACATCTTTCGTGTCGTCTTACAGATCCGTCTGTATAGATGACTGCATCTTTCTCATCGGTATTATCGCAGATGAGACCGTTGACCTCAGCATTCACCACGACCGGGTTCTGTTCCCTACTTTTCCTGTCGAGTGTGACAATACATGAGAAAGTTCCCTTGAATGACGTAGGCACCGGTATCCACTCCTCACCAACGCTGATATTGGTAAGCCCACAGACCTGTTTGATGACATCTTCTGCCCGGCCCACCCATGATTTGCCTCTTTTTAGCCTGGTACCTTTCTCTGTGTTGAGCACGTGGTGCAATGGATGCTCTGTATTTGTACTAATCTTCAGGTATGCTCGTGCTCTCCAGATCTTAATTCTGTCATCCATGGTTGGAAAGTCAAGAAGATACCTCATTGATACACAGGGAGTGTCCCTCGTACATCCCAGGATAATGCGCATGGCTTCATTTTGTATTTTCTCCAGCCTATCAATTTGAGTTGTACTGACAGTAAGAATGGCCAGGGCATACTCGATTGGTGCGAGGACTAATCCCTGGAACAGAAGAATAAGTAGCCTCTGCTCGATGTTGGCAGCTGCCATGACCTTCAAGGCGGCTAATCCTTTGCGGGATTTTGTTATCACATGGTCGACATGGTCCCGAAAACACAGGCTGCGATCAAACATAACTCCGAGGTATGTCATCAACTTGTCCCTGGTCACCTCATCAGCTCCCATTCGTACTACCGGTGTGGTTGTATTAACGATATGATTGTTAAGGGAGAACCATGAAACTGATGCTTTATTAGGATTAACCAAGGCACCTGAAACCCCACACCAGGATGAAATGCGATCGAGTTCGTTATGCATTGTGGAGGCGATTCCCCGTCTGTCTCTTCCCTGTCGATATACCAGAATATCATCAGCAAAAGTCATAGTTCTTCCCCTCCCATCCAGCTGTTGGGCCGCGATCGTTATTGTGTAAACGTTAAATAGAACTGGTGACAATGGTGAGCCTTGTGGCAGCCCAGGACAAATGGATGTTGGCTCGGAAGACCAACTTCCACGTCTGAGTATCACCTTCCTCTGAAACAATAGCCGCGGCGATCCATCTAATGAGGAAGGGGTTCACCGCCAGTTTGAGAAGCATATGCATGAGATATTCAAATGGTACCCTGTTGTATGCATCCTCCAGATCTATAGCAGCAGCACATATCTCCTCTCGTCTGTGGAAGCCTTCGAAGACATCATAGGCAAATACTGCCGCATTGAGCCATGTCTCTTTGTTATATCTATAACCTCCGAGTGTGGAAGGGAATACGCGTTTCTGTTCAAGGCGACAGGTGAGGACACGGGCAACTATTTTCTCCAGCAGCTTGCCCACAGTGTTCTGCATTGTGATGATTCTGTAGGCACTGATCTGAGAATGGTCCTTGTTTGGTTTCGGTAGCGGTAGTAAGTAGCTGTGTAGCCACTCCTCCTTAATCTGGCCACTCCGAATACTGGCATTAAACTCATTGGCCAGTGTTGTCAAGTCGTCATCAGCTAAATCGCCTATGACATCATACCGAACACTATCTGGACCAGGAGCAGTGTTGTGTGACCATTTAAGTGTCGTGCGAATGGTATCGGTTGTGATTGTGAGATCTTCTTCCAGCCCTACATCCTTACACAAATTTGACAAAGATCCCCGTATCCTCATTCTTACAGCCTCATTTCTTTGGTCCGTCTGCTCAATGTAGCGGGCAAGCAGGGTCTTCCCTTTGCTCTCATCAGATTTGTGCCATATCTGGCCTGTGCTCTGAAAGTCTGGTATACCTCTGTGTCGTGGTGTGCCATTCATGCACTGATGAAGGCGCCAGAATGTGGCGAGCGATTTTTCTGAGCACACTTTTTACAGAAGTCATCCCATTTGGCATCCTTAGCCGGCTTAGCGCATAGTTTAAAGTGCATCATTTTTTGATTGACCTCTACTTTCAGACGCTTCAAGAGCTCAGGTTGTGTTCTACCACACCTTCTGGCTTTCTGCCATGTCTTGGCCGTTTGTCTCTTGCTCCGCCAAGCTTCCTCGATATCTACGTTCCACCAGGGTGGCTGCGTCCATCTCTCCTGCCTCCTACGAGGGGCGCTCCGTTTCCTATGTCTGATTTTGCTAATGACGTCCTGGTCTGTTTTCTCGTAGTTGAATGTGTGGAGCTTTCTTCTCTGGCTTTTATTTCCGCCTTTCTCAATTAGGAGCACACATGGATAGTGATCACTTCCGTGGAACCCCAGTGCACTCCACCTGCAAACCGGTGCGAAGGTGGAAGACACCAGTGCCAGGTCTATGACACTATCAGAGTCCCCTATTCGACTGGCCATTCTTGTTGTCCTTCCATCATTCAAGCACACTAAATCGGCCGATACCAGTGCGTTCTCTAGGTCTTCTCCCTGCTTGTTGGTTATGACGTTACCCCACTGGTTTCCTCTAGCATTAAAGTCTCCGCAGAAAATGACATTCTCTTCATCGAATTCGAAGAGATTCTGCCATTGTTGTGTGTTCACCTTCCCATTACAGGCATACACATTAACAATCACGAAATGAACTGGGATCTGCACCCTAACCGCATGTACCTGCAATTCTGCATTGTTCCACACAGACATATCAACCTCAGCTGCCACCATATTGTTGCGCACAAGGATGGCCTGCCCAAGGTGTCGTCTATTGTAAAAACAAATTATAGCCAGGAGTACTTACTGTCCTGTCAGCAAGAAGAGTTTCTTGCAAAACCATTATATCGAGAAGAGTTTCTTGCAAAACCATTATATCGATAGAAGATATAAGCTAACACCATTAATGCATATGTCAGGGCTAGAAGATATATTTAACAACATTAATGTATATGTCAGGGCTAGAAGATATAAGCTAACACAATCAATGTATATGTCAGGACTAGAAGATATAAGCTAACAACATTAATGTGTATGTCATGGCTAGAAGATATATTTAACAACATTAATGTATATGTCAGGGCTAGAAGATATAAGCTAACAACATTAATGCATATGTCAGAGTTAGGAGATATATATCTCTCTACGATCAAAACTAAATCAGAGTAGGATTCCAGACTCTCTCATGAAGTCAGTTGTATGTTTAAGCGAATCGATTGCCCCATATAGTTTCTCTTCCAGGGAGGTGGGCGTGGACCACGTTGCTCTTCTCAGGTCTGTGTACTGGGGCAATCCTGTAGAACATGTTTTAAAGTCATATTGTCCAGTGTACATTGGCATAGGCTGGCTGTACCTATTTTGAGTTTGGTGAACATGCGAATTCTCATTCTATTGTGGCCAGTGCGTAGGCGAAGCATGATGACTTGTTCCCTACTAGATAGTTAGTGGTATCCGCCACTCTCGTTATGATTTGGGTGTTCTGTTTCCATTTTTCTTGGAACTGACCCTTGAGGATCTATTTGGTTTCGTCATAACAGAGCGAATGGTTCTCTTGTGGTAATCTCATGCGCTCAGAAGATATAAGCTAACAACAGGAATGTATATGTCAGGGCAAGAAGATATAAGTTAACAACATGAATGTATATGTCATGGCTAGAAGATATAAGTTAACAACATCAATATATATGTCAGGGTTAGAAGATGTAAGTTAACAACATTAATATATATGTCAGGGTTAGAAGATGTAAGTTAACAACATTAATGTATATGTCAGGGTTAGAAGATGTAAGTAAACAACATTAATGTATATGTCAGGGCAAGAAGATATAAGTTAACAACATTAATATATATGTCAGGGTTAGAAGATGTAAGTTAACAACATTAAGGTATATGTCAGGGCTAGAAGATGTAAGTTAACAACATTAATGAATATGTCAGGGATAGAAGATGTAAGTTAACAACATTAATGTATATGTCACGGCTAGAAGATGTAATTTAACAACATTAATGTATATGTCAGGGATAGAAGATGTAAGTTAACAACATTAATGTATATGTCACGGCTAGAAGATGTAAGTTAACAACATTAATGTATATGTCACGGCTACAAGATGTAAGTTAACAACATTAATGTATATGTCAGGGCTAGAAGACATAAGCTAACAACATTAATGTACATGTCAGGGCTAGAAGATATAAGCTAACAACATTAATGTATATGTCAGGGCTAGAAGATATAAGCTAACAACATTAATGTATATGTCAGGGCTAGAAGATATAAGCTAACAACATGAATGTATATGTCACGGCTACAAGGTGTGAGTTAACAACATTAATGCATATGTAAGGGCTAGAAGATGTAAGTTAACAACATTAATGTATATGTCAGGGCTAGAAGATATAAGCTAACAACATTAACGTATATGTCAGGGCTAGAATATATAAGTTAACAACATTAATGTATATGTCAGGGCTAGAAGATATAAGCTAACAACATTATTGTACATGTCAGGGCTAGAAGATATAAGCTAACAACATTAATGTATATGTCAGGGCTAGAAGATATAAGCTAACAACATTAATGTATATGTCAGGGCTAGAAGATATAAGCTAACAACATGAATGTATATGTCACGGCTACAAGGTGTGAGTTAACAACATTAATGCATATGTAAGGGCTAGAAGATGTAAGTTAACAACATTAATGTATATGTCAGGGCTAGAAGATATAAGCTAACAACATTAATGTATATGTCAGGGCTAGAAGATATAAGCTAACAACAATAATGTTTGGTGAGGAGTGGATACCGGTGCCTACGTCATTCAACGGAACTTTCTCATGTATTGTCACACTCGACAGGAAAAGTAGTGAACAGAACCCGGTCGTGGTTAATGCTGAGGTCAACGGTCTCATCTGCGATAATATCGATGGGAAAGATGCAGTCATCTATACAGACGGATCTGTAAGACGACACGAAAGAAGTGCATGGGCATTTACAGTACGCTCAGCAGGCAGAATAGCCAAGGAAGACAGTGGTGCATACGTCATAACCACGAGTAGCATGACAATGGAGGTGATGGCAGTGACCAAGGCATTCAAATGGTTAGAGTCACAAGACTACATCCACGCATTTATACTGAGTGATTCGATGAGCATAATAAAAAAAGTGGAGGCGGGCTTTGTACGCATGCAATGGGTAGAGTCGTTTGCAGAAATCCAAAATACGTAAGGTCACCTATGTCTATGTCCCTGGACATGCGTGAGTGAAATGAACGGTAGACGGACTAACGAAGATTGTATATAATGATGATGCCCTCAAACACAGAAAGATGGTATTTAGATTATTTTAAAGATTGTTGATCTGTTAACTTTAAAAAACTAGTCAGACATAAACACGACTGGCTGGGGGAAAAAAAAGACTTTCCATAGCTGTAGGAAAGACAAAATCCGGTGAAACTTAAACTAGGCCATAAAGTAAAATTAAAGAGCCACGTCACGCCAAGTGGCGGATAGGGAATATGGTGTTATCATCATCATCGAGTGCTATCTCCGCAAGGAAGGTTGGCTACCATGGAGCGCCATTCTGCTCTGTCTCTGTCTTTGATGGTGCAGGTTGTCATATGCTGGTTTGTACATCTTTAGATGTTACTCGTCCATGTTAGTCTTGTTCTGCCTCTGCCTCTTTTACTTTGTATTTTCCCGTCCAGGATTACTTTTAGTAGGCTGTTATGTCTTTTAACAATGTCCAAAAAATCGCATTTGTCTTGTTTGAATTGTGTTTAGCAGTTCTCTTTAGTTACTTATATAATGCCTAAAGAGATATACGACATGGATATACGACTAATATGTAATCTATACTGGGAGCAACCAGAAATAATAAAATATGGTGTTAGTGAACATAATTTTACAGCCCTTCGGCATCTAATTTTTTTGGGATAATGTGGTCAGTATTAAGTCCGTGCCGCTTGACTTCCCATAAAAATAAAAGCCGGTACCCATTTATCTCTGGGTGAAACCGGAGCCATCGATCAGGATATGACCCAAATTCTTGTCCTTTTTAGGGTCAAGGTAAAGAATTTGAAAGCAAAAAGAGAGCAAATTTCCAATATTAGAAACAATCATCATTTCTTGGCCATGTAATGAGAAGAGAAGAACTGGAATATAGTGTGACAATTGGAAACATTGAGGGACGAGGAGATAGAGGAAAGCAAAGAGAAAAAAATACCAGACAGCTTTAGAGAATGGCTTGGCAGAAGGTCGTAAACAGAAATGATAAATAACTATCGAGATCGACAGTTGTGGAGAGACATGATCACCTACGCCAGCAGGCCCGGTAATGTGCATCTCTGGATGCGTGTGCTTGCACAGAACTAAAAATGTGCGTACACAGCACCTAGTAACAGAAGTCTCCAAAAACAGATTCGTGTGCTTACACAAAGCGCAGGGTAAAGACTAGATTACAGGGTACACCGAGAAAAGGAAAGATAGATGTGTTGTTGAGTGGGGAAAGAGATATAGGGGACCGAGAAAGTGATCGATTGTGAAGACTAGTAGAGAACGGCAAAGATTGTTCGAGAGTTGCCCCAACTGATGCAGAATCCGCGTCCGGACCACATGTGGTGTCGCTGTCATCAAACAGGAAAGCAGGTTCAGACCCCTGGGCGCGAGATCCAAGTACTGACACTGGGGTCCGAAATATTCGTGCTGACAACTGTCATTGTTTGGGCATGTCCCTGTGGTCCCGACACAAACCGAGTCACTACAGCAGTGACATTGTTACGCACAATTCGTCCCAAACCAACCGGCTGCACAAATCAGGTCACTAACTTCCAGGGCCTCGAACGAAGCCAGCAAAACAAAGACTTGATCCACAGCGGTGGTCAACGAACTGTTCACAAACATCTACTATCAAACCGTGGCCACACCTCCAAAAATCTGCCAACTCGCTGTAACAAACAGCGTGATGTTCAAAGTCAACACTGCTCAAACGATGGCTCGGACGCGATCATGCTTCCATCTTGGTGCGTCCCATGACGTCATATCAGAGAATGTTTTATTTCCTTCATTTATTTTAATGGAAGGCTTGAGAAACGCAACAGTGAAAAACAGTGAAAACATATATATCTTAGGTCCGTTTGAAGATAAAACTGTTGAAATAAACGAAAATGGAAGCAGACTGCTAGTAATATGTTATGAAAATGATTTATTTATCACCAACACATTCTTCGAACACAGAGAGTCGCAAATATACACCTGCTACAAATGGAATGACACAACATGCAGAAACCAGCTAGATTTTATACTAACAAGAAAACAGAACAAGAAAAGAGTATACCGACAGTATAGCAATCCCTAATATCACAGATGACACGCACCACAAATTGGTTATGACCACACTAAGACAGCCAAAAATAAAGAGAATATACGAAAATAACCAAAAGAAGCGAACAGAACAGACAATAAAAAATAAAACAATTAAAAGATCAAGAGTCAAGGAAATCCCTAAGAAAGACTAACAGAGGAATTCAAGAAACTCCCAAACGAAGTATTCACAGTAGAAGAAGAGTGGAAACAATTTAAGGAAACAGTAACCAACATCTCTAAAACAGTTTGTGGAACGAAGCTCAAGACAAAAGAAGGGGAATAAAAGCTAGCCGTGGTGGAACGAAACAATCGGAGAAGCATTTAAAGAAAAGAAGAAACTGTTTAAAAATTGGATGGAGAAACAAGAAAAATATGAAAAATATGCCTTAGTTCGAAAAAGAGTTAACATTTTGATCAAAGAAGCTAAGGAAAAGAATTGGACAGAATTCGGACAAAACATGAACAAGACAGCCACTAGAGATTTTTACAAAGCAGTAAAGGCCACAAAAGCGAGGCAATAAAACTATGATCCCACTGAGCTCATAAATGACAAAGACGGACATCCAGTATAATAACTAGCATATGCAACAGAGATGAAAAGAAAATATTTTGAAGAACTGTTACACATGACAACTACCAATAAAACAACAAAAACTACGCTAGAACTCAATACATACTTAACCCTACATCATGAAAGAGGAAATCAAAGAAGTAATCAAATATGCACCAAGAAATAAAGACCTGCGATAGATAACATACCAATTGAAATACTATCAGCAGCAGGAGAAACAGGAGTGACGTGGCTGCGCAGAATATTTAATGCAGCATGGAAGCAACAGCTAGCCCCAGAAAACTGGCAACGAGCAATTATCGTACCAATATGGAAAAAGAATGGAAGCAAACGAGACTGCAATCAATACAGAGGTATATCTCTTCTCAGCCATGTAGGAAAGCTATACGCCAAAATCGTGGAAAAAAGGTCATGGAATCTCATATGGTGTGGTTCCGAAAAAAAAAACAAAAAAAAACAGGGGATGTACCGACGCCCTATTCACATTAAAACAGCTTGCAGAAAACACGACAGACAACAATCAAAATTTATGCATAGCTTTCATTGACCAGGAAAAAGCATTCGACAGAGTAAACAGAGAACAACTGTGGGTGATATTAACATTATACGGGGTAAGCCAAAATCGAATCAACCTAATTAAACGTCTCTACATGAACATCAGCTGCAGGGTCAGAACAGCAGCAGGCTATACAGACCACTTCGAGGTTAGATCAGAAGTAAGACAGGGGTGCGTACTCACCCCCCCCCCCTCTCCCCACTGTTTATTACATTCCTGGACTATATGTGCAAGTTAGCCAATCCATCAGAGACAGAGAAGATCAACGAGCTTTTATTTGCAGACGACCAGGCACTAATACATGAAACAATAAAAGACCTACAAGAACACTTACTGAAGGGAGGTCAAAAAGTAATGCACACCAATTTTTTTCTGGGCTAATAATAAAGATAGGAATATGAAATTTTGCACACTTGGAATATGACATGATACAATTATGTGCACCAAATTGCACAGCATTCTAATAAATATTACGCAATCTATGAACCGTTAAAATGGAGCTTGTCAACAATGTCCGTTACAAACAGCGAATTGTCATAGAATTTCTGGATGCGGAAAAAGAAACTGTGGCAAACATTCATAAACGACTGTGTGCAGTGTACAAATGTTCTGCAGTCGATAGGAGCACAGTTAGTCGCTGGGTTCAGAGAATTAAAGCTGCAGAAAGTGTACGAGTGTAGCTGCATGATTTACCGCGTTCTGGACGTGTTGCCTCGGCTACCAGCACAGACATGTTAAACCGGGCTGATGCCATTATTCGTAAGGATAGGCGTATCACTAGTCAGCAATTGGCATTGCAGCTTACAGTCAGCAAGGGAAGTGCAATCGCAATTTTTAAAACTCTCGGATATTCAAAGATTTGCGCTCGATGGGTTCCTCGGTGCCTAACAAATGATCACAGAGTTCAAAGGAAAACATTCTGTTCTGAATTGTTGGAGCGTTTCGGTGTTGAAGGAGAAATGTTTTTGTCAAAAATTGTTACCGGTGACGAAACGTGGGCACATCATTATGAGCCTGAAACAAAAATGCAGTCAATGGAATGGCATCATCCGCAGTCACCAAACAGAAAAAAATTCAAAACCTCTCCATCAGCCGGAAAGGTGATGATCACTGTCTTCTGAGACATTGATGGTGTGATTCTTGTTGATGTAATGACAAGAGGTGAGACAATCAACTCGACAGCTTACATCAATACACTGACAAAACTGAAAAATCGGTTCCACAGAGTTCGGCCTAATAAGCCATCTGCAGATTTGTTGCTTCAACATGACAATGCACGCCCTCACACAAGTCTGGTAACACGGGAAGCAATCAACAAATTTGGTTGGACTGTACTGCCCCATCCTCCTTACAGCCCTGATCTGGCTCCCTCAGATTTCCATCTGTTTGGACCACTCAAAAAATTCCTGCGTGGGACACACTTTGACAATGATGAGGATGTGATCCGTGCAGTTAAAAAATGGCTACGCGAGCAGGACAAAACTTGGTACAAACGAGGCATTCATGACCTAGTTTCGCGTTGGCGTAAGGCAATACGCTTGGACGGAGATTATGTTGACAAATAGATAGTGTAAAGGGGATGTTCAGCTATAATCTGTGAAAATTTCACACATTTTGCCCGAATAGTTTCCGAGAAAAAAATTGGTGTGCATTACTTTTTGACCTCCCTACGTACACAAACTCAACAGCTCAGAAACAAAATACATGAAAATCAACATCAACAAAACAGAAGTCATGAATTTCGCCAAAAATAAACAGAACATTAACATAACTATCACGAAGGCAGGCAACTAAAACATGTGTAGGAATTCATACACCTAGGAAGTTTAGTGACAAACGATAATTCTCAAACAGCAGAGATGTTTCAAGATGCGACACAGCGTGTCAAATAATCGGACAGTTATCACCACTATTGTCCAACAAGGAAATAACTCTGGAGGTAAAACGAGCACTATACAATACAATCTTCATCCCAACGTTATGCTACTAATGCCAGACCTGGACCCTAGATGCAAGAACAATAAGAAAATAACCTCTACAGAGATGAAATATGTTAGACGAATTACATGAAAACAGTCTGAGAGATAAGATCAGAAATGAAGAACTGAGAAAAAAAGCTAGGAATAGCCCCCGCCATAGAATATATAAGGAAACAACAGATAAAATGGTTTGACCACGTGACAAGGCAGAAAGATCAAAACACAACACAACGAGCCTTCAACAAACATTGTGGGAACACCAGACCCAAGGGTCGACCACGAAAGAGATGGATCGATGAAATATAAAAGCACTAGGAAACATAACAGCATCAGAGACGAAAAAGAGCAAAAGAACGCAAATTATATCTCCACTCGACGCTGAAAGGCAGATGAGCAAGGAAAGAAGAAGAAGGAGAAGATTTATTTTATCAGTGGCTCATATTTCTGTGGAATGTTCTCAGCCCTACACGAGTTATCCTTCACGCGCACGAAACATCCGGTAATAACCTGAGGGGAGATGAATCTTATAAAACAGTAGGTCAAGGGAATGAACCAGGCTTCTTTTTCGTTAGTGCACAAGTTTACTAACCGATGATCTACTCTAATTTGTCTGTGGAAGACTGCCAGAAACTACGAAATCTAGTTCGAATTTAGTTAAAATATGAAGAAAAAAAAACTGATGAAGTAAATATGGAAATAAATTCGAAGATTTGTTACAAATGCAGTTATTCAAAACAAAATATTATGACTTTCCAGATTCATAAAGTGTTGAGCGATACAAACAATGTAAGTATTATACTGGAGAACAAAAGCAAATAAAAATAATGAATTTAAATAGTTATATGAATTGTTATTTATTCATCATCATAATCATGTTCCAAACCGGTTGGCATAGGCGATTATGTCCTCCCACAATCTTCTATCCACTGTGCATTGTATCAATTCTGGTGTTGACTGTTTCCCATGTCATGACACCGGGCTGTCAAGTATTTTCTCTCTTTGTCGTCCGCGGTCTATCTTTCCTTTTATTTTGTCAGCTGCAGCCAAGCATTAACATATGAATTTTGATCATGGACAATAGAACAACAGACAAGAAAATCACTGGAGTTTGTATAAATGTGGTTTTAGAGAAGAATATTGAGAATACCATGGACAGCTATGAAGAGTAATGAAACAAGTTCTGAAAGAGCTCAGAGCAAAACGAGAGCTATTTTCCAATATTAGGAAGAAACACTCAGCATTTTTTGGCATTGTAATGAGAAGAGAACAACTGAAATCTATTGTAACAACTGGGGAAATTGTGGGACGAAGAGATAGAGGGAAGCAAAGAGAAAAAAAATACCAAAGCCTAAGAGAATGGCTTGGCAGAAGGTCAACAACAGAAATGATAAATAACTGTCGAGATCGAAAGTTGTGGAGAGACATGATCACCTACGCCAGCAGGCCCGGTACATGATGATGATGAACCAAGTATTCCAACTTTCCTCTTCTCATGATGTCCCCGAAAAATGTTGATTATTTGTTTCTTATGTTTTTAGGAGCTCCCTTTTTGTTTTGGCCTCTTTGAGAATTTTCTCGTTGGTCTTTTTAGCTGTCCAGGGAACTTTCAACATTCTTCTGAGAAATTCCATCTATATGGTATTTATTGGGTTTTTCATTTATTTGTCTACTGTCCATGATTCACTTATGTAGGTCAGAAGTGGCTCTTTATAGCACTAATGAACACCCTGTCTCACTTCTATTGACATAGACTAGTTGCATAAGACGTTGTTTATTTTCGGAAATGCTATGTTTCCTTAGTTAATCTGCTTTTTATTTATGTAGTGCATCTTCCATCTGATCTTATTATTGTGCCTAAGTATTTTGATGTTCTGCACTTGTTTCAGACGTGCCCTGTTCATTTTTATGCTGCATGATGGTGTTGAGTGTTTCTTCGATATGCCCATTACTTCTGTTTTCTTATTATTCAGACTGAGACCTTTTCTTGTTACTTTCTTTTACTATTATGTCTATCATTTCTGGTAGTTCATTCTCTGTCTCTGATATTAAGTCTGTATCATCCGTATATCGCAAATTGTTTATGTTGTGACAGTTGACTTCAGTTCCTTTTTTGTCTACTATTGAGCTGATACTATTTTTGTTGTAATGTTATTTATTACTAGTTTAAAATTACATCAACCAAGGTTAATGATAGGTTACTTATTCGGCGGGGTAAAATAATGTGTGTTTACTTAGGGAACCTATTGGGCGATTCGTGATACGTGAAGCAGGAATACAACAAGAACTTTTGTCGCATGCAAGCTACGAGACAGTCAATTTCTGATGAGATTCTTCTTTTATCTCCGTTATATGTAGAAGTTTTCCTCGAAGGGCAAATGCCAGCCAGGTTTGTTGAGGCTACCACGCCTATAGAAATTATCTGGGTGGTCTCCCATAGCCTTTCCTTCTCCTGATTGTAACCTTTAGGCGGCAATGGATTCCTTTCCGGGGCATCAGTTCCCTGGATAGAGTTTTGAATGCCGCTCTTTGTAGCATGGTTTCCAGCTTCATCGGGTATATTTAGGATGTTTTCTGTGGATGCAAAAATTCCACCTGTTACACAAACTATAGATAGAGAGACAGGCAGACGGACTGGCAGAGATACTGACGGACGGATGGGCATACAGTCATACAGACAATAGACAGGCAGACGGACTGGCAGAGATACTGACGGACGGATGGGCATACAGACAATTGACAGGCAGATCGCCTTTTCCCACATAGGTAGATAGATAGATCTGCTTCAAGACAAATCTATAGAGCAGAATAAGCCGCTCTCTATCGCCTTTATCGACCTTAAAAAGGCATTTGATATTGTCAACAGGGACAGACTTTTCAAAATACCTTCTAAAATAGGCTGCCTACATAGTCTACTAGTCAAATAGTTTCATGAGGATATGAAGGGAACCATCCAATACGACGACAGCTCATCACAAACCTTCAACATACGCAGCGGTGTCAAGCATGGATACGTTCTTTCTCCGAATCTATTTGAAATCTTCGCTGCTCTGTTAAGACATGCATTCTCAAATGCAAATGAAGGAGTATACCGTCATATTATATCTGATGGTAGGTTGTTTATTCTCGTAAGACTAAAGCAAGGTCCAAAATCCAACACATCAATCATATTAGGGACCTTTTATTTGCTGACCACAAAAAACTTATTGAATACCTAAAAGAGATACATCTAGATGACATGGATATATGACTAATATGTAATCTATACTGGGAGCAAACAGCAATAATAAAATATAACAAAGAGAACTCTACACCCATTGATATAAAAAGAGGAGTAAGACAAGGATGCATCCTATCACCAAGCTTGTTCAATCTATACACTGAGCAAATCTTTAAAACATCATAGAGGTGCCAGGCCTACACATTAATGGACAGATAATCAATAACCTAAGATATTCTGACGATACTGTACTACTAGCAGAAAATCCTAAAGATCTACAACAATTACTTAATGAAATAAACATGACAAGCACAAATTATGGACTAGATATGAATATCAAAAGACTAAAACTATGATCATAAACAAAGACAATACTGAAAACCCCCAAGTGGATATCAAAATTGAAGGAATAGAACTGGAGACAGTTCAGAACTACAACTACCTTGAACATACCATAACCAGTGATGGAAAATGTATAACTGAAATAAACAAAAGAATAGGAATGGCAAATATTAATGTTAAATGTCATGAAGAACATACTAACATCAAAACAAATAACACAGGACTAAAACTAAGAATAGCAAATTGTTACATCTTCTCAAAATTCGTATATGGTGCAGAAACATGGACATTAGACAAGAAAACAGAAAAGAGAATTGAAGCCTTTGAAATGTGGACATATATAAGAATAGGTAGAATTGGATGGAAGGAAAAGAAAAAAAACGATGACATCTTAAAACAGCTAAAAATGAAAAGAGAACTACTAAGCACAATTCAAACAAGACAAATTGACTACAAATGACTACAAAACATGTTCTACAGGGTCGATGGAATAGTAGAAGCACTAGGAAACATAATAGCAGCAGAGACGAACATAAGAGCAAAAGACCGCAAATTATATCTCCCTCGACGCTGAAAGGTAGATGATGAAGGAAAGAAGAAGAAGCAGGTTTGACAGTGGTTATACATGCGCTTTACGAGTATGGTGCTCCATGTTCCCGAATTTCAGTCAGCACCTAGATATGAAGTTTATATCCTGTGGGATTTCCTTTTCATTTAACTGTACACTGACTGATTTCAGGAAGTGCGAGAGGGGGAAAGAGGTCCTAATTTTTATGTGTGTTTATTTCTACTCAAACTTTGTGGGACATGTTCTGATTTTGTTGAGTCTTTCTTGCATCCGAGTGCTTATTGTGAGCGGGCGTTCTGACACTGACCATGCAATGGTATCGTCAGCACGGAGAACTTTTTCAGATTTGGTTTGGGATAGAGTCTGATAATGTCGCTAATGTAGATGAGTGTGTGTGCAAGCCGGTAGCTCCCTCTGAATTTCTTTGCTATAGAGATATGCCATTATTTCCAGCTCTACTCTTGCAGTGCTGTGCTAGAAGACTTTTGAGGTCTTTTTTGTTAGTATCTAGTGGTAAATTTGTCCGTCAGCTTTTATGTTCTCCATTTTTGGGCAAAAAAATATATATACATACATTTAACGTATATATATATATATATATATATATATATATATATATATACGCATATGTATGTGTGTGGTATGTGTGTGTATACATGTGTGTGCCTGTGTATGTGTGTAGTTATAAGTGTTCAAACAACTGAAGGTTTATACATATTCAAACCACCGAAGCACAGGACTGTAACATCACTAACGAAAAAGGGAAGACAGGTTATGCGACCTCTATTGATTTAATCGAGCGTGCACATAAACTCTACACCTTCTAATATTGGTTATGAAATCGCCGTCCCTGTATAATAGCTTCTGTTATGAGACATGTTATGTTATACATTATTTATAACTCAAAGCTCGTTTTCAAGACAATGGTGGTTGTTTACTACTAAAATATCAAATAAGTGTTTAGTTTGTAGTTTTATATAAAGTTATCAACAGACGACATATATTTTCTTCGCTAATTTGGAAGAGTTATTGAGTATACACATTTTTACAAGCTTTCAAATATATTTTTAAATTATATATATATATTATATATATATTTTAGATGGGATATCTTCGAACTGTTGTAAGTAATGTGATTAAGGTTGTTGACTGTTCCAGCTGAAGGCCTACTTAGCCGAAGCGTCGTTCGACTTTTGTTTTGTTTCTCACTTACGTTAAGCTGTTACTATACTGCTTTTTTAATAAAATGACACTACGAAGTATGTTCATGAGAAATGATAAAACACGTGTGGGTTGACGACATATGAAGAAATATACACTTATTCCTGAGTTAAACTACAAGTGTCTATCATATATCGTCGATGGACTTGTAATAAATCCGTCTCAACGATGATCTGGGTTACGTCTAGACTAAATGGGTAATTGGGCTGTGGCTTGACTTCGACACATCACATAAAAAAACATCTCATACAAGTGTCTATGATATATCGTTACCTATCACATTGACGCGTCTCGGTGTTGACAAGAACATGCGATCTCTCGGTCGTCAAGCACAGTTGGAATAATCAGGCTACGCTCGGTTAAAGATTTTTCGTGTTCTATAGATTAGTGCGAAACAACATAGCGCTAGCGAATGCGAAACAACATAGCGCTAGCGAATATATGTTAATCGTGGTGATGCGTTGTTTGTAGCTTCAACATACATTAGTCTCTGTCACATATAGCTCTGTGGTATCGCCTAGATCGTCAGCCTGCTGAATGGACTCGAGGATGGTATATACATACATGTTATGTATGTTCTTAAACAAGAGCATCCACCAATACACTATGTGTTCACAAATTGGTCTCGTTGCTTAGTAGTGTTAATTATGTTTTGAACTGGACTACGAGGAAAGCGAAACAAAATCAGAGGAAGAGGTATGATTACATCACTCGGAAAAACAAATACAAATAATCAACAACATAAAAAAAAATAACAAAGAACAATATATGGTCCGAAGAGGATTGAACCCGTACTCCATGGCACAGCGCTTTGCTTCGAAAAGCCAAACGCTAGGGAACACTGCCAACTCGGCTAACTAAAAAAATTAGCCATCATTGGCGGTGGCTTTCACGCAGGTGTTCTCATGACTATAGCATAGGGCTGCGATCAATACTGGGTAATAAATTGTGTATCTGTATTTTTCCAATTAAAACAAGTATCTCCCGTATTGTGTAGGGATGAATAGTTACGCTGCATACAAACATTTAGGACAACAAGGGACAGGAGGTCGAGTTTGATCCTGATCGACGGCTACCGAGTTCACGCAGCCTTAAATTGGTACCTGATTTGTGTTTTTCTGGTCAAGCAAATCGGCACGGGCGAAATACCGACAACATTACCCCAAAAATCATGTGCCGAAGGTCTATAAAATTATGGTCACTAACACAACGTTTCCTATACGCCACTTGCCGCAACTTTTTTCATTACTTTTTTTAAATAATTTTTTTCTTCACTTTTAATACTTACATATCGTAAGGTGTGCGAAGGCTGGTATGTCACTTATGGAATTGTCCATTTTGTGTTGAAGATGTCTGTCGACAAAGTAACAGTGTATTCTAACCACCATTTATACCAGACAATTGAACTGCAATCATTCATTGGTAAGATCCTATCATATTCGCCGTTTCTTTAGTTCCGTGATCCAGTTATACAACATTGACGTCTATTCACGAACACTAAATAGAGATGTTTGGTTCCATCAGTTTGTCTGAGGATTTACACCAGAATGATGGATACAAACAACCGTTTATGTTTCTAATTTAATGGGTAGAGATAAGAACACATGGCTAGAACTGTTGATAATAATAATAAATACATTTAAAAGTAATATTTCATAACAAAATTGGCTTCTCAGATTCGCCTTGTATTAGATGTTTTTGCGTCAGTAAGTATAATATCAAGAACTGCAATGAATCTAAAATTCGTTATTTGTGTGAATAGTTGATTTGTATTTATTTAAACCTTCAATGAGAAGTATGGAACACAATATTGCATTTTAACAACACTATGGTTTATTGATAACACCCTTAATAGCAATTACACACATTTGATGAACTTGTCATAAATCTGTTACCACAATGATCTCTGTTACGCCTTGACTTAATGAGTAATTGGGCATTGGTTTGACTTCAACACATCACACACAAAAATATCTTCATTTAGCGAAAGAATAATGAAAGCGATAAATAATTGCCCGCATGCATTTGTGTTATAAGATTCAATCTAAATTCTTATATTTTAGATATTTGATTATATAAAAGATGTAAGTATTTAAAATGTGTCATTGTAGAGTCTCTTAACAGGGCAGTGAATAGGTGAGGGAATGTGTTACTGATCACGCAAATGAACAAGAAAGTGGATTATTATATTCATCATCATCATTTGCATGTGACATACCGGTTGACGTTGGCGATCATGTCTTTTCACAATCTTCTATCTACAGTGCATCGCATCAATTCAGTTGTTGGTTGTTTTCCATGCCATGACACCAAGCTATCCAGTATTTTCTCTCTTTGTCGCCCGCGATATCTCTTTCCTTCTATTTTGCCAGCTGTAACCAAGTATTCCAACTTTCCTCTTCTCATGATGTTCCCGAAAAATGTTGATTGTTTCTTTCTGAAGTTTTTTAGAAGTTCCCTTTTTGTTTTAGCCTCTTTGAGAATTTCCAAATTGGTCTTTTTTGCTGTCCATGGAACTTTCAATATTCTTCTGAGAAATCCCATCTTTATGGCCTCTAATCGTCTTTTCATTTATTTGTCTACTGTCCATGATTCGCTTCCATTGTTCAGAATTGGTTCTATATAGCACCGATAAACTTTCTTTCTCACTTCTATTGACATAGATTTGTTGCATAAGATATTTTTCATTAGTACATTACTGATTGACTTATTAAATACATAATTTTGTAAAAAATTGGAACAACGCAAGAATGCGATGCTCATATACAAATATGTGTTCAATTCATTCGATGTATGTATATATATATATATATATATATATATATATATATATATATATACATTATCACATCCCATGCATTAAAGGTGTTCGTAGTATATGTATATGTCAATAATTATATGGAAAGAATGTGGAATCACCTGGGTAAATAACTAACCCTGTGAGTAAATGGGTAATGAAAAAAAAATATTTAATTGATGTCTTCACCACTGTATTCACGTCAAACTTAAATCATGTATACATTTATAGGTTGTCGAGTTGTTGAAGAGCAATACTTTTGTAAGTCATAAGATTTAGAAGTCAAGTGAATGTACATGAGATAGCTACAACCAGTTGATATCAACCTCAAACAAAACAACTACAGCTAGTTGACATCAACAACAAACAAGTCAATTACAACCATTTGACATCAGTAATAACAAACAAATTGTCCAGTGGTACAAACAACTCAATAACTCAAACAAAACAACTAAAGCCATTTGTCATTAAATAACAAGCAAGACAACTACAGGCAGTCTACATCAATGACAAGCGAGGGCAACCACAACCTGTCCACATCAACAAACAAGGCAACTAAAATCAGTCTAAATCAACTACAAACAAGACAACAGCAATACTACATCAACAACAAACAAGACAACTACAATCAGTCTACAACAACAACAAACAGGACAACTACAGCCAGTCTACATCAACAACAAACAAGACAACTACAACCAGTCTACATCAACAACAAACAGGACAACTACAATCAGTCTACATCAACAACAAACAAAACAACTACAACCAGTCTACATCAACGACAAACAAGACAACAACAACCAGTATACATCAACAACAAACAAGACAACTACAATCAGTCTACATCAACAACAAACAAGACAACAACAACCAGTCTACATCAACATCAAACAATACAACAACAACCAGTCTACATCAAACAACAAACAAGACAACTACAGCCAGTCTACATCAACAACAAACAAGACAACTACAACCAGTCTACATCAACAACAAACAGGACAACTGCAACCAGTCTACATCAACAACAAACAAGACAACAACAACTAGTCTACATCAACAACAAACAAGACAACTACAATCAGACTACATCAACAACAAACAAGACAACAACAACCAGTCTGCATCAACAACACACAAGACAACAACAACCAGTCTACATCAACAACAAACAATACAACTACAACCTGTCTACATCAACGACAAACAAGACAACTACAGCCAGTCTACATCAACGACAATCAAGACAACTACAACCAGTCTACATCAACAACAAACATGACAACTACAGCCAGTCTTCATCAACAACAAACAATACAACTACAACCAGTCTACATCAACAACAAACAAGACAACTACAGCCAGTCTACATCAACGACAAACAATACAACTACAACCAGTCTACATCAACGACAAACAAGACAACTACAGCCAGTCTACATCAACGACAAACAAGACAACTACAACCAGTCTACAACAACAACAAACAGGACAACTACAACCAGTCTACATCAACAACAAACAGGACAACTACAGCCAGTCTACATCAACAACAAACAATACAACTACAACCAGTCTACATCAACGACAAACAAGACAACTACAACCAGTCTACATCAACGACAAACAAGACAACTACAACCAGTCTACATCAACGACAAACAAGACAACTACAACCAGTCTACATCAACGACAAACAAGACAACTACAACCAGTCTACACCAACGACAAACAAGACAACTACTACCAGTCTACACCAACGACAATCAAGACAACTTCAGTGCTACGGGATCAGACGATGTTTGAGGGGCGAGAGTCGTTGCGTCAGAATGTAGCAGAGAGAGCTGCCAAAAGAGTAGAACATCATCCGTCTAAAACAGAACTGTTGCTTCCATTAACATTGACAACTATATCAGTTTGTGTCTGCATCTAGTCTTTGTTAATTCCGTGTTAACTATACATAGCATTATACTAGATATATTGTGTCTCTCAAGAAAAAGAATTATTAATGTTATGTAGAGCCATTCTTAACATATAGATGTGAATCATGGACATTAGGACAATAGACAAGAAAATCATTGGAGTCTGTAGAAATGAGGTTTTACAGAAGAATGTTGAGAATACCATGGACAGCTAAGAAGAAAAATGAAAACGTTCTGAAGGAGGTCAAAGCAAAAAGAGAGCTAAACAATCATCATTTTGTGGCCATGTAATGAGAAGAAAACAACTGGAATATATTGTAACAACATGGAAAATTGAGAGACGAAGAGATATAGGGAAGCAAGGAGAAAAAATAACAGTCAGCTTAAGAGAATGGCTTGCCAGAAGGTCATCAACAGAAATGATAAATAACTTTCGAGATGGAAATTGTGGAGAGACATGATCATCTACGCCAGCAGGCCCGGTACTTGATGATGATGGATGTGTCACTACCAAGCCTTTTAAGAGTATATGTCAGTAAAGGATTGTTGGAAAAAAAATCGTTATATTCGTAGTCGTGATACTGATTCGTAACCCCAGACACTGAATTTCACCTTTGCTTTGAATGTGGAGACATTATAACAACAGGCAGATTTACTGACCTTGAAGGATTGCCTTCAGCTTGTATAATCATCCAGAGCAGAACAAAAATAACAGACCGATGAGTGAGGGCGTCGGTAATAATAGACAAGCAATGGAAACGTTTTTTAACCACCAAGAAAACTGTGACAGCTAAAATCAAATTTTCTGAAGAAACCGATAGGCACATTTATACCCTCTTTTTCTTATTTCCTTCCTCATTTCCTTTCAGCGTCGCGGGAAGATATAACTTGTAGTCGTGTGTCTTTTCTTCCTCATTTCCTTTCAGCGTCGCGGGAAGATATAACTTGTAGTCGTGTGTCTTTTCTTCCTCATTTCCTTTCAGCGTCGCGGGAAGATATAACTTGCAGTCATGTGTCTTTTCTTCCTCATTTCCTTTCAGCGTCGCGGGAAGATATAACTTGCAGTCATGTGTCTTTTCTTCCTCATTTCCTTTCAGCGTCGCGGGAAGATATAACTTGTAGTCGTGTGTCTTTTCTTCCTCATTTCCTTTCAGCGTCGCGGGAAGATATAACTTGTAGTCGTGTGTCTTTTCTTCCTCATTTCCTTTCAGCGTCGCGGGAAGATATAACTTGTAGTCGTGTGTCTTTTCTTCCTCATTTCCTTTCAGCGTCGCGGGAAGATATAACTTGTAGTCGTGTGTCTTTTCTTCCTCATTTCCTTTCAGCGTCGCGGGAAGATATAACTTGTAGTCGTGTGTCTTTTCTTCCTCATTTCCTTTCAGCGTCGCGGGAAGATATAACTTGTAGTCGTGTGTCTTTTCTTCCTCATTTCCTTTCAGCGTCGCGGGAAGATATAACTTGTAGTCGTGTGTCTTTTCTTCCTCATTTCCTTTCAGCGTCGCGGGAAGATATAACTTGTAGTCGTGTGTCTTTTCTTCCTCATTTCCTTTCAGCGTCGCGGGAAGATATAACTTGTAGTCGTGTGTCTTTTCTTCCTCATTTCCTTTCAGCGTCGCGGGAAGATATAACTTGTAGTCGTGTGTCTTTTCTTCCTCATTTCCTTTCAGCGTCGCGGGAAGATATAACTTGCAGTCATGTGTCTTTTCTTCACCTCTGCTGCTGTTATGTTTCCTAGTGCTTCTAATATTCCGTCAATACATCTTTTTCGTGCTCGGCCCTTGGATCTGGTATTCTAAAAACCCTTATTGAAGGCACGTTGTGTTGTCTTTTCTTCTTTATGCCTTGTCATGTGGCCAAAACATTGTATCTGTTGTTACTTTATATATTGTATGGCGGAGGTTATTTCAAGTTTTTTTTCTCAGTTCTTCATTTCTGATCTTAATTCTCAGGCTGTTTCATAACATTAATGTCCTGTCATTTATATATAATATGTTATTACAAATACGTGTCATCATCATCAAGTATCATGCCTGTTGACGTAGGTGATCATGTCTCTCCAAAACTTTCAATCACAACAGTTATTTATCATTTCTGTTGTTGACTTTTTGCTATTCTATTAAGTTTTCTGGTATATTTTCTCTTTGCTTCCTTCTATCTCTTCGTCGCTCAATTTCCCCAGATGTCACAATATACTCCAGCTATTCCATTCTCATTGCATGGCCAACCGATGATGATTGTTTATTCATAATTTTAGAATTTAGCTCTCTTTTTGCTTTAACTTCTTTCAGGACGTTTTCATTTTTCTTCTTGTATATATATATATATATATATATATATATATATATATATATATATATATATATATATATACGTATATGAATGCAAACCGTAAGCGCATTGTTTGGAATGAGAGCGGTACGGTTTACAAAGCAAGGGCATGATTTAGTATTACAGGGAGCTACCTACCATGGAATTAATTCAGGGGAATAGGTAATGTTTACAGCACTCCGAAAATATGACAAATAACCAACAACAGAAAAAAAAAACAAAGAACAATATATGGACTGAAGCAGGATCGAACCTGTACTCAATAGCACAGCGCCTTGCAACGAAAAGCCAAACGCTAGGGAACACAAACTAACATGGATTTGTTGTGACAAAATGAAATGCTTCATGTCATCCAGAGTAAACTGTGTGCAGACAAAATGTCAAAAACGAATGTCAATACCGTCGGCTGTCATCAGCTAGTGCATGTGTGTGTTTAAATGCATCTACACACATACACATATATGAATACTTACATAGTGATAAACTCCAAGGAACAAGAAATATTATGAACACTGGTGGGACTGTAAAAACTATCTATCTTTACGACTCATGTTACCATTGCTGGTGTATGTCTGGGTATAAGGGATTTGGGGGGGGGGGGGAATCACGTTAGGAGCAGAGGAATACAGGCCGCGTGGTCAAAGCAGTCGCCACGGCGTGTGAGACTTTTAATTCCTCCCCGACAGAAAAGTTGGCACTGTATTGTAATCAATTGCAGAAAGAAATATTACCAACACTTTTGGGACTGTATTGAATCAATTGATATATATATAAAGTAAAGTACCCCCGTCACCCCGAGTTCGTATAGGGAATATAGTGTTAGTGACCATAAATTTTACAGACCTTTGGCACATTATTTTTAGGGATAATGTGGTCGGTATTACGCCTGTGCCGCTTTACTTTCCCATAAATAAATGCGGTACACATTAAGGGCTGGGTGAACCGAAAGCCGTCGGTTGGGATCGAGTCCGACCTCTTGTCCTTTGTAGTCCAGTTCACTAACCACTGAGCTATATATATATATATATATATATATATATAGCATATATATTTGGGAGATATATATATATATATCCAAACACCTACTACAACGCATAAAGCTGATTTATATTGATCCACACAGTAAACCGATTTACTTATTTACGTTCCAATGTAAAGGCTGCCCATATTACTAATTTAATCACACACTCGACAGCAGACTGACGTCTTCTGTGATTTGTTTATTCAAATCGCGCAATCACTAAAACCGAGTGGACCGATGTATTTAAGCTCGAACTGTCTCATGAATCTATTTGCGAATCTGAAGATGTGGATAAACAGTTTATTGTTTTTTTTTTTTTATAAAAAGCTTTAAATATTTGTTTTTCATTGAACCTTTTGTTCTGTATTCCTAGGATGATAACCCCAGAAAAAAGCTGGCAGTGGTACGTTAAACAATCCATCTTGGTATTAATGGTGCATGGCGATAACTACAATACATTGATAATAATGTATATTTAAACATCCAGCACAATTGTTTTCACCTTGAAAACGTTGATTGATCGCTTAAAATATTATCCCAACTGAGGAATTGACAAAAGGGAAACTCATTATTATCTACAAATACTTCAAACAGACAGTGATACAAATTAATGTGGTCATTGTTTTTGGTATAAATACTTCACAGACCATATGTGTTCTTCTTGATTTGTAAAAGGAGATATATAAAACTGTGTTGAAACCTTTTCTCATATTCTAAAATAGCATGTGATCTATCTTAGGTTGTAGAATACGCTAACAGAGTAAGTAGTTAAATATTTGAGGAAGGTCGATCTGTTGCCTTAGAATAGTACTTGTAGCCTTATTTAGTTTGAAATAACGATATCATGTCAACAAAACAGAAATCAGTGACAAATTGGGCAACAAGACGATTTTCGTTTCACGGTGATGAAATCTTAAGTCAGTATCCATCAAGTTTGTACTATTTATTTTATTTGCTGATACACACCCGATATACAAGATCAAATGAAGAAGGGAATGCCGTATAATGAAATCCATAAAAGGAAACGAACTTGTAAGAAATCATATTGACGTGCCATGTCTGTTGGGGTAGACGAACATTTCACAGCGCAATGTTCAGTAGACTGTTTTGTTGTTTGTGAATTTAGCAGTTAATTTCCTGTGGTGTCATTCTATTATGCTTTCTGGTAGCGGTTCTACACGTTTATCACATTCTTGCGTGTCTGTGATTTTCGTTTAATTTCATTTGTTCCAGATTTTTATTTCTCAATATATAAACGAAAAAGGTGCCGTGTGCATCTCAAGTCACGTGGAATCCCCACAATGCACCAACTGATCCAAGATGTTTTCAGATACTACAGCTATACACCTTCGATGACCTACATCATTATAATTAAGCGTAATGTGCAGTATAAACACAGTATCGAAGAGCGACATAAATATAGGTAAACCAAATTAAGTGATGTTGTCAATGATTTGCGACAATGTTTACTGGAATCAAAGATAATATAAGTAGAACTTAGCACACGGAGCCTAACAGCGACAGCGGCACGATCTTTTACAGAAGCTAAAGTTAAAACTACCTTGGACATACTATAACCAGTGAAGGAAAATGTAAAACTAAAATAAACAAAAGAATAGGAATGGCAAAAAGTAATTTTAATGCCACGAAAAGTATACTAACACCAAAACAAATAACACCAGGGCTAAAACTAAAATAGCAAAATGTTACATCTTATCAATACTACTGTATGGTGCAGAAACATCGACTAAACTAGAAAACAGAACAGACAATTGAAGCCTCTGTATGGTGCAGAAACATCGACTACACTAGAAAACAGAACAGACAATTGGAGCCTTTGTATGGTGCAGAAACATCGACTAAACTAGAAAACAGAACAGACAATTGAAGCCTTTGTATGGTGCAGAAACATCGACTACACTAGAAAACAGAACAGACAATTGAAGCCTTTGTATGGTGCAGAAACATCGACTAGACTAGAAAACAGAACAGACAGTTGAAGCCTTTGTATGGTGCAGTACCATCGACAAGACTAGAAAACAGAACAGACAATTGTAAGCCTTTGTATGGTGCAGAAACATCGACTACACTAGAAAACAGAACAGACAATTGAAGCCTTTGTATGGTGCAGAAACATCGCCTACACTAGAAAACAGAACAGACAGTTGAAGCCTTTGTATGGTGCAGAAACATCGACAAGACTAGAAAACAGAACATACAATTGAAGCCGTGAGCTGCAGTGGCCCGAAAGGGGAGTAAAGTGTAATGGCGCTGTACCCTACCAAGCATGTTCGTAAGAGGCGATAAAGGAGGGTTGGGCATGGGACTGGCTATCCCATACTGTAGAAAACAAGCCGAAAAAAACTTCACATACATGGACAAGTCAAAGAAAAGAATAAAAGTAAATCCACCACTCAGGAAAGATAAAGACTATCTGACTCGATGGCGCTGGATAGGACACACTCTGCGGAAGCCAACTGAGAGTATTACACAACAGGCCCTTTTCTGGAATCCCCAAGGGAAAAGACAAATATGAAGACGAATGAATTATTGGAGAGGACAGATAGAAGTATAGATGAAAATGATGGGGAAGCTATGGAATGATCTTAAAAGAATGGCAAGAAACACAAGACGGCTTGGAAAGTGTTTGTCGAAGATCTATGCTCCACAGGGTGCTGAAAGGTAGATAAAGAAGAACAAGAGAAGAGGAAGGAGAAGAGGACAAGAAGAGAAGGAGAAGAAGAAGAGGAAGAAGAAGAGGAAGAAGGTAGAATTGGATGGAAAGACAAGAAAACAAAAGATGAATTTTTAAAAGAACTAAAAATTAAAAGAGACCTACTAAACACAATTAGACCAAGACAAATGGAATTTCAGGGGCATGTTAAAATACATAACAGATTACTAAAAGTAATATTGGAAGGGAAAATACAGGGTAATCGAAGCAGTGGCAGACCAAGACTAACAAAGACGAGTATCATAAAAAGATGGACAAATCAGCTTATGACAATCTGTATCATGAAAGCAAGAGACATAGAGGAATGGTGCTCCATGGTAGCTAACCTTTTATGCGGAGACGACAATCAATGATGATGATTAAAGTTAAAAGGAGAGTTGCGATTAAAAGAAACAAACCATTAATAAGAAGACGTTTCTCCTAGCTGCTGAATGCTTGCCACAGAGCGAGTAGCAAAAAACAATGACTTACTCGTAGCATAGTACTTCGCTAATCACCATCATCAAGTACCATGCCGGCTGACGTAGATGATCATGCCTCTCCACAACTTTGATCTCGACATTTATTTATCATTTCTGCTGTTGACCTTCTGCCAAGCCATGCTCTTAAGCTGTCTGGTATCTTTTCTCTTTGCTTCCCTCTATCTCTTCGTCCCTCAATTTTCCCAGTTATCACAATATATTCCAACTGTTATCTTCTCATTACATGGCAAAAAAAAAAATGATGATTGTTTCTTCCTAATATTGGATATTTGCTCTCTTTTTGCTTTGACCGCTTTCAGAACGTTTTCATTACTCCTGTTAGCTATCCATGGTATTCTCAACATTCTTCGGTAAAACCACATTTCTACACCCCCCGGTGATTTTCTTGTATGTTCTGATATTGACCATGATTCACATCCAAACATTATGACTGGCTCTACATACAATTTTAGAACTCCTTTTCTGGTTTCTATTGTCCAAAATAGGTTTCACAGTATCTTCCTCAATTTTTTTTGTAAAGTTGTTTTTGCCTGAGCTATTCTGCATCTCACATGTGTTGTGCATCCACCTTCTGAGGTTAACATTGTTCCCAGATGTTTAAATTCATTTACCTGTCTTAGTATAGCTACTATTAGTGATACACTCTTAACAATGGACATAGCAAACATGAATGATTCACTCGCAACTGTGCTATAACAATAATAGTACGGTTGTAGAGTATATGCGATCGTCAAGGCGGCGGATAGACCAAGCAATAATACATGAGCCATAGGACGCATTTGAAACACACAGTAAATGAACGTCATCGAAATATATAATGCGACATTGAAGGTTATCACACGATTCGACACCCACTTGAGTATCCCGAAATAGCAACACAGACACAAAAATAACATTGCAGCAGTTAACGCACGTGACGTACCTTACAGGATACACTTGGATAATCAGATACTCGTCTCTTGACTGTTAAGCAAATGTGAAGTGACGGGGACATTTAAGTGTGGACTAGGGGTAACAAGTGACTTAGGCCCGTGATGTCACAGTGAAGTCAACACTCATTGCTTTGAACAAGAGTATGATTGCGACGTTTATTTTCTGACTGCTGGTTGGACAGTTGATTCAGTCAGAAAGATTTTGTTCAGGCTATAGTTTGAACCAAATTTCTCAGAAAAATCCTTAAGATTGCTTGGATAATGAAAAGAGCAATAAAGACATGTAAAAAGCATTGGCTTATTAACATCATTATAAAGATGAAATTAAAATAATATAGCCATGTCAAAAGACACACCGATTTAAGAAGAACATAAAGGGAGTGTATGGTTTTAGAACGACGCGTCAGGGTCAGACCAATACGGTGGTTTTAGACATCAAAGAGACCCTGAACATGACAACTGAAAAAGTATAAGATCTGGCTAGAGACAGAGATTATTTCAGACGGCATGTGTTGAACGCAACGTTCTGCGTCGAACATTTGACCCGACAACGATGATAGTTTTAACCTAGTGCAGACTATAGTTTCAACTATTATATGCATTCAGTACAGTATGACAGTACATTCAGTGCAGTGTGACAGTACATTCAGTACAGTGTGACAGTACATTCAGTACAGTGTGACAGCACATTCAGTACAGTGTGACAGTACATTCAGTACAGTGTGACAGTACATTCAGTACAGTGTGACAGTACATTCAGTACAGTGTGACAGTACATTCAGTACAGTGTGACAGTACATTCAGTACAGTGTGACAGTACATTCAGTACAGTGTGACAGTACATTCAGTACAGTGTGACAGTACATTCAGGCGGGCGTTTCGCTAGCCTTAAGTCTAATAGGGAGTTAAACCAGTGGGATCCTAAACTAGATAGATCTAGCTCCCTTATAGTTTTTGTGTCAAGAAGCTAATGAGCTAAAACACAAGTTCGGTGGTGCTTTTTACTGGTCAGATTGCATGATGCGGCAAGCTCTATAAAAACATTTTCTGTCTTCGTGCTTCTTTTTTTTTTTCTGAAGTTAGTTAGTCTACTCTTTTAGTTTGTATTTCTCTTCTAACACCATCATTACGTGTATTAGACGCCCAGGCTTTTTCTTAAAAAAACTGTGTATTCAGTTTGATCCGTTTTTACGATAACCCAGGTAATGTTTTTACATAACACCGCGAAATTGTTTTCTTTTCTTTAATTCATTAATACTGAAATGTTGCATTGATCATGGAAATAGATTGTTGATTGTAGTATATAAGATATGATATGTGTAAAAGTATAGTTTTAGCGTACAGTGGTTCATTAATAAAATATCGGCAGTACTGATATCAAATTAAGATGACATAAGACGCTGGTGAAAGGAGATGAGGCCAGGTACCACTAATACATCTTGTTCTTGTTCGCTCTGTGGCTGGATCTGTTTATCCAATATTGGCAGATTCAACCACGAGAGAAGCTGTTCAGCAAAGCAGCATCCAGCATAATCACTAACATTATTACCATACAACTGACATATCATTATTGCTTGCTACCAAACATTTGTCTATGCACTAAAGGCCAGATAAGGTGGTTAATTACAAAAACAAATATATCTTTGAGCATACCAGATGGAGTGATCAAATGAGTGACTGTAATTGGATAATGGTCATACACAGACGTATCTGCTTAAACCCAGTGTTTAACTGCATACATAAACAACCAATAACATAGCTTGGCAGATTATGGAAATGTCCATACAAAATGTCACAAATGTAAGAAGAGATGAAGAACAAATGAGCTAGTAATAAGATGAGATAAAGAACAAATGGGCTAGAAATAAGATGAGGTAAAGAACAAATGGGTTAGAAATAAGATGAGATAAAGAACAAATGGGTTAGAAATAAGATGAGATAAAGAACAAATGGGTTAGAAATAAGATGAGTTAAAGATCAAATGGGCTAGAAATAAGATGAGATAAAGAACAAATGGGCTAGAAATAAGATGAGATAAAGAACAAATGGGCTAGAAATAAGATGAGATAAAGAACAAATGGGTTAGAAATAAGATGAGTTAAAGATCAAATGGGCTAGAAATAAGATGAGATAAAGAACAAATGGGCTAGAAATAAGATGAGTTAAAGATCAAATGGGCTAGAAATAAGATGAGATAAAGAACAAATGGATTAGAAATAAGATGAGATAAAGTACAAATGGGCTAGAAATAAGATGAGATAAAGAACAAATGGGTTAGAAATAAGATGAGTTAATGATCAAATGGGCTAGAAATAAGATGAGATAAAGAACAAATGGGCTAGAAATAAGATGAGTTAAAGATCAAATGGGCTAGAAATAAGATGAGATAAAGAACAAATGGGCTAGAAATAAGATGAGTTAAAGATCAAATGGGCTAGAAATAAGATGAGATAAAGAACAAATGGGTTAGAAATAAGAAGAGATGAAGATCAAATGGGTTGGAAATAAGAAGAGATGAAGATCAAATTAGGTAGTAATAAGAAGAGATAACCCACATTGTTGAAACTAGGCAACGTGTTTAAATGGAAATTAAAGAATGTACTGAACGATGGATCTCTTTCATCCACAAACGGTAGAAATAAGAATATCGTCAGAAGCGTGATAACACGTACATGTATGTTCTGTAACACAACACAACTGTCTTCCCAGATCAGGAATGTCATAATAGAAGGAAAATCTGGAGTAAGTAATGTAATGTTGAAATTATTTCAAGTTAATAATGAGTAATTCCACACATATGATTTATCATGCGTTGCTTGTTTAGTTGTGTTTTGACCAGTGACAACTGATACTGTTGTCTCAACTATAGCTTTATTGAAGGAAATACATTAAAACTCGTAGGTTGTCAATAAAAAAAAATGTACACCAGTCATATACCGCCTATGATTCAAATGAAAACAACTTAAGAGCTGGATCAGGAAGGACCAACAATCTATAGACTGTTGTTCTGTGAAGACAATCTGTCTGTCTGTCTGCGATCAGGACTCAGTCAGAGTAGGATCCCAGACTCTCACATGAAGTCAGTTGTCAGGCCAAGTGTGTTGATCGCCCCCACAGACAGAACATCACAGTTAGAGAAAGATTTTGTTCAGGCTATAGTTTGAACCAAATTTCTCAGAAAAATCCTTAAGATTGCTTGGATAATGAAAAGAGCAATAAAGACATGTAACATCACAGACACAACAGACAGAACATCACAGTTAGAGTCTACCATATCCACTCCGACTGAACACCCGTTAAAACGATGCACTGTGTTCTGCGTCAGAGGCCCAGCGCATCCGATTTCAGCGAGCATTTTATTCAGGTTTGCTTTCCTTAGCCTTTGATTGTCCCCAATCTTCCTGCAAGGCAGCAGATGATCTTTTCTGTAGGGGGATTCTGCCCTTAGACGGTCGGCCTTCCCAGGTTTACCAGCACCGTCTGCCCGAGTCACTAGAGGTGACTAACACAGACATGCGACTTGTAATGTGAAGAAACTGCAACAAGGGATGCTTTTCATGCATAGCTTTCAATTGTTCCTGCCGCCTATCCCCATATACCGGTAAGTTACGTCCTCTTGAAAATGATGATCGTCGTAGCACTAGATGATGCTTGGCCATCGTTGATGACTCCAATTCCGATCATATAGGCACACATTAAGTCGTCAAATTATCCCCGTCGCACATCAAACAGCAGACAGTAAGATTTGCGCACGGCCGGTTTAGGGAACCATTACGATGACGTAGCACACATAAAAAGTTGCCCAACACTTAATCTCGTTCCATTTAGATTTCTGTCTGATTACTCAAGTGTAAGCAGCCTACGACGAACAAAACCTGACGAGAAACATTCTACCATTTCAACATCTACATTTACTGCGTCTAACCGACATGTTTGATAAATATGGCATGAAACGACCTGGGAAATCAGATCAGAGATTATGAATGAAGGAAATGATATAACTTACACACTTAAATATATATATATATATATATATATATATATATATATATATATATATATACATATAGAACAAAGAGGAAAAAATAGTGTGGCCGAGTAACAAGACTAAAGGATCAAAATACATCTTCTTCCTCTTTCTATCCTCATTTGCCTTTCAGCGTCGAGGGGAGATATAATTTGCGGTCTTTTGCTCTTCTGTTCGCCTCTGCTGCTGGTATGTTTCCTAGTGTTTCTAATATTCCACCGATCCATATTTTTCGTGGTCGACCCTTGGGTGTGGTATTCTCACAACATTTATTGAGGGCTCTTTGTGTTGTGATTTGATCTTACTGCCTTGTCACGTGGCCAAACCATGTTATCTGTTTTTTATTATATATTATATGGCGGGTTTTATTCCTTGTTTTTGTCTCTGTTCTTCATTTCTGATCTTATCTCTCAGACTGTGTCCTGTCTTTTGTCTAGCACATTGCATCTCAGTAGAGGTTATTTCTCTTATTGTTCTTGCATATAGGGTCCAGGTCTGGCATTGGTAGCACAACGTTGGGATGAAGATTGTATTGTATAGTGCTCGTTTTGCCTCTAGAGTTATTTCCTTGTTGGACAATGATTTTAAAATCTTTGTTGCATATCTCTGCTGTTTGTAAATTATCGTTTGTCACTAAACTTCATAGATATTTGAATTCCTCTGCTTGTTTTAGTTGCCTGCCTTCTATAGTTATGTTGATGCTCTGTTTATTTTTGGCGACATTCACGACTTCTGTTTTGTCGATTTTGATTTTCATGTTATATTTTGTGCCTGAGCTGTTGAGTTTGTTTAAGTGTTCCTGTATGTCTTCTATTGTTTCATCGTTCACAATACGACCAAAGATAAACTATTAATCTTTTTGTTAATAGTTCTGTATTTTCAAACCACGATTTTTCAGAACAGTAGGACACGATGAAGAAGCACTGGGCCTATCATTAACTTATAACGAATCACGTTCTGTAACATAGAACAACCCAAGCCTAGAAGTTTCAAACATTGCATTGACTTTATTTGAGCACTCGCGTATATTGATTATGATTCGGCCTAGCGAATGTTTGAAGTAATTTATTATAATAAATACTATTATACTTTTAGGATGCAGTTTCTGGGATGCCATCGCACTGGTCAAAGGTAAGTTATGGAAACCATGGAATTAATAGTATGAATGGAAATCAAAAGTTTCCTTGCAGGAAATGTAGTATCATTTCCCACGAAGATAATACAGATCACACAGTGTAATAAACCTACATAATTATCCATTATATTATATATAGATATAGTATATTATATAAAAAAGAGACACTATTATATATGTATATATATATATATATATATGTTTTATATATATATATATATATATATATATATATATATATATATATATATATATATATATATATATATATATAGAGAGAGAGAGAGAGAGAGAGAGAGACTGATGATAATTTGATGAGCGTGATAAAAAAGTGGAAGAGGGTCATGAATGCGAACGATGGGTAGAGTCATTGCAGAAGTAAGAAAAACATAAGGTCACCTTTGTCTACGTCCCAGGAGAAGCGGGAGTACGGGGAAATGAAAGAACGGACAGGTTGGCTAGCTGCGCTTTTGTTGAGGACGGTCAAACAATGGATCGGGCTAACGTCACCAATGCCCCTTCGAGATGTGGGATGGGCAAATGACTTCGACAATCATGAGTCCACGCCATTACTTCGGATGAAAAAGGTGATATTTAAGATGGGCACAGCCACAAACGAGAAACTTAGTGGGAGTGTAAGAAGACTTATCAACCAACACAGAACTGGAGTCGTCAGTCGCTGGATACTGCGAGACTTGCTGAGGTGGAGATCTGAGCACCTATGGACATGTTCAGAGTGTAATGACGATGACCAGCAGATAAATCAAGAACTCAATTATCCATTATGATTTCTTGCAGCCTTTACCTTATGATATGATTTCTTGCAGCCTTTACCTTATGAATGATTTCTTGCAGCTTTACCTTATCATATGATTTCTTGCAGTCTTTACCTTTTGATATGATTTCTTGCAAACTTTACCTTATGATATGATTTCTTGCAAACCTTTACCTTATGATATGATTTCTTGCAGCCTTTACTTATGATATGAATTCTTGCAACCTTTATGATATTATTTCTTGCAAACTTTACCTTATGATATGATTTCTTGCAAACTTTACCTTATGATATGATTTCTTGCAACCTTTACCTTATGATATGATTTCTTGCAAACTTTACCTTATGATATGATTTCTTGCAAACTTTACCGTATGACTGACAAAACCAATGTTGAGGTTACTCCAGAATAGCCGGTCGATGTTATTGCTTTATATTCGTATTATGTCAACACAAATTAACAACATCGGCAAGTTGTGGTAAGGAAATGAGAAAGATGAAGCTATTCTAATCGACAGCCAAATTGACACAACGATGTGGACATTGTTATTAGTTTTACATAACACATAAAAAGGCAATTCATTTTCTTATTTAATTTCTGCAAATAAAATTAATTCTCATCAATAATTAAGTTATGGCAATATATTTTCACAACTAAAATGTAACCTCTTTTCCTCTTATATTCCAGATCGAAAACTTTCAAACTAATGTAAGTTATACGTTAGATACCAAGTTCAATATGTGTCCCATACACCAAATAAAGAGTAGAGGAAACAGCTCCTTTTTGATATGATACATATAGAAATAGGGAGCCGCTATAGCTCAGTGGTTAGTGAACTGAACTACAAAAGACAAGAGGTCGGGTTTGATCCTGATCGACGTATTCCAGATTCACCCAACCTTAAATGGGTTTCTGATTTGTTTCTGAGAAAGTAAAGCGGCACGGGTGTAATAAAAAAAAAAGTAAAGTGCCCCCGTCACAAAAAGTGGTGTATATGGAATTTGGTGTTAGTGACCATCAATTTTAAAGACCTTCGGCACGTGATTTTTGGAGTAATGTGGTCGGTATTACGCCCGTGCCGCTTTACATTCCCTGAAAAAATCCGGTACCCATTAAAGGCTGGGTGAACCGGAAGCCAACGGTTGGGATCGATAATAAATACTTAAAGTGGAATAAATGCTAAAGTGGCAGAGGAAGCAGCAAATAAAGGAAATATGAAATAAGTGAGCAACAGCACAAATACATTAAGTGAAAAATACAAACAAATCAATGCCGTTATTAAAGATAAGAAAGGAAATCTGCATAGTAATATAAGGGAACAAATGGAGAGATCGAAAGAGCACTTTGAAAAACTTTTGAACAGATCCGGCTCAAATAATCCTCCAGATATACTACCAGCAGAAAAAGAGTTACACGTTAACTGCGGAAAACCAAGCAAAGAAGAAATAAAGAAAACCATCAATCTACTAAAAAATGGTAAACCAACAGGACCAAGTGAAATTCCTTCGGAAGCCATCAAAGCAGATATTAGCACCTCTACCAAGATGTTACATAATCTATGAGATAAAATTTGGGAGAGGGAAGAAATACCTAAAGACTGGAGAGAAGGTTATATGATCAAACTACCAAAGAAAGGAAGTTTACAGGAGTGCACAAATTATAGGGAATTATGCTACTATCAGTGCCAGGAAAAATATTAAGCAGAATCATTATGGAGAGAACGGAATCCCCATAAAGTTTAATAACATGATAAAAAAAATGTATAAAGGAATAAAATGCAGCGTGGTGCATGAAAGGCAGCTTACAGAAGCATTTGAAATAAGAATAGGAGTAAGGCAGGGATGCCTTCTGTCTCCATTTCTATTTATTCTGGTCATAGATTTGGTTATGAAAATAACTCAAAACAACAGAAATGGAATTCAGTGGTCACGGACCAAGCAACTTGATGATTTAGACTTTGCTGATGACATAACTCTCCAATCACACAGCCATCAGCAGATGCAGAATTAAATGAGCATAATTGTTGAGAGATCATAACAGCTAGGACTGAAGATTAATAAAGGTAAGACCAACATTATGAAAATTAATGCATTTGGCAATAACAAAATAAAATTAGGAAAAATACCTCTATTAGACGTACAATCTTACATATATCTGAGCAGTAATATAGATAAAGAGGGAGGAACAGAAAATGATACCAACATAAGGATATCATAAGCAAGTGGGGCTTTTTTGCACTGGGAAACATTAATGTCCAAAGAAATTAGGTTAAATACAAAAATTAAAATTGTCAACTCCAAGTTTCAGTCAGTCCTATTATATGGCTGTGAAACAGGGAGAACAACACAATTGACAATCATGAAGGTATAGCCTTTTATTAATGGATGCTTACGCAGATTAAAAGTATGGAAATGGCAGGACAAAATCACTAACATAGAATTATGGAAATGTACAAGTCAAATACCAGTGGATAAAGAGATACAGCGAAAACGATGGTGCTGGATAGGACACACACTGCAGAAGCCAACTGACAGTATTACACAACTGGCCCTTTTTAGGGAATCTCAAGGGAAAAGACAAATAGGAAGACTAATGAATTCTTGGACAGGACAGATATAAGAATAGATGAAAGTGATGGGGAAGACATGGAGTGATCTTAAAAGATTGGCAAAAAACAGAACGGCTTGGAAAGTGTTTGTTGACGACCTATGCTCCACAGGGAGCTGAAAGATAGCAGAAGAACACCATATTCTCTATACGACAGTTGGAGTAACGGTACACTACGTTTTTTTTTATTTGCATATATAAATAGCAAGAATATAAAAGAGAAATGACCAAACGTTGTGCGCATCCTAAACATTTAATGAATTAATTGACGGTTCAACAGCATATATCATATGATATATATATACATATAAAATGTAAGGTAATAACTGTTTTTTTTTTCTTCCTACCACATGACGTTCTGTTGCTGTAACACACATCTCCCAGTTCTGATGAAAGAGTTAAACATTTTAACAACGTCCACATTTATTGAATTGTCAACACTGACCACTCATGAAGTAAAGACACGTTCAATGGCTGGGCGACATTTTATTTATTTCCCATACAATAATTTTGTCAACAGTACCTACATTCAGGTATCTCTTCTCAGTCAGCGTTGACAAATCACTTTTTTTCTATCACTTTATATATATATAGTTGATTCAACTTATCAGAAAGTTATCTACATACCACTGCTGTATTTTCTTTTGTCTTACAATTTAAAATTAATAATTAAAATAATTGACAAATTAAAATAATTGAAAAAAGCAGGGCTTTAAACTTTTCAGATAATACTTCACAGCCTTTTTGCTGTTAAGAAGAATATAGATGACAATAGTAACAAAATAGTGTGTTGGTAAGGAGAAAGCACATATATTATATATAATACATATGAATTACTAAACCGGGCCGCGTGTACAACTGGAAAAAAACAAAGAAAATAAATGTTAAATGGTTTTGAGCAGTTAAACTAACAAAAAACAAGACAAGCTACAACGTTTCTACAAAAGCCTTAATCAGGTATAACAAAGTCACACATTGAACACAAAATTCCTAGTTGGAATACACAACTCGCCCGTGCGCTGCCGGGGCCCGAAAAGGGAGTAAAGAATAGCGGCGCTGTACTCTACCAGGCATGTTCGTAAGAGGCGAGAAAGGAGGGTTAGGCATGGGACTGGCTATCCCATACTGTAAAAAAATAAGCCAAAAAACTTCACAAACATGAACAAGGCAAATAAAGATAAAGTTAATCCGTCAACCAGGAAAGAGAATGGTTCTCTGTCTAAGAGACGTATGACGCAATCCGGAGAAAGCCATAAGGAGTCCGGGTTGCCGACTCACCCTTTGTCTACTAGGAAATCCTCCAGAATTGGCACCTGGAATGTTCGTACCCTTAACGAACAGGGAAAAGCGGCACAAGTGGCAGCAGAAATGACTAACTACAAGATAGATATTCTGGGAATGTGTGAAACAAGATGGCTGGGAACGGAGAGAATAAAATTTAATACAGGGGAGATGATTTTATCATCAGGACACCAGGAACCAGGAGCACAACATAGCGAAGGGGTAGCTATAATGCTATCAAAGAATGCACAGAAGACACTAATAGAATGGGAGGCAGTGGGACCAAGACTGGTGAGAGCAACATTTAGAACAACCAAAACAAAATAAAATTCACATTATACAATGCTATGCACCAACCAACGATAAGGATGACTCAGTTAAAGATGATTTTTATAAACAGCTACAATGTCAGATGGATACAAGACGAGCCAAGGATATTATAATCTTGATGGGAGACCTAAATGCTAAAGTAGGATCAGACAACAGAGGCTTCGAAGAGATTATGGGAAAACATGGACTTGGAGATATAAACGAGAATGGAGAGATTTTTGTGAATTTCTGCGCCCTTAATCAAATGCGCCTAGGAGGAACAATATTCCAACATAAAAGAATACACAAAGCTACATGGGTGTCACCAGATCATAGAACGGAAAATCAAATTGATCACATATGTATTAATAATACGTTTAAGTCATCCTTACAGGATGTAAAAGTATATAGAGGGGCAGATGTAGCTTCTGATCATCATCTTCTGTTAGCCAAACTTAAAATTAAATTAAAAAGGTATACTACAACGAATACGGGTAGAAAGTATTTCAATGTAGGGTTTCTTAAAGAACAAGGAATTAAAGATAAATTCACAGTCACAATATCAAACAAATACCAAGTCCTCCAACAACTAGAAAATACAATAAATACAGAAGATCATTGGAAACAGGTACAAAATATATGGAAAGAGACATGCGAAGAAACATTGGAGAAAAGAGAACGTCAGGATAAGGCATGGGTGACAGCAGAGACCCTGGATAAAATTAAAGAAAGAAAGAACAAGAAAGCAGACATAAATAAAAGCAAAACAAGAAGTAATAAAGCCAAGACACAGGAAGCTTACACAGAGGTGAACAAAGAAGTGAGAAGATGCATTAAAAGGGATAAGAGGAATTATATATAGATGAACTAGCTAAAGAGGCAGAAGAAGCAGCAAATAAAGGGAATATGAAAGAACTGTACAACAGAACAAATAAATTAAGTGGAAGATACAAACAGATTAACGCCTTTATCAAAGATAAGAAATGAAATCTGCTTAGTAATATAAGGGAACAAATGGAGAGATGGAAAGAGCACTTTGAAAAACTTTTGAACAGACCCGGCTCAAATAATCCTCCAGATATACTACCAGCAGAAGAAGAGTTACACGTTAACTGCGGAAAACCAAGCAAAGAAGAAATAATGAAAGCCATCAATCTATTAAAAGATGGTAAAGCCACAGGACCAGATGAAATTCCTTCGGAAGCCATCAAAGCAGATATTAACACCTCTACCAAGATGTTACATGATCTATTGGATAAAATTTGGGAGAGGGAAGAAATACCTAAAGATTGGAGAGAAGGTTATATGATCAAACTACCAAAGAAAGGAAGTTTACAGGAGTGCACACATTATAGGGGAATTATGCTACTATCAGTGTCAGGAAAAATATTAAGCAGAATCATTATGGATAGACTAAAAGAGGTCATAGAGACACATTTGAGAGATGAATAACAGGTTTTAGGAAGAACAGATCATGTGCTGATCAAATAACTACTCTACGTGTAATAGTTGAACAAAGTTTAGAACTACAGTCCCTACTTTATATTGGATTCATAGATTACGAAAAGGCATTTGATAGTTTAGTCAGAGGAATGCTTTGGAAGTTACTGTGTCATTACGGAATCCCCATAAAGATTAATAACATGATAAAAACAATGTATGAAGGAATAAAATGCAGTGTGGTGCATGAAGGGCAGCTTACAGAAGCATTTGAAATAAGAATAGGAGTAAGGCAGGGATGCCTTCTGTCTCCATTTCTATTTATTCTGGTCATAGATTGGGTTATGAAAATAACTCAAAACAACAGAAATGGAATTCAGTGGTCACGGACCAAGCAACTTGATGATTTAGACTTTGCTGATGAAATAGCTCTCCTATCACACAGCCATCAGCAGATGCAGAATTAAATGAGCATAATTGTTGAGAGATCATAACAGCTAGGACTGAAGATTAATAGAGATAAGACCAACATTATGAATATTAATGCATTTGGCAATAACAAAATAACATTAGGAGAAATACCTCTACTAGACGTACAATCTTACATATATCTGGGCAGTAATATAGATAAAGAGGGAGGAACAGAAAATGATACCAACATAAGGATATCATAAGCAAGTGGGACTTTTTTGCACTGGGAAAGATTAATGTCCAAAGAAATTAGGTTAAATACAAAAATTAAAATTGTCAACTCCAAGTTTCAGTCAGTCCTATTATATGGCTGTGAAACATGGAGAATAACAAAACTGACAATCACGAAGGAACAGACTTTCATTAATTGATGCTTGCGCAGAATAAAGGGATGGAAATGGCAGGACAAAGTCACTAACGTGGAATTATGGAAATGTACCGGTCAAATACCAGTGGATAAAGAGATACAGCGAAGACGATGGCGATGGATAGGACACACACTACGGAAGCCAACTGAGAGTATCACACAACAGGCCCTTTTTTGGAATCCCCAGAGGAAAAGACAAAGAGGAAGACCAAGGAATTCTTGGAGAAGACAGATCGAAGCAGAGATGAAGATGATGGGGAAGACATGGAATGATCTTAAAAGAATTGCTTAAAACAGAACGACTTGGAAAGTGTTTGTTGAAGACCTATGCTCCACTGGGAGCTAAAAGGTAGAAGATGCAGAAGAAGTATACACAACTGCAGTATGTTTATAATTGTACTGTACTAATATTTAAATCACCCTTTTCAGATTGCATTAATGTTGTTGACAACAGATTCAGTAAGTAAATGGAAATAAATACAAGTGACATTGATTTAGATCAATCGTTCTAACATATACACGATGTACAATTTATCATGTTTATAATTCTGTAACCAGCGTGTTAGAATTGCATTGTTGGCGACATTTAAGTACTCTTTTGGGAATATCATCAACATCAATTACTGGGCCTGCTGACGTTGGTGATCATGTCTCTCCACAACATTCGATCTCGGCAGCTATTTATCATTTCTGTTGTTGACCTTCTGCCAAGCCATTCTCTTAAGCTGTCTGGTATTTTTTACTCTTTCCTTCCCTCTATCTCTTCGTCCCTCAATGTTTCCAGTTTTTACATTATATTCCAGTTGTTCTCTTCTCATGACATGGCCAAAAAATGATGATTGTATCTTCCTAATAATGGAAATTAGCTCTCTTTTTGCTTTGACCTCTTTCTGAACGTTTTCATTACTCTTCTTAGTTGTCCATGGTATTCTCAACATTCTTCTGTAAAACCACATTTCTACAGACTCCAGTGATTTTCTTGTCTGTTGTTCAATTGTCAATGATTCACATCCATAAGTTAAGACTGGCTCTACATAACATTTAAGAACTATTTTTCTTGTTTCGATTGTCAAAAATGGATTGCATAGTATCTTCCTCATTTTTTGAAAATCTGATTTTGCCTGAGCCATTCTGCATCCCACCTCTGTTGTACATCTTCTGTCTGAGGTTAACAAAGTTCCCAAATATTTACATTCATTTACCTTTTTTAATATTGTTAGGGAATATCAATCTGTCAAATATGCGAAACTGTAAAGAAAGTGAATGATTGATAACTATACACATGGTATGAGGATATCATGATGTGAGAAAACGACATCCTCCCTCACAAGAGAACATTATTGCTATAGGGCAGATCAAATAGAAACAACAACTACAAATGGCGGCGTAAAAAATAATAAAACAAGAGAGATTTACAATATAATCTTCATTCCAACGTTGTGCTACCAATGACAGTCCTGGACCATTGTTACAAAAACAATAAGAAAAATAAAATAACCTCTACTGAGATGAAAACTGTCAGATAATGACACTAAATAGTCTGACGGACAACATCAGAAATGAAGAACAGGGAAAAATGCTAGGAATAACGACCGCCATCTCCCCTCGGCGCTGAAAGGCAAATGAAGGAGAAAAGAAGAAGATACATTAAGCGTTTCATGAGGTGACGTTTTACTGGGACTCTAAAACAATCAATTCTCTAATTATATTAATATTATTGTAAACACTATTTTGTAAAGCCTACATTTTGTAACCTTTGAGACAATTTTGTCCAAAGTCTGATTATCCAGTATTTACGTCCATGCGTGAATACTGGATTAACATGACACGGTGAATTAGTTTCTGTCTTGTCTACTTTATCAAAAGTGGGCTGCATAACATATTGTATTCTTCTTATGATGCATTGTATCACACTGTGACAAACTATTTACGGCGTGGCACTCTTATCAAATTGTATATCATTCAGATGATTTTTTGAATAGAATGTCCTGTCCAGATATTATTAAATGGTAATACACAGACCGCCGTGAGACCGATATGTCCTCACGGGCAGTCCGCGAAGGTTTAAAGAAATTTGATTAATTATATTTGTTTAAAAATCATAGAATGTAATCATGTAAAAGTAAATCAACACAGCATTTGACAAAGTAAAGGACAAAGAAAAAATCACAATTTCAGACGGCATAAACGTAGGCAAAAAAGATCTAAGAATAATAAAGAACATGTACTGGCAATAAATAGCGGCCAATAGAACTGGAAATAAATTGGGAATATTTCAACAAATAAAACCATGGTGTTAGGCAAGGTTGTGTGCTGTCACCAGCTGTGTTTAATATATATATATATATATATATATATAGTGAGATTACTTTAAGATCCATAAGGGACATGCCTGGAATAACAATGGTGGTCATAATATAAATAATCTAAGGTATGCTGATAATACAGTCCTAATTGCTAAAACTGAAAATGAGTTACACGAAATGTTAGACATTATAGTGAAAGTAAGCAAAAATAAAAGACTCCGCCTTAATAGCAAAAATATAGAAGTAATGGCAGCAACAAAGAGAAAGCCATCACTGTAATGCACAAGTGGATCAATATATAAAAAATGTAAGTGAAATTTACTCTCTGGGAACAATGTTAACCTCAGATGGTAGATGTATAACAAAGGTGAGGTGCAGAATGGCTCAGACATATACATATGATAAATAGCAATAAATAATGAGAAAGGACTGTGCAATCCATTTTTGACAATAGAAAGAAGAAAAAAGAGTTCTTAATTGTTATGTAGAATCAGTCTTAACATATGGATGTGAATCATGGACAATTGGACAACAGACAAGAAAATCACTCGGGGCTGTAGAAATGTGATTTTACAGAATGCTGTCAATAGCAAGGACAGCAAAGAAGAGTAATGAAAACGTTCTGAAAGAAGCCGCATCAATGGAAAGAGCTAATTTTCAATATCAGGAAGGAACAATCATCATTGTTTTGGTCATGAAATAAAAATCGAATTCTAGAAAATGTTGTGACAACCGGAAAAATTGAAGGAAATAGAGATGGGGAAACAAAGAGAAAAGATACCAGACATCTTAAGAGAATGGCTTGCAAAAAGGGCAACAACAGAAATGATAGATAACTGTCGAGTTCAAAAGTTGTGGAGAGATATGATCACCTCTACCAGCAGGCATGGTACTTGATGATGATGATGATGTACGAACTATAGGGGTTCAGGTTAGCAGAGGAAGACATGTTCTCATAAATTCCCATATGGAGCTCTGAAACTGTAGTTCAAGAACAAGCCCTTTCCAAATATCTCGGCTCAAGTGTGATTAGATATTCCCAGAATTACAGAATAGTGCTATGGAAGTATTGGTGTTGAACAATATGCGTGTATAAGCAACAATCTGATCTTGTTTATCTTACAAATATAAATATAGAAAAGGAAAAAGGCGTTATAACTCAGAGTATAGGTTTCAGTCAGTAAGCTCGACGTAACAAAGCTTGCAAGTTAAAAGCAGTACCACATTCACTATTAATATGAAAGTATGACATTGTCCTACTATGTCCATCTTGTGGCGATTTATGATTGTACAAAGAAATATTAGGAAGAAACAATCATCATTGTTTGGCCATGTAATGAGAATAGAACAACTGAAATATATTGTAACAACTAGGAACATTTAGGGACAAAGAAATATAAGGAAGGAAAGAGAGAAGATACCAGACAGGTTAAAAGAATAGCTTGGCGAAAGTCAACATCTGAAATCATAAATATAATTGTCGAGATCGAATGTTGTGAAGAGACATGATCATCTACGCTAGTAGACCCGGTACTTGATGATGATGCTGTTGTCCATCTATCTTGTGATTAATACCGTTTTGAACAAATTATATTCTTTAACACCTGGCTATAAAATCTTAAAATCTGTGGTGGAAAAAGATTTACCATGAAAAAGGGAAAAGCAACAGGACCTGACAGCAAACAGGTAGAGATGATACAGCCACTAGAGGATTTTGGCATTGAAGTGATTACAGACCTATGCAACGGCATATACTATAAAGGATACATACCAAATTAACTAAAGACATCAATGTTAATTGCATTGCCTAAAAAGAATGGTGCAGTTGAATGCAGTGACTTTAGAACAATAAGCCTAGTGAGCCATGTTACAAAAATCTCGCTAAAAGTTATACAAGGAAGGATTGAGAATAAAATCAATACTGAATTAGATGAGCAGCAATTTGGATTGAGGAAATATAGTGGGACAGAAGAAGCTATATTCTGCATGAGAAAAATGGAATAAGACAAGGATGCATCCTATCACCAAGCTTATTCAATCTATACACTGAACAGATCTTTAAAAACATCACAGAGATGCCATGCCTATAAATTAATGGAAAGATAATCAATAACCTAATATCTGCTGATGATACTGAACTCATCATCATCATTGAGTGCCGTCTCCGCAACGAAGGTTGGCTACCATGGAGCGCCATTTTGCTCTATCTCTTGCTTTGATGGTGCAGGTTGTCATCGGTTGATTTGTCCATCTTTTGATGTTACTCGTCCATGTTAATCTTGGTCTGCCTATGCCTCTTTTACCTTGTATTTTCCCCTCCAGGATCACTTTCAGTAGGCTGTTGTGTCTTTTAACATGGCCTAAGAATCGCATTTGTCTTGTTCTAATTGTGTTCAGAAGTTCTCTTTTCATTTTTAGTTGTTTTAAGACTTTGTCATTTGTTTTCTTTTCCTTCCATCCAATTCTACCTATTCTTCTATATATCCACATTTCAAAGGCTTCAATACTCTGTTCTGTTTTCTTGTCTAATGTCCATGTTTCAGCACCATATAGGAATATTCAGAAGATGTAACATTTTGCTATTCTTAGTTTTAGCTCTGGTGTTATTTGTTTTGATGTTAGTATGTCCTTCATGACATTAAAATTACTTTTTGCCATTCCTATTCTTTTGTTTATTTCAGTTGTACATTTTCCATCACTGGTTATAGTATGTCCAAGGTAGTTATAGTTCTGAACTGTCTCAAGGTCTATTCCTTCAATTTTGATATCCACTTGTGGGTTTTGAGTATTTTCTTTGTTTATGATCATAGTTTTAGTCTTTTTGATATTATTATCTAGTCCATATTTTTTGCTTGTCGTGTTTATTTCATTAAGTAATTGTTGTAGGTCTTTAGGATTTTCTGCTAGTAGTACAGTATCGTCAGCATATCTTAGGTTATTGATTATCTTTCCATTAATTTGTAGGCCTGGCATCTCTATGATGTTTTTAAAGATTTGCTCAGTGTATAGATTGAACAAGCTTGGTGATAGGATGCATCCTTGTCTTACTCCTCTTTTTATATCAATGGGTGTAGAGAACTCTTTGTTATATTTTATTATTGCTGTTTGCTCCCATTATAGATTGCATATTAGTCGTATATCCATGTCATCTAGATGTATCTCTTTTAGGCATTCTATAAGTTGTTTGTGGTGTACTCTATCAAAAGCTTTGGTGTAATCTATGAAGCAGGCATATATTGGTTTGTTTACTTCTGTGTATTTTTCGATTAATGTTCTCATGCAGAATATGGCTTCTTTTGTCCCGCTATTTTTCCTAAATCCAAATTGCTGCTCATCTAATTCAGTATTGATTTTATTCTGAATCCTTCCTTGTATAACTTTTAGCAAGATTTTTGTAACATGGCTCATTAGGCTTATTGTTCTAAAGTCACTGCATTCAACTGCACCATTCTTTTTAGGCAATGCAATGAAAGTTGGTGTTTTTAGTTCATTTGGTATGTATCCTGTGTGGTATATGTCGTTGCATATGTCTGTAATCACTTCAATGCCAAAATCTTCAAGTGCCTGTATCATCTCTATCTGTATGCTTTCAGGTCCTGCTGCTTTTCCCCTTTTCATTGTTTTTATAGCTTTTTCCACCTCAGATTTTAAGATTTTATAGCCTGATGTACATTTTATAACTGGTTTCTTGTCCCTTTGTTCATGAAATAGTTATGTTATATATTCCTGCCATCTATCTATGATATCCTTATTGTCTGTTAGCATTTTTCCTTTTTTGTCTGCAATGCATCCACCTTCTGTGGCTTTTTTATTTTTTATTTTTTTTTTATTTTTTTTTTTATTTTACTGAACTAGTTGCAGAAAATATTAAAGATCTACATCAATTACTTAATGAAAAAAAAACATGACAAGCAAAACATATCGATTAGATTTGGATATCAAAAAGACTAAAACTATGATCAGAGGGAAATAAAATTCCCAAGATATACAAATAAATATCACAATTGAAGGAATATACCTGAAAACATTTCAGAGCTACAACTACCTGGGACATACTAACATGGACATTAGACAAGAAAACAGAACAGAGACTTTGAAATATGGATATATAGAAGAATAGGTAGACTTAGATGAACAGAAAAAAACAAGCGATGAAGTCTTAAAACAACTAAAAGGTACAAGATAACTACTAAACACAATTCAAAGAAGTCAAATGAGATTTTTGGGCCATGCTAAAAGACACAACAGACTACTAAATGTATTCTAGGAGGGGAAAAAAGGTAAATGAGGCGCAGGCAGGTCAAGACTAACGTGGACGAGTAACATCAAAAGATCAAAAAGCGAAAGGACAAATCAGCTTATGACAACCTGCAGCATCAAAGCAAAACAGAAAAACAGAATGGCGCTCCAAGGTAGCCAACCTTCGTTGCGGAGATGGCGCCCGTTGATGATGATGGTATATTGTTTCAATTCTCTGGCTTTCATTTTCAAAAGATGTTTTGCTTGGGCGTATTACAATAATTAAAATCATTTCAATATTATGTGCACGCAAGTTTTGATCATTGAGCGTGTATTGAAGACACTAATTTTTGTATTTTTTTTTATTTGTAAAAAAATCATCGAATTAAAAATCTAGTTGGTGTATACTCAAAGACCTGTGAATTTGGAAACCCCTATAATGAAGCTAATAAATAGTCGATGCACTTTAGGGTTTTCAATCTTGAGTTGAATCTTGGAGACCAACGGGTACACACATATATTTAAAGAGAAAAAAAAATAAAAAAGATAATGCTCGAGTCTAATGTTTTATCTGAAGCATCTTCACCAGCGGGTCTGATCGCAGATGAAATAACAAGGGAAAGGTTTCATTTCTGCGGGATACTTACCGACATTTTCTTCTTCATCCTCTTTCCTTCATCATGTGCCTTTCAGCGTCGATAGGTCATATAATTTGCGGTCTTTTCCTGTTCTGTTCGCCTCTGCTGCTGTTATGTTTCCTAGTGCTTCCAATATTCCATCGATCCATCTTTTTCGTGGTCGACCCTTGGGTCTGGTATTCTCGCAACATTTATTGAGGGCTCGTTGTGTTCTGATTTGAACTTTCTGCCGTGTCACGTGGCCAAACCATTTGATCTGTTGTTTTTGTTTTTATATACATGTATATATATTCTATGAGGAGGGCTATTCTTAGTTTTATTCTCAGCTCTTCATTTCGGATGTTATCTCTCTGACTACGGACATTTTACATTTAGAAAAAATAGATTTGCTTTCTTTACATAAACACAGCAAGTCTCAACGACCAATTTTTCTTTTCTTTTGAATGGCCGATGATATAACGATATACACGGATTCCTTGTTGTTAAATGTGTCTGTGGGAGAAACATTCAGGAATATGTTCTGTTTCAGATGGAATACATGGCAAAAAGGGTAAGAAAAGTCATCGAGAATTGGTGTGTGTGTCCATGTGTGTGTCCATGTGTGTGTCCATGTGTGTGTCCATGTGTGTGTCCATGTGTGTGTCCATGTGTGTGTCCATGTGTGTGTCCATGTGTGTGTCCATGTGTGTGTCCATGTGTGTGTCCATGTGTGTGTCCATGTGTGTGTCTAGCAGTTATTGAGTTATTGCGTTATTTGCGGGTCATCATCATTGCACTCCATATATCTCGTATCCCCTCCTCAGCAATCCCCGCAGTGTTCAGCGACTGACGACTTCAGTCCTGTGTTGGTTGATACATTTTCTTTTACGGCCACTAAGTCTTTCCTTTCTGACTGTGCCCATCTTAACTCCCATCTGTTTCATTCGAAGTAGTGACGTGGGCTCATGGTTGTCGAAGTCCTGTGCTCTTCTCACATCTCAAGGGGCATTAATGATGTCCTTCCGATCCATTTCTTGACCATGTTAAACGACAGCCCAGCTAGCCAACCAGTATGCTCTTTCATTTCCTCTTAATTACGCATGTAGACAAAGGTGACCCTACGTATTTTTTTTTATTTCTGCAATGACTCTCTCATAGCCTGCGTACAGAGCCCGCCTCCACTTTACTGATCAAGCTCAATGAATCATTTAGTATCCAAGCGTGGTTGTAGTCTTGCAACTTTAACCAGATGAATTCCCTGGTCACTGCCATCACCTCCATCGATATACTTCTGGTGGTCAAAACGTATGTACCACTGTCTTATCTGACTGTTCTGCCTGCCGAGCGTGGTATATATACCCATGCATTTAGTTGGTGTCGCATTACAGATTCGTCTGAACAGATGACTGCATCTTTCGTATCTGTGGTATCCCAGATGATATCGATGACATTCATTGACCACGACTGAGTTCTGTTCCCTACATTTCATGTCGAGTGTGACAATACACGAGATTGTGCCTCGGATGTGTCTTTAAAGTTTAATCGTTTAGTTCCATACGTTTAATACCATTTCTGTGATTCTGCGGGGAGAAGATGAAAGAACATGCGTTTGATTGGAAACTAAAATTAATGGCAAATTCTCAGTTTTGATTGAAAATGGCTTGTGCGAACGTTTTGACCCAAGTCTCTGGTTCATAATTCCTCCTCTCTGTAATCAGATTGTTCGTATCCAGGTGTTGATGTATTGGGAGGAAAAACCGTTTATTTGTCTGATGTCATTTCTCTCTGTGACCTCTGATATATTAGTATTTCCACGAAGTTCACCTTACACCAGATCCCAACTTTCATTATTAGATCAAACAACGTTGAATGTCTCGTCGTCACTTTAATAATCAGCCCCACACCGCCAACTAATTCCAATCGTATCCTAGAGTATAGTACAGTACATTGCCGAATAGTGCAGTCCAGTCCAGTACAGTATATTATATAAAATACAATAAAACAAAATAAAGTAATATAATATACAATAATAATATGAAATAATATAATATAATATAATATAATACAATATAATATAATATAATATAATATAATATAATATAATATAATATAATATAATATAATATAATATATATAAATATAATATAATATAATATAATATAATATAATATAATATAATATATATATATAATATAATATAATATAATATAATATAATATAATATAATATAATATAATATAATATAATAATAATATAATATAATATAATATAATATAATATAATATAATATAATATAATATAATATAATATAATATAATATAATATAATATATATATATAATATATATAATATAATATAATATAATATAATATAATATAATATAATATATAATATAATATAATATAATATAATATAATATAATATATAATATAATATAATATAATATAATATAATATAATATAATATAATATTTACTCTGTTGATACTTTTTGCTGGTTTATAAAAGCAGTTAATTTCTCATCGCTGTACTATGTTCTTTTCTTCTGAAAGCTGAATCAATTAGAACATTTAATTTGCTTTTTAATTATTTATTTGGAGGCCTATTTATGAGTTATAAATTGTTGAATTGATCTCAATATTCCTGTTACAACGTTTATGATTTGAATAAGAAAGTATTGTCACAACCTACGTATGATGCGACTATTTGGAATCCATTGAAGAGATAATGTTACAAATAATAACATATTGAAAGTGCCTGAATTTTGAAATGTGTAGTATCCTGTAACAAAATCGTGGCGACATGGGTAACTTATTTGGGAAAACCACCCGACTGGGCTACCGACGTTCGGACAACCCGTGTTGGATTTCCGCTGGAAGCAGTTTGAGTTATACTAGTGGTTGAAAATAAAAATACCCACGCTGTCGACCCAGCCGTTGGCAGAAATGGGTACCAGGGTAGTACTCTGGGAAGGTGAGGAATGCCGCGCCTCATCGTGAGTTTCGATGCTTGCAGCAACAATATACAGAAGTCTCCGAAATCTTGTGGATTTGCCGTCGAGTACATATGTGTAAAAATTCGCGTGCCGATTCAATTCTTGTACTTTACCTTCATAAAACAAAAAAGTCGTCAACTTTGGTTATCCTTGAGTAAAGAATGGCGAATGCGGGATTACATTATAGGAAAGAATTAAGCAATCAGGAACAAAAAGTAATACTCAAAGTATTCGTAGAACTGTAAAGACCTGAACTGGAATGTTTTGTCTAATTAGTTAATAATGAAAAAGCAAGTACAGGACACTCTCGATTATATAAAAATGAATGGTAAATCCCGGAAAACAAAAAATCCCGGTTAAACCTTATATATAGGAAACTGAAAGAGTAAGTACGGTATTTAAAATGCTTCCTTGTGTGCACCGCCCTACAAGGCGAATAACTGCAACAATCGTGACAGAACGGACGCCACACAAGTGTAGTACTTTGTGTTACACACTTTACGGTTCAGATACACAAGGCTATTTTCTGCTTCTCTGCCGATGGCTGAAAATTTTCTGAAAGTACTTCGCTCGATTCCTAATGGCACCGTAGCTGCGTGGTCTGCTTGTCCGTCTCACTGCCCAGTCGAATCCAGCCACCTGATGTACTCACTGTCAGCACAGACATACTTTGCTTGACTGGACTCTGGACTTGCTTATTGACTACTGCCTTCTACCGGACTGCGCCGGCAACCCGTGAATGACTGGAATGAACTCCGCTTCCCTTCGTGATCTGTTAAGTGGTGTACTTCGCGCTGATTTTTCTGATGTAACGTCCCCACATCAATCTAACGTCTCATTCTTCTCCGCGACCTGAATGTTCGTTCTTCACTATGACCTTTACCAATCACAAACACTGACAAAAATATACTGTTCAAAATGTCCACTCGTAAAATATGACTTAAGTTTATTAAAATGTAACTTGTCAAGTAACACAACAGTTAATAAAAGCCAGCGACTTACTTTGGGCTCGGCTGCTCACACACGCAATGTACTGCTGACACTGTTCATTACAATCGTGCCTCCTCACTCTCGCACTCTAATTGTCAACACTGAAAAATCATATTAATATGTAATTGAAATCTGAGCTCTAGTCTAAACACAAGAACTGCCTCTACTTTAAGCACGAGACTTACTTCTTCACTATTATCACTCTAGTTACTCTTGGACTAACTCTTAGCTCTTATTTTTCCATGAGCCGTTGGCCTCCTGCCGAATGTAGTTAGGGTTTCTATAACATTGATTGCTCTGGCCGTACCTTGTGTGAATCTCCTACAGTCGCCCGGACTATATCTAAGTCAAAAAGCTTAGGAAATCTCTGAACTAAAACTGAATTCATTGTCGAACTCTTTGCTCGAACTTAACTAACATGAACATTTAACATTAACACTATAGCTACCGCCGCCTGGCGATACTGCTCTCAGGCCGTCCCCATGAGTAACTGTTTCCTATCTAACCTTGTACTTTGACGATATCTTTCCCCTCCAACCAATCACAAATCCTTTTACATTCTCTGCCCCTTTCTAACTGAACCTTCTCACTATTCACGGGAAACCCGCTACTCTTTCTGCTTTAATTTTCTCACTTTCTCCCCGTGAATTTGCTGACTCACTCACCTCATTGTTACCCATGTACACCTCCACTGTTACCATTTACAGCTTGAAATAAGACAGTCAGCTCTTCTGCTTGGTTTTGTCAATAGCCTTTAGCAAAATGTTGCCGCGTAGATTTATCAAGATTAATTTTTCCGCGCTGTTGCTTTTCAACTTGATGTTCTAAGTAATGAAGAGATCAAAGATTTATTGATGTTTGATACATTTATTTAAACATTGAGAATTTTTGTTTTTGGATTTAACTTTTAAATTTTTAAATATTTTTTTACGAAGATTTCCCGGATAATCCGCTTCCTGAATAATCAGTTCCCAGATAATTGAGAGTCTACTGTATATGAGAATTATGTTTGTTTTCTAAAACAAAATCCATATATTTTATTAGGCAAAATCTAAACTTAAAAGAAAACTGCAAGTAAGTATTCAAATTTAAGCACAATTCAGATAAGAAACTGTCATGCATCTCAAAACGTCATGGGCTAGAAGATGCATTACGCAGATAATTAACAAACGAATGTTATTAATAAGAGTGAGTCTTTGGAGACTGGACCCAACTTATAAGAAATAAGAAAAAGTAACATTTCTTATGCTTGCTTACGTTCGGCTGATGACTAAAGTATTCTAAAGTATTCGTATACTGTAGAATTCCTCTTCGTCATCCGTCCTTAAAAGGACGTTAAGTGGGCGTGTCTACGTTGTGTTGTGGTTTGCAGCATAACTGTTATATTTGCTCCATTCGGCCCAACTCATCACGACTTCAGCACATTTTTGAGTACCGGGTTGTCTTTCCTCTTGGATCCTTGCTCGCTTGGCCAGACTAGACAGGTTAGTCTGTTACTGGAGGTACCACGGAGAGGTGGAGCAGGGTCTGGATGGTTTTCGTCCACCGATCCTCGCTATTGGTATCCTTAACAGGAAACATATTTATTGAAAAAAGCGTGTTGTATTTTCTGTTAAATTATTTCTCCCACACCTGTAGTCATTTTTTTTACTGATGAATACTCTAGACATAAAGATAAATTAACTCAATAAATATATTCTTTATAACAAGAACTGCGTGACTTGTCCACAATGGTGCTGCAAATTATCGTTATTAGGAAGGATTAATGTTTTATATATAACATTTGAGAGGTAAAATTTGGTTGTAAGTTAATCATGTTACGTTGTAATTTTTTAATCACATTGAAACAGCGTGTTCCTCTATAAAAAAAATGTATATTTCATGTGTGTTACCGGGGCCTCATTATGAGGGAAGTAAAGAATAGTGACACTGTGACCTTCCAGGCATGTCGTAAGAGGCGACTAAGGAGGTCGATCGATGGCCTGACAAGCTGTCATTGTAAAAAGTATTGTTATGGAAACAGAGCCATATATTATAGAGTAGTGATCTCTGCAATATGTGCCGCTTTGGCACGCAAGGTTTCTGTTTCTGAGATTGTGGTTCTGCCCTATGTGCCGTCTTTGGCTGGAAAGGACAATAGATAGATAGATATATATATATATACGTATATATATATATATATATATATATATATATATATATATATATATATATATATATATATATATATATATATATATATATATCATCTTCAAGTACCATGCCTGCTGGCGTATGTGATCATGTCTCTCCACAACTTTCGATCTCGACAGTTATTTATCATTTCCATTATTTACCTTCTGCCAAGCTATTCTCTTCAGCTACATGGTATCTTTTCTCTTTGTTTCCCTCTATCTCTTGGTCCCTAAATTTTCCCAGTTGTCAACTATATATTCCAGCTGTTCATTTCTCATTGCATGGCCAAAAAAACGTGGTTGTTTGTTCCTAATATTGAAAATTAGCTCTTTTTTTACTTTGACCTCTTTCAGAACATCTTCATTACACTTTTAAACTGTCCATGGTATTCTGAACATCCTTCTGTAAAACCATATTTCTCCAGCCTTCTGTTATTTTTTTATTTGTAGTCCTATTGTCCGTGAATCATATCCTTATGTTAAAACTGGCCCAACATAATATTTAAAAAAAAAAAAACTCGTTTTCTTGTTTCTTTTGTCAACAATGTATTGTACGGTATCTTCTTTTTTTTTGTTGGAAAGCTGATTTTGCCAGAGCTATTCTGCATCTCAACTATGTTGTATATCTACCATCTGAGGTTAACATTGATCCCAGATATTAAAATGCATTTACCTGTTTTAGTATTGCTCCACTTGTCTTTATTGTGGATTGAGGTGAAGTCTTTTTTTGTTGTTGATGTATTTATATATAGATCGATATAATACAGATTTATAGAATATACCTCATAAAGGCACCAATTACAGATCAGTTTTGATACAATAAGAAAAACTGTTTCCTTTTATAATTTTATAATCCCCGTTTTGGAATGAGCGGACAGAAGTATAAGTTAATCACGTTATGTTGTAATTTTTTAATCACATTGAAACAGCGTGTCCCTCCCTCCATACATTTCTTAAGCTGTTTTATACTATGTATGCTTATCATCATTGAACTATAGATTAAGTAGAATGTTTGTGCTGTATTCTTCTTTTTCTATTTGTTTCCTTCCTCATTTGCTTTTCAGCGTCCAGAGGAGATATACTTTTCGGTCTCTTGCACTTCTATTGGCTCTACTGCAGTTATGTTTATAGTGTTTCTATCATTGCATCATTCCTTCTTGTAAGTGGTCGGCACTTGTGTTCCATATGGCCTATGGAGTCTTGACAGACGGTTGGTAGCAGATCAATCATGATACGTCAGTAGTATAGTAAAATCATGAGTGTCTTATGCTGGATGCTGCTTTCCTGAACTTCTTCTCTCGTGGCTGAATCTGCCAATATTGGATAAACCGATCCATTCGCAGAACGAACAAGATGCATTTGTGGTGCTTGCTCTCGTTTCCTTTCTCATATACTTTTTGTTATCTGAATTTGATGTCAGCACTGCCTTGAAAGTTGCTTTACCATTTTTTTTTATTTGTGTCATCCATGTACTATCTGCAGCCAGACTTTCCCAGATTCTTTCAGTGATAGAGAAATGCCACAAGAATGCCCTAGAAACATTCTTCTATCTCGGCACAGGTATGTCCTTTGATCTCTTTATGTCCTTTAGTTCGCCATACAATATTTGTTTGTGTTCTAACAACGTTTATTAAAGATGTGTTGTGTTTTGATTTGATCTTTCTATCTTATCACGGGACCAAACCATTTCATGTTATGTTTCTGTATGTATTATATCTTGTGAACTATTCTTAGTTTTTTTTCTCTGTTCTTTAACTCTGATCTGATCTTTTTTCTTATATTATTTTTTTCTATTGGGTCTAGAGGTCATGTCTGGCATTGGTAGAACAACATTTCGATGGAGATTATATTTTAGAGTATCCGTTTTGTCGCTAGAGTTATTTCCTGGTTGGACTTTAGTGGCAATGGCTGTCCGATGATTTGACAAGCTTTGTTGTACTGTATTGAGTCTACTAATATATTGCTTATGTTGAGTGTTTTAAAGCTAATTGTTACAATTGTCTAGAAGAGGCTTAGATGTCATCAGAATTGAAAAAGAAATAGATATGTAGAAAAAATATAGAAAAAAAGGTTATGATTAATGTTTTAATAATAAATTTGGGGGCCTCGGTAGCCTATTTGAGAAAACCACCCGACTGGACTACGACGTTCGGACAACCCGTGTCCGATTCCCGCTGGGAGCAGTGTGAGTTGTACTCGTGGTTGGAAAAAAAAAAAAACCACGGTCGACACAGCCGTTGGCAGAAATGGGTACCAGGGTATTACCCTGGGAAGGTGAGGAATGTCTCCTCGCATCGTTAGTTGCGATGCTTGAGACGACACTATCCAGAAATCTCCGAACATTTCTGGATAGGCGGCCGAGCACATATGGGTGGAAACTCGCGTGCTAAGACGCCGGTTCAAGTCTCGTACGTTTCCTTACCTTACGTAATAAATGGACGACAACAATTAAAACAAAATTTCAGCTCAATAAATCTTTAGCAGGAACAAACATACAACACACACACAAATATGAATTTAACATTTTCAAAAATAATAATTATTAAAATAAATAATAATTTCGAACTAGAATAACAAATACCAGTTTAAAAGAATAATAAAATGTTCTATCTGTTTACTGTGCTGTGGCCAGAAGGAAAGCATATTCTAATAAAGGAGATTTTTTAAAAATTATATATATATATATATTGTTTTTGTAAATGCATATCTGAGTGTGTGTTGTATGTTTGTTTCTGTTAAGGCCTATTGAGCCGAGACGTTGTTCAAATGTATGTCGCTCATTTATAACGTAAAGCTTTAACCATACCGTTTTATTTTCTGTTTATTTTTTCTAGCATATTTTTTTTTCATTTCTCCTTACAATTAGCTTTATTGCAGCTTCGCAGTTTTATGAATTAATGTGCATTTAATTCATTTAAGTCGTGGATCTCATCACTGTGTTTATATAGGTCCCAATCGCTTGAAATGGAACTATTAACATTTATTAATTCTGTATCTTCATAAACTGTAACTTTCTATATTTCTAGAACAAGGCTAATAGTAAGAATTATATCTCAAACCTTAAAAAGGTAAGCTTATTTATATACAGCAACAGATTAGAACAATGCACTGAAGAAAAGAAAACTTTGTAGAAAAAAAATATGTTTATTTTGTTTTAAACAGTTATGAAAGAGCCTGGGAGATAAGATCAGAAATGAAGAACTGAGGAATAAAGTTATGAATAACTCCCGCCATAGAATATATAAAGAAATAACAGACAAAATGGTTTGGCCCCGATTAAAGATAGAGTGATAACTCACCACAACGAGCCTTCAATGAACATTTGTTTCAGAGACAAGAACACCAGACTGAAAAGCCGACAACGAAAACAATGTATTGACAGAATATTAAAAGAATTATGAAACATAACAGCAGCAGAGTCGAACAGAAGAGCAAAATACTGCAAATTATATCTCCCCTCGACATTGAAAGCAGATGAGGAAGGACAGAAGAAGAAAAAAGAAGAAGTATACACAAAACAAAGTAAAAATGGCATTGCGTGCATGGCTGCGCAATCATCCATATGATGTTTTTCCCTCTCGAACAAAAAGCATTGTTAAAGTGCAGAATGAGTATATGTGTGGAGAAGGAATTAATTATATTGAGAAGTCAGGAATATATTTTATTCACGTGTTTTTATTTTATGTCAGTAACAATGTTATATTATGACATACATTTACATATCGCTCATGTTGTACTGTATTTTCAATTTTCCAATGGCATAATTATACTCCTCACAATTAATTCAATGTATTCATAAATGATTTATAAATCTTGATGCAAATGCAATTATTTGAATCTAACATCGCATTAACAATATCACCTTAATAATAGAAGTGAAAAAGAGATGTGAAAAAGTCCGCTGATATATATAAAGACAATTCAGACCTATTGAATCGAATCGTTAAGAGCAGATAAACAAATGAAATGACAACTAGAAAGCAGCAAATAAACAAATGAAATGACAACTAGAAAGCAGCAGATAAACAAATGAAATGACAACTAGAAAGCAGCAGATAAAAAAATGAAATGACAACTAGAAAGCAGCAGATAAACAAATGAAATGACAACTAGAAAGCAGCAAATAAACAAATGAAATGACAACTAGCAAGCAGCAGATAAACAAATGAAATGACAACTAGCAAGCAGCAGATAAACAAATGAAATGACAACTAGCAAGCAGCAGATAAACAAATGAAATGACAACTAGAAAGCAGCAGATAAACAAATGAAATGACAACTAGAAAGCAGCAAATAAACAAATGAAATGACAACTATAAAGCAGCAGATAAACAAATGATATGACAACTAGAAAGCAGCAGATAAACAAATGAAATGACAACTAGAAAGCAGCAGATAAACAAATGAAATGACAACTAGAAAGCAGCAAATAAACAAATGAAATGACAACTAGCAAGCAGCAGATAAACAAATGAAATGACAACTAGAAAGCAGCAGATAAACAAATGAAATGACAAATAGAAAGCAGCAGATAAACAAATGTAATGACAACTAGAAAGCAGCAGATAAACAAATGAAATGACAACTAGAAAGCAGCAGATAAACAAATGTAATGACTACTAGAAAGCAGCAGATAAACAAATGAAATGACAACTAGAAAGCAGCAGATAAACAAATGTAATGACAACTAGAAAGCAGCAGATAAACAAATGTAATGACAACTAGAAAGCAGCAGATAAACAAATGTAATGACAACTAGAAAGCAGCAGATAAACAAATGAAATGACAACTAGAAAGCAGCAGATAAACAAATGTAATGACAACTAGAAAGCAGCAGATAAACAAATGAAATGACAACTAGAAAGCAGCAGATAAACAAATGTAATGACAACTAGAAAGCAGCAGATAAACAAATGAAATGACAACTAGAAAGCAGCAGATAAACAAATGTAATGACAACTAGAAAGCAGCAGATAAACAAATGAAATGACAACTAGAAAGCAGCAGATAAACAAATGAAATGACAACTAGAAAGCAGCAGATAAACAAATGAAATGACAACTAGAAAGCAGCAGATAAACAAATGTAATGACAACTAGAAAGCAGCAGATAAACAAATGAAATGACAACTAGAAAGCAGCAGATAAACAAATGAAATGACAACTAGCAAGCAGCAGATAAACAAATGAAATGACAACTAGAAAGCAGCAGATAAACAAATGAAATGACAACTAGAAAGCAGCAGATAAACAAATGTAATGACAACTAGAAAGCAGCAGATAAACAAATGAAATGACAACTAGCAAGCAGCAGATAAACAAATGAAATGACAACTAGCAAGCAGCAGATAAACAAATGAAATGACAACTAGCAAGCAGCAGATAAACAAATGAAATGACAACTAGAAAGCAGCAGATAAACAAATGAAATGACAACTAGAAAGCAGAAAGAAAAGTCTTAGCCTCAGTAGCACGAAAGTAGGAGTAATTGTTATATCGAAGAAACAATCATCATCATCATGCATCACACAAATAAAATGAACAAATCTGAAACTATTGCAACAGTTCAAACACTTGGGCACAATAGTAACGACAGATGGATGATGCTCACAATAAATTAACAACAGAAAAGCTCAGGCCAAAATAGCATTTCAGAAAATGGAAAATGTCTTATTCAACAAGTCTATATAAGTAGAAATTGGAAAGAGAGTTCATCGGTTCTATTTAGAGCCAAATCTAACCTATGGAAGCGAATCGTGGACAGTAGACAAACAGATGTAAATATGATTAGAGGTCATATTTCTCAGAAGAAATGTTGAAAGTTCTCCGGACAGCTGAAAAGACCAATGAAGAAATTCTCAAAGAGGTCAACACAACAATCGTAAAAAAGATCTGAAAAACACAATCAACTTATTCTAGGGCACATCATGAGAAAGAGAAAAGATATACTATTTGTTTATAACTGGCAAAATATGGAATAGAGAGATCGCGGATGACAAAGACAGAAGATATTAAACTGCTTGGTGTCACGGCCTGGAAAACAGTCAAAAACAGAATTTAAAAGATGCATTGTGGATAGAAGATGGTAGAAGGGCATGATCGCCAACGTCAGTCGATGTGGTATATAATGTGTCATGATGATGATGATGATGATGATGTTATGATGATGATGTTGTTGATGATGATGATGATGATGATGAACATCGCATTTGAGCTAGAATTATTAATTATAATAGGACACCAATTTTTATTTAGAAATTATATTTGAAATATACATTATTATATTTCATTTTAGATGGCACAAATGTTAAAAGGTATAGAACACGTGAGTATTATTTAGTTGTTACGAATAATAATAATGCATCCCTTCATTAAAATAAGTTACATTGAATAGTTATAATTTTTGCCAATGTTAGGTTTCTGTTAACTTGATGTAGCTACCATCATGTATGTATATATATATATATGATACTTGTATGTTTGGGTAGAGACATACGACAGCACCAAAGCAGGTAACATCATAACCAAAAGAGCCATCTGTAGAATGTTATATTTACGCAAAATTCACGTATGATCCGGAATAACGATCATTAAGAAAATAATTCAGGACAGAAAAGTTAAGTCTTTGAATTGTGGTTTGATAGACACATTTGGAGAACTGGACGGAAGGAAAATAAAACAAGCCAGGAAGTTCTGAATCAATTAAACATGGCAGGAAAATACTTATCACCATTCGAAAAAGACAAATGTAATGTTTGGGACATGCGAAGAGATGCAATAGCCTGCTCAATATTATTTTGAAATGGAAGGTACACAGTAGACGATGCACAGGCAGACGACGACTAAGGTGAACAGAATTGAGTTATTGAGTTATTGAGTTATTTGATGGTCATCATCATTTCACTCCGAACATGTCCATAGGTGCTCAGATCCTCACCTCAGCAAGTCCCGCAGTGTCTAGCGACTGACGACTCGAGTTCAGTGTCGGTTGATAAGGCTTGTATACGCTCATTAAGTTTCTCGTTTCTTTCTACTCGTCTGCTCTTCCCTGACGCACCACTGGTGGCCTTTAGACGCGACCGGAACCTCCGTGACTTTCTTGTCAGGGGTCGTCTTCCAGCTGCCCTCCCCAGCCATCGAGGTACTATATATAAGCTACAACCGCAGAGTGTGCAAAACTTGTGATCACGTTCTCCAGACTGATACGGTCCCCTTTCCTAATGGTCCTTTGGAGATCAGAGAAGGATTCACTTGTACATCGCGGAACATCATTTATGCCATCATTTGTAAGCGATGCAAGTTGACCTACATCGGTCAGTCTGGTCCACGAATCGGCGATAGGTGTCGTGAACATTTACACGACATCACCCGAGAGGCTGGCACTCCTGTAGCAGCCCACTTCAACTCGAGGGGCCATTAGGGGAAGGCTGATGTCCTGGTCACTGGCTTAGTATCGTGCTCTTCGGATCACCACAGTCGTCTCACTCTTGAGCACCGTCTGATCGCTCGTTGGGGTTGCCTCACTCCCCACGGCATCAATGTATCCCGGTCCCTCTGAGGACCCCTATTTCTCTGTACCCTCCTCCCACCCCTGTACTCTTCTCCTTCTCTCACATTTATGTTCATGTGCTCCTTATCTATCCCCTTTCTTTACCCCTATTCTCTTGGATCTATCCATCTTCTCCCCTTCTTCTTCCTTTATCCTTAATTCCCCCCCCCCACCTTTCTGCGAACTACCTTTATATCCATCTCCTCCTTATCGCTTTATTACTTCTCCTCCTCTGATGGATACTCCCTATTCCCCTTTTTTCATCTACTCCCTGGATTCTCTAGTCTCCTGTTGTCACCACTTCTCTACCCTACTTTTCCTACATAACCCCCTCCCCCCCCCCACCCCTTTTACTCGGTTCTAGGACTGTACGTGTCTGTTCACTAGCCAATCTCACTCCACTTCTCTGTGTATCCCCTTCGTCTCTCTGTTTCCCTACTTCCTTTCCTCTTTAGGCACTATTGCCTGCGTATAATTCTCTTTGTATCCCCTTAGTCTCTCTGTTTCCCTACTTCCTTTCCTCTTTAGGCACTATTGCCTGCGTATAATTCTCTTTGTATCCCCTTGGTCTCTCCGTTTCCATTCTTCCCTTCCTCCTTTGACACCACTGCCTGCGTACCATCCCTATATTCCTCTTCTTTTCATTCCCCACCTCCTTACCTCTTTAGACACTACTGCCTGCGTACCATCCCTCTTTTCCTCCTATGTAAACTTCCTACTCCTCTTTATATATACATTCCTAGTATCCCCCTCAGTCTCTCCGGTCCCTACCTCTCTACCTCGCTGGGCCCCACTTCTTTCGCTCCATCCCTCTATTATTCTCTTTTTTCTGACTCCCTCTCTAATCTATTCTCTCCTGACCCTCTACCTCTCCTCCGATCCTAATTTCCTACTCCTGATTCTTTCATTTATTACCATTCCTCTTCATTTCTCTTCCTCGTATCAGTATTTCCTTCCCCCATTAGGGTTTCATTTCTCTTCCTCGTATCAGTATTTCCTCCCTCCATTAGGATTTCATTTCTATTCCTCGTATCAGTATTTCCTCCCTCCATTAGGATTTCATTTCTCTTCCTCGTATAAGTATTTCCTCCCTCCATTAGGATTTCATTTCTATTCCTCGCATCAGTATTTCCTCCCTCCATTAGGATTTCATTTCTATTCCTCGTATCAGTATTTCCTCCCTCCCGAGGATTAGCCCCCCCCCCCCCCCCTGTTAGGCTCCTGTAGTTTTATGATACCTATTATCTTCGCCGTCTTCCGCCCTTTGCCAGGCTTTTGTTTGAGTTTCTTTTCTTCCCGACCAGTGTTTGGTCTCTGGTCTGGCGCCAAACCTCCCCCTCCCCCGCCCTTTTCCCATTTCTCTCTTTTGTTTCCCACGATTCTTGTTAACCTTCTTCCGGGACACGTGGATTCCTGTCTATGTGGTCATTCTTTCATTTCGTAACCGGCTGACAGACAAGTCATTTGAGCTAAGTGATACTATTATATATATATATATATATATATATAAATATATATATATATATCTATATATGTGTGTGTGTATATATATATATATATATATATATATATATATATATATATATATATATATATATATATATATCTCCTATCCTTTCTATTTATACATCTACTACTCATACTACCTCCCCTCGTGTAGCTTTCTTCTTTTTTCATTTTTCTACATTCTACTTCCTTCTTTCATTACACCTCTTCTTTCTTATGATCATGTAGTTATAGATAATTGTGTTTCATTGTTTGTTTTCGTTGTCCTTGTATTCTGAAGAAGGCCACAGGCCGAAACGTCAGTATTGTGTTGTGTTGTGTTCCTCCCTTGTAAAGCTGTCTTCATACCTTGAAGTGTTTAACACTCCCCACCACTGGTTCCTTCTCGTTTCTTGCTGTGCACATCTTAACTCCCATCTCTTTTATACGAAAAGATGCCGTGCACTTACGGTTTTCGAAGTCCTGTACCCTTTCCATATCTCGGATGCAATTATTGATGTCCAACTGGTCCATTGGTTGACAGTCTTCAACGACAGCACAGCTAGTTAACCTGTCCGCTCTTCCATTTCCCCGTACTTTCGCATGTCCAGGGTTGTAGACAAATGTGATCCTACGGATTTCTGACTTATGCAGTGACTCTACTCACTGTCTTCGTACAGAACATGCCTCACCTTTTTGTTATGCTCATCGAATCACTCAGTATGCAGGCGTGCATGACTTATACCAGATGAATGCCACGGTCACTGCCATCACTTCCATCGTCATACTGCTCGTGGTCATGACGTATGCACAACTGTCGTCCTTGATAGTTCTACCTGCCGAGCTTGCTGTAAATGTCCATGCACTTTTTTGTTGCCGTATTGCGGACCCGTCTGTATAGATGATGCATCTTCGTCATCGGTGTTATATCAGATGAGACCATTGACCTCCGCATTGACGACGATTGAGTTCTGTTCCCTGCATTTCCTGTCGATTATGCACGAGAATGTCCCAGTGAATGACGTAGACAGCTGTACCCACCTCTGACTGGCAACATGCATTAATAAGAACCCAAAACAAGAGTAAAATAGCCTTCCATAGCCACCAACCTTCGATATGGAGACAAAACTCAAAAATAAAGATGATTCCAAGACAGTAAATCAGCTCAGGTACACAAACGGTTGTCACACAAAATTACGCAATCCAGTCATGAATAATACTCCAGAAACATAATTTACAGCATTACCTTATCTTATCCATACAATTTTAGATCTCCAAAAATATTTCAGAACATTTTAAATGTCAAATACTCTTATCTACTTCTTTTCTAAAGATAGAAAATCATCAACTTATTTCTAGGATGCAAATATTCTGCCCAAAATCCAAGGAAACAGAGATACGGTAAATTTTGTGAGGGGGGAATATAATATTATGAGAAATAAACTATGAAGAAATTGTGATTAGCATGTCGTTCTTCACCACATTAATGTTTCTTTATCGTTTGCAATCATAACTTTGTTAAAACATAAACTCCACGTCTGTTTCTGTTTCTTTTTCTTCTGCTTTTTCTACTTTCCTTCCTCATTTGCCTTTTAGGGTCGAGAGGAGATATCATTTGCGGTCTTTATGTTTCCTACTGCTTCCGTTATCGTCAACTACTCATGGACGGAAACAATTTGAGTACCTCCGAAGACGCAATTATCTGCCTGTGCGGCGAGGGACCCCTGTGCACACGGTTGGCAGGGAAAAACGGATTATCACGCAAAATTCAGTTCCTAGTCTCTAAGGACTTCGTCGGAGTTAACAGCTGGCCAACGCAATATATATATATAAAGTAAAGTGCCTCCGTCAAGCCAAGTGGCGTATAGGGTATATGGTGTTAGTGACCATACAATGGTATATATATATATATGGAAGGCAACAGAAAACCACCGTCGTTAATTCTTTGTACAATCATGAAACGCAACAACAATAGAAATAACGACAACAACGATAAGAGGGATTCCAATTGAAAACCCTCTTTCGGTAGGGGACATCATGTGCTACAATTGACACCCGATCGTCATCAAGCTACTGTAAGCAAAATAAAGATACAATTTCCAATACTAGGAAGAAACAATCATCATTGTTGGGCGTGTAATGAGAAGAGAACAACTGGAATATATTGTAACAACTGGAAAAATTGAGGGACAAAGAGATAGAGGGAAGCAAAGAGAAAAAATAACAGCTTTAGAAAATGGCTTGGCAGAAAGTCAACAACAGAAATGATACATAACTGTCGAGATCGAAAGTTCTGGAGAGACATGACCACCTACGCCAGTAGGCCAGGCACTTTATGATGATGATGATATATAAATAAATAAATAAATATATATATACATACATATATATAGAATGTAATGTAAAAACAGACCTTCGGCACATGATTTTCGGTTTAATGTTGTCGATATTACTCTCGTGCCGCTTCACTTTCCCAGAAAAAAAAAAAAATCCGGTATCTATTAAAGGTTCGGTGAACCTGGAAGCCGTCTTCTGGGATCGAACCCTACCTCTTGTCCTTTGTAGTCCAGTTCACTAACCACTGAGCTATCGGCTCCCATATACATCTTTCGTCTATTCATCTTTTCCGTGGTCGGCCTTTGTGACTGCTGCTCTCTTAACGTTATTGAAGGCTCGTTGTGTCGTGTTTTTATCTTTCTGTCTGGTCACGTGGCCAAACCATTTTATCCGTTGTTTCTTTATATATTCCTTGGCGTGTTTATTCCTAGCTTTTTTCTCAGTTCTTCATTTTTGATTCTGTCTCAGGCTGTTTTCTGTTTTTCATCTAACACACTTCTCAGTAGAGGTTAATCCTCGTATTGTTCTTAAATCTATGGTCCAGGACTGACATTAGTATCAGAGCTTTGGGATGAAGATTGTATTGTAGAATGCCCGTTTTGCCTCTAGAGTTACTTACGTATAGGCCTATTGGCTGATAGTAGTGATAGCTGTCCAATGATTTGACAAACCTTGTTGCATCTTGAGTCTATTTCTGCTGTTTGTACATTGTCATTCGTCACTAGACTTCCTAGATATTTAAATTTCTCTTTTTGTTTTAGTTGTCTGCCATCTATAGTCATGATGATGTTCTGTTTCTCTCTCGCGATTTTCATGACTTCTATTTTGTTAATGTTGTTTAACATGTTGTATTCTGTGCCTGTGATGACGAGTCTAGTTAAGTGTTCTTGTAAGTCTTATATTTTCCATGTATTAGTTCATTATCGTCTGCAAATAAACGCTCATTGATCTGCTCTGTCTCGAATGGGCTGGCTAACTTGCATACAATGCCTTTGTATGTAATAAACAATAGAAGAAGGGGAGATAATACGCACATCCTGTCTTACACCTTGTCTAGCTTAAAAGTAGTATGTGTAGCCTGTTGCTGTTCTGACTAGGTAGCTGCTATTGATGTAGAGATTTTTAATTACGTTGGTTAGATGTTGGCTTACTACGTATGTTGTTAGTATCTCCCACATTTGTTCTCATTTTACTAGATCGAATATTTTGTCCTCGTCAATGAAAGCTATGACGAATTTTTTATTGTGTTCTGTGGTCTTTTCTGATAAGCTGTTTTAATGTGAATAGAGCGTCAGTACATAATTGTTTTTATTTGGTTATTTTGGAACCCCCATTGAGAATTGCTGCTGCTTCATTATGATCATGTGCCATACCGGTTGGCGTTAGTGATCATGTCCTTCCACAATTTTCTATCTACAGTACATCGTATCAGTTCTGTTGTTGACTGTTTCCCATGCCATGAAACCAAGCTATCCAGTATTTTCTCTCTTTGTCGTACGCGATGCATTTTTCCCTGTATTTTGTCATTTGTAACCAAGTAATGGACATTAGACCAGAAAACATAACAGAAATTTGAAGCCTTTGACATGTGGATTTATAGAAGAATAGGTAGAATTGGATGGAAAGAAAAGAAAACAAACGAAGAAGTTTTAAAACAACTAAAAATGAAAAAAAAAGAACTACTAAACACAATTAAAGCAAGACAAATGAAATGTTTTGGCCATGTTAAAAGACACAACAGTCTAATAAAAGTAATATTATAAGGCAAAATACAAGGTAAAAGAGGCAGAGGCAGACCAAAACTAACATGGACGAGTAACATCAAAAGATGGACAAGTCAGCCTATGGCAATCTGCACCATCAAAGCAAGAGTCAGAGTGGAATGGCGCTCCATGGTAGCCAACCTTCGATGCGGAGAGGGCACTTAATGATGATGATGAACCAAGTAATCCATCTTTCCTCTTCTCATGATGTGCCCGAAAAATGTTGATTGTTTCTTTCTGTTGTTTCTTAGGAGATCCCTTTTTTGTGTAGGCCCCTTACGAATTTACTCCGCGGTCTTTTTAGCTGTACAGGGAACTTTCAACATTCTTCTGAGAAATTCCATCTCTGTGGCCTGTAGTCGTTTTTTTTTTATTTCTTTGTTTACGGTCCATGATTGGCCTCAATAAGTCAGATTGAGCTCTATATAGCACCGCTGAACTCCGTTCATCAGTTCTATTGACATAGAATTGTCACATACGACTATTTTCATTTTCTGAAATGCTATTTTGTCCTGAGTTATTCTTCTTTTTATTTTTGTGGTGCATTTTCCATCGGATGTTATTATTGTGCCTAAAGTATTTGACGCGTTTCACTTGTTTCAGATTTTTTTATGCTGCATGATGGTGATGATTGTTTCTTCGATATGGCCATTACTTCTCTTTTCTTACTATTCAGACTGACATCTTTTTTGTTTCTTTATTTTACTTTTATGTCGATCATTTCTTTTAGTTTATTCTCTGCCTCTGCTATTAAGCTTGTGTAATCTGAATATCGCAAATTGTTTAGGTTGTAGTCGTTGACTTCAATTCCTTTTATATCTATTAAAAACTGTCCTATTTGGTTGCTAATTCTCATGGCTGCTGTTTATTGGTAGTACATGATATTTTTTTTGGTATCGTTCGCAGATCCTTGCCATCAATGTTCAGTTTCTCCAGCATATTGATTTTTTCCAGATGTTTTACATCTGTTTATACATTCAACTTCTTCCTCTTCTTTCCTCCTCTTCTATCCTTCCTTTGCTGCCGTTGGCGTTGAGGGGAGAAACAATCTGCGATTCTTTGCTCTTCTGTTGGCCTCTTCTGATGTTATTCCTCCTAGTGACTCTAGTATTCCCTTTATCCATCTCTTTCTTGGTCTTTCTCTTAATCTGGCGTTTTCGTAGCGTTTATTTAAGGGTCTTTGAGTCATTGTTAGTTCTTTTTGTCTTGTTATGTGGCCGAACCAATTTATCTGTTGTTTCTTTATGTATTCGATGGCTGGTTCAATTTCGAGTTTCTTCCTCAGGTCAGTGTTTCTTACTCTGTCTCTTAAGCTGTTTCCTGTCATTCTTTTGGCAAATTTCATTTCGATGGTCGTTATCTTTCTTATTGTTCTAGAGTCCAGCGTCCAATTCTGGCACTGATAACTCAGAGTTGGTAGAAAAATTGATTTCTATATTGCCCTGATTTGCTTCCGTTGTTATTGCTTGGTTTTTGATTAGTGTTGATACTTGGCCTATAACTTGGCATGCTTTGTTACACCTAATATCTATCTCTGTCTCTTGGTTATTGTCTTGTGTTAACGTGCTACCCAGATATTTACAATTGTCTACTTGCTTCAAAGTTGTATTATCTATTATGATGTTTAGTTTTTCTTTTTTTCTCGCTATTGACATTACTTCGGTTTTGCTTATGTTGATCTTCATGTTGTATTGTTTACAAGTATTGTTTAGCCTGTTGATATGTTCTTGTAGGTCCTCAGTTGTTTCATGTATCATAACTTGGTCGTCTGCAAATAGTATTTCATTTATTTCTTCCTCTCTTCTGTTGTTTTATGGTACGTATATTTCGTTCTCTAATTTACATTCAACATGTAAATGAATACACTTGTTTCATCATCTTCAGTTAAAGGCAATGAAAATAGATACATATGTTGGTAGTTTCACAGGTCAACTCAATAACAGAAAATACATGTGCCCATCGTTATATGATCTGTTGATCTAAATAGATTATTGTGTTCATAAGCTTGTTTCATAAACTACAATAACATGTTCTATTATTCATGTTATTTAAATATTTGGGAACTTTGTTAACCTCAGACGGAATATGTACAACAGAGGTGAGATGCAGAATGGCTCATGCAAAAGCAGTTTTCCAATAAATGAGGAAGATACTGTGCAATCTATTTTTGACATTTGAAACAAGAAAAAGAGTTCTTAAATGTTATTTAGAGCCAATCTTAACAATCGGATGTGAATCATGGACAATAGGACAATAGACAAGAAAATCACTGGAGTCTGTAGAAATATTGTTTTACAGAAGAATGTTGAGAATAATATGGACAGCTAAGAAGAGTAATGAACACGTTCTGAAAGAGGCCAAAGTAAAAAGAGAGCTAATTTCCAATATTAGGAAGAAACAATCATCATTTTTTAGGCCATGTAATGAGAAGAGAACAAGTGGAATAAATTGTAACAACTGGGTAAATTGAGGGACGAAGAGATAGAGGGAAGCAAAGAGAAAAAAAAATACCATACACCTTAAGAGAATGGCTTGGCAGAAGATCAACAACAGAAAATATAAATAGCTGTCAAAGATCGAAAGTTGTGGAAATACATGATCAATTACGCCAGCAGTCCCGGTACTTGATGATTATTCGTGTTGCAAAGATTGTTCAAATTAACAAAAATGATCTGGAAATGGCGTTTTCACAAAAATTAAAAGGAAATTGGTGACACTTGTATTCTTTTTTTCTAATAAGTTACGAAACGTGTTACTAATAAACGTGATACGTTGTGTGCATCCGTTCGATCTTCACTAATTCCCATAATCTATGACATTTTTGTTATGAAACAAACTTTCCACATGATTGATCGTCTTGAAGCAATTAAATAGCTAAACAGCACGACCAAGTAAACATGTGTCAGTGGTGTTTACAATCAAGAATAAACAAATGGTCATTGAGATTCTAGCGACCGTCCGAGTCGTAGTCGGCCCATAGGGCATAGACTCAGATACCCTTTCCCTGTATCGACATTTTGTTTCTAACAGCTTCAATCCTTGTAAAAGAACTTTTATTAAATCGCGCCAATTATCTCTTTTCTACGCAAGAATCTCGATCTCATTGAGGGAGCCGATACCTGTTGCCTTTGCCTGCCTGATAAATGTTTTTCTCAGTGTTTCTCTGGTCCTGCCTCTTTTTCTCCTACCTTTTGTTTCCCTCTTGAGGGGTTGCTTTACTATTCGATTATTATCTCTTCTCATGACATGTTCAATATATGTCCAGCGTCTTTTCTTGATTACTGATAGTATTAGTGATTGATTGGCGATTTGTATAATATCTTTATTTGTTTTGAATTCATTCCACGCTATACCAACTATTTTCCTTAGACATCTATTTTCAAATGCTTTCAACTTTCATTGTGATTACTGAAGCATGATACTGGTGACAATAAGTCAGCATCGACTGACAGCGAATGTAGTGCACGTGTTATAATCTTGTCTGAGGGTAGTTCCGTTATCTTAAATTTAAACATCACACATTCTGTCATAAGTTAATTATGATTGCCTTCAAGCTAGCATATATTGCCTTATTCCAGCTATTCAATTGCTAAGTAGTTTGTATAGTTTCACAGGAAAATATTTGACAAGATTCTTCCCTGAACATACTAGATAATATTTAAACCAGATTGACATTGATATTGTAAACACTCTAATTTTGTATACATTACTTTGCTTTTCTAGGTGTTAGACGTGGTTAAAAACGAAAGTAATAGCACAAATGATGTAAGTTAGATATGCAAGCTTGAGTATATCAGAAGTGTAACATACGTTATGAGAATTTCAAAACGTGAACTCTTTAGTTTACTGATAATTAAATGTTGGGGTTCCTGTTCCACGACCACAATGGTAGACCAATGGAATCGCTGCACAGAACAATAAGGAAGATTAATCATGGATCTACGAAACAATAAGAATTTTTTTAATGAGAAAAAAGTGGTATGGTAACAGCTTTACTTGTATGAGTAACAAAACAAAAATCGATGCTTCGGCCAAGTAGGCCTTTAGCCGGAACAACAAACAACAACAAACTATGTAACTTCTACTTCTTTCCTTTCTCATTTGCTCTTCTGTTCGCCTCTGCTGCTGTTATGTTTCCTAGTGCTTCTAATATTAAATCCATCCATCTTGTTCGTGGCCGACCCTTGGGTCTGGTCTTCTCACAAAGTTTACTGAAGGCTCTTTTTGTTGTGTTTTTAACTTTCTGCCTTGTCACGTGGCCAAACTATTGTATCTATTGTTTCTTTATATATTCTATGGCGGTGGCTATTCGAAACTTTCTTCTCAGTCCTACATTTATTATCTTAACTCTTAGACTGTTTCCTATCATTCGTCTAACACAGTTTATCTCAGAGGTTATCTTTCATGTTTGTTAACAATATATATATATATATATATATATATATATATATATATATATATATATATATATAAGGATAGCTATTATTTAATAATAAAATATATATAATAATATATACGGATAACTAGGAAACAACCAAGAACTACAAGCATAAGCAGCAGATCGTCGTACGTTAATGACTATGACTTTCGTCGTATGTTCCGTCTTCGCCCTGGGAGGGAAATGTGTAAATGAAATTTAATTTGAGCGAGTTTTCCGTTTTAGAAGCTTGGCCAATTAAAGCTTGCACATCAGCGAAAGAAAATGCAATTCTATTGACGGCTGCAGGCAAATCGTCAGCAAATATGAAACCCATACAGAATGTATGTACCAGATGATAACTGTAAGTGTTATTTTGTTATATCAAGAGATGCCGTGTAAAAAAAATACACCAAATTGCGTACAATAAAAACAGGAATGATTCTGATATACGAATGAGTGAAAACAAAAGCAACACGAAAAAACAATAAATAATAATAAATCGCTGAAAGCGGCGAGCTAATTTTCGTTATAAAAGGCTTGCTAATGTGACGATGATGTCAGTTATATATCAACGTGTCACATGAACTTCATCGTTATTGATTATAGAATAATGTTTTTTTTTTTAAATTGGCATTGCATTTCTTTTTTCGCAGAAACAAATTATATATATACATATAATTTAGATAGTATCTTTTTAGTATATTACTAGATAGTATTTTTTTAAAAAGAAATACGGGGAAATATTCCTGCAACGATACCACAAAGCATGATGGGACTTATACTTCTTGAAATATGGCCTATGGTGAGATATGACATGTTATGGAAAAAATGTAGCTAACCTCTATCTTTGAACTCCAGCTGTAAAAAGTAAAGGTTCCCCCCCATGCCTTGTTAGGCTTATGGGGAATATGGTGTTACTGACCATATGTTTATATGACCAAGGCATATTTTTGGGTGATGTGGTCGGTATCACGCCAGGTCGCCTTTACCTTTCAGAAAAGTCTCTGGTACCCAATTTTAGAGGCTTGGGTGAACCCCGAAGCATTGTCAGTCAGGAAAAAAAATATATCCACTATTGGGGATCGCACCCGGACCCTTCTGGTCAGGAAGCGAGCACACTAACTACTCGGCCACCGAGGCTCATGTAAATCTAGCTGTACGGAATGTTAAATGACGTGATCTGACATATACTACTTACCAGTGTCACGAAAGTTGCAATTCTTTTTGGAGGTCTTTCCCTAGCATTTTGAACCCCATCAGGGGTGTGGAATTGGACGTCTGGCGTGTTCTTGAGGCAAAAAGCAGCACAATCGAGGGAAATACAAGCAGCCATCATATTTTTATTTTTTTTAATCAGATCAACAGTTGGTGTATTGGTTCAGTCGGTTTGCTGTTGAACATAAGATGTGCATTTGATCTCATTGAAACAGTTGTTCGTCTCATCCTGTTCGTCTGGTATTTGTTTTCTTTTTGCTTCCTTCTATCTCTTCGTCCCTCAATTTTTCCAGTTGTTAATATATATTCCAGCTGTTCTCTTCTCATTACATGACCACAAAATGATGATTGTTTCTTCCTAATATTGGAAATTAGCTCTCTTTTTGATTTGACCTCTTTCAGAACACTTTCATTAATCTGCTTAGCTGTCCATATATATATATATATATATATATATATATATATATATATATATATATATATATATATACATATAATCACTACTATTCGCCTGCAGAATTTGAAGTGATGAATCTTTGTGTGAAAGGGCAGAATCACATCAACAGACAAGAAAAAGCTTATTAAACTAACGAATATTAAAGGATCTAGTGTTATCAAACAGTAAACAGGTAGTACAATATTGGTACAACTTAAACAAGAAGAGTAAAAGGCATCCATTAGCACAAATATTGTTCTAACAAGGGAATAAAAGACGAAAAAAAATATGACATCTTTCTTAACAAAATTTATCTCAACTTTGTCCTGAAAATATAAACATGTTTGTATCGGAGTTTAGAAGAGCCAACATGGCTGAACAAAGAAAATGAAAGGTTTGTTAAGAATCAGCCAATTCGAAGGAGACAATACAAAACATTTGTGTAGTTTGTACAATTGACATATTTAAATGATGATACATGGCGATGAGTATTATGAACTATCAAGACTAAATAGCAACGTGGCAAACTCAACAAGCATGGAACTGCTAATGTGGAAAGACGCAACGGCCAATAGAGTGTGTGTGATAGAGAGAGAGAGAGAGAGAGAGAGAGAGAGAGGAGAGAGGGAGAGAGAGAGCATGCCCTTTTTCATGACTGAAATGACAGTAACACATTAGTGACATGTCTCAATTTCGTTAAATCACAGAAAGCAGTTAGAGGCAGAAACGACTGGAAGAGAATAATGACGATTGTTTGAGACGTTGAAGGAATACACCTGGAGACAGTTCAGAACTACAACTGCCCGGGACATACTATAACCAGTAATGGCAAATGTAAAACTGAAATAGACAAAAGAATAGGTATGGCAAAAAAGTAATTGTAATGCCATGAAAAGTATACTAACATCAAAACAAATAACACCAGGGTCAAAACTAAGAATAGCAAAATGTTACATCTTCTCAATATTCCTGTATAGTGCTGAAACATGGACATCAGACCAGAAAAGAGAACATAATATTGAAGCCTTTGAAGTGTGTATCTATAGAAGAATAGGTAGAATTGAATGGAAGACAATGGAAACAAACGATGCATTTTTAAAACACCTAAAAATGAAAAGATAACTACAAAAAACAATTAGAATAAGACAAATAAAATGTTTAGGGAATATTAAAAGATACAACAATCTACTACAAGTAATATTGGAAGAGAAAATATAAGGTAAAAGAGGCAGAGGCAGACCAAGACTAACATAGACGAGTAACATCAAAAGATGGACAGATCAGCCTATGACAACCTGCACCATCAAAGCAAGAGACAGAGCAGAATGGCGATCCACGGTAGCCAACCTTCGTTGCGGAGTAGGCACTCGATGATGATATTGATCTAGAGTGGTGCGTATTTACAATGTGTAGTTTTGATAATGTGTATTTTAAAACCAATGTCTATTTACAATGATGTGTTTGAGCAGAAAGAATGTGATATATATGATTGTAATTGAGAAAATATATAGAATAAATTGCAGAATAATAATCATATTATTATTAATATTGTATAAAAGACCGAGAGAATAACAGCAGCATACCCCTTTGACAAATTAAATTGTGGTTTAACTGACGTGTCATCCTATCCTACGAAATATATCAAAAGAAAGGCTTTATCAAACTTGTTATGTCAATTTTCTTTTCTTTGGTTTTCAATACTTAGACAATGTGTACACAAACTACTTAACATTTTGAAACAGTTGTATGTTCCATCAACTCATGGCAAACATCATTATCATCATGTGCCATACTGTTTGGTGTAGGCGATCATGTCCTTCCACAATCTTCTATCCAGCGTGCATGGTATCAATTCTGTTGTCGACTGTGACACCAAACTATCTAGTATTTCCTCTCTTTGTCGTCCGATTTATGTTTTTCCCTGTATTTTTCCAGTTGTAACCGAGTATTCCAAAGTTCTTCTTCACAAGATGTGTCTGAAAAATTGTTGACCGTTTGTTTCTGTTGTTTCTTAGGAGCTCCCTTTTTGTGTTGACCCCTTAAATATTTCCTCGTTGATATTTTTAGCTGTACACGGAACGTTCAATATTCTTCTGAGAAATCCCATCTCTATGGCCTCTAATAGTCTTTTCATTTCTTTGTTTACGGTCCATATTACGCCTCCATGGGTCAGATGTGGCTCAATATAGCACCGCTAAACTCCCTTCATCACTTCTATTGACATAGATTTATTTAATAAAATGCTTTCATTTTGTGTAGCTTCTTTGTCCTGAGCTATTTTGCTTCTTATTGTTTGTGTTGCCTGTTCCATTTTGTGTTATTATTGTGCCCTAGTATTTGAAGCGTCGAACTTGTTTCACATTTGCCCGTTTTATTTTTATGCTGCATGATGGGGATGATTGTACCTTCCATATGACCATTGCTTCTGTTTTCTTACTGTTCAGACTAGATCTTCAACTCATGTTAATAAACTCTATGCTACCCTCTAAATTATATACGTTTAATCGGTCTCTAATTTGTGGTTCACACACGCCTAGGACACAACTTTACATTCTACTGACGGTTACAGGTTTCTTTATATCACAAAGTCTAATCAGGTCAAATACACTTAAATTATATTGGGTCAATTTTGTTGTTTAAATAGATCACATTCAGTAAATAAGAAATATGGGATCCCGTACTCTAGAAGTTAGCGGGGTCGGGTTCTTACCTAACCTGATGCAAGACGTCTCCTTTCCTCTAGTCTTGGGGACCCACTTGGGCAAGGTGGAACTTCCAATGGGACCCCACTATCAGGTTTACGTGAAATTATTGGAGAAGGTGGTGGTTGGTGTTGTGGGAGCAGGTGGTGGTTGGTGTTGTGGGAGCAGGTGGTGGTTGGTGTTGTGGGAGCAGATGGTGGTTGGTGTTGTGGGAGCAGGTGGTGGTTGGTGTTGTGGGAGCAGGTGGTGGTTGGTGTTGTAGGAGCAGGTGGTGGTTGGTGTTGGGAGCAGATGGTGGTTGGTGTTATGGGAGCAGATGGTGGTTGGTGTTGTGGGAGCAGGTAGTGGTTGGTGTTGTGGGAGCAGGTGGTGGTTGGTGTTGTAGGAGCAGGTGGTGGTTGGTGTTGGGAGCAGATGGTGGTTGGTGTTATGGGAGCAGATGGTGGTTGGTGTTGTGGGAGCAGGTGGTGGTTGGTGTTGTGGGAGCAGGTGGTGGTTGGTGTTGTAGGAGCAGGTGGTGGTTGGTGTTGGGAGCAGATGGTGGTTGGTGTTATGGGAGCAGATGGTGGTTGGTGTTGTGGGAGCAGGTGGTGGTTGGTGTTGTGGGAGCAGGTGGTGGTTGGTGTTGTAGGAGCAGGTGGTGGTTGGTGTTGGGAGCAGATGGTGGTTGGTGTTATGGGAGCAGATGGTGGTTGGTGTTGTAGGAGCAGGTAGTGGTTGGTGTTGTGGGAGCAGGTGGTGGTTGGTGTTGTAGGAGCAGGTGGTGGTTGGTGTTGGGAGCAGATGGTGGTTGGTGTTATGGGAGCAGATGGTGGTTGGTGTTGTGGGAGCAGGTAGTGGTTGGTGTTGTGGGAGCAGGTGGTGGTTGGTGTTGTGGGAGCAGGTAGTGGTTGGTGTTGTGGGAGCAGGTGGTGGTTGGTGTTGTGGGAGCAGCTGTAGGTTGGTGTTGTGGAGAAGGTGGTAGTTGGTATTGTGGGAGCACGAGGTGGTTGGTGATGTGGGAGTAGGTGGTGGTTGGTGTTGTGGGAGCAGGTGGTGGTTGGTGTTGTGGGTGCAGGTAGTGGTTGGTCTTGTGGGAGAAGGTGGTGGTTGGTGTTGTGGAGAAGGTGGTAGTTGGTATTGTGGGAGCAGGTGGTGGTTGGTGATGTGGGAGTAGGTGGTGGTTGTGTTGTGGGAGCAGCCGACAAGCAGTGCCGGTTATGGTCCCCACTCCGTGATGGCAGGCAGAGTATTTCATTTATAGAGACAATGATCTCCGACTAGTACAGTCACTGCCAAGAAGGAAAGGAATGGCAAACTACCTTCTAACATTGTCATATAAAATTACGTACAAAAGTTCCATGGACAGCTAAAAAGACCAACGAAAAAATTCGCAGGGAGGCCAACACAACAAGGGAGCTCCTTGGAGACATCAGAAAGAAACATCAACATTCGAGCACATCATATGAAGTAGAAAATTGAAATAATTGGTTACAACTGGTAAAATACAGGGAAAGATAGATCATGGACAACAAAGAGAGACAATACTAGACACCTTGATGTCACGGCATGGAAAACAGTTAACAACAGAATTGATACGATGTACGATGGATAGAAGATTGTGTAAGTATATGATTGCCAACGCTAACCGGTATGGCACATGAAGATGATGAAAGTTTTATATATTTAATCGATTTATAATATCTTGATTTATTTCCTTAATTGTTGCTACAATATACTCTAAGAACTTGCATTACACTTTAACTTTTTCTTCCTTCGGGGGCCTCGGTAGCCTTGTTGGGAAAACTACTAGACTGAGCTACCGACGTTCGGACAACACGTGATCGATTCCCGCTGGAAGCAGTGTGAGTTGTACTCGTGGTTGGAAAACAGAAAATACACCCACGGTCGACCCAGCCGTTGGTAGAAATGGGTACCAGGGTATTACCCTGAGAAGGTGACGAATGTCACCTCATATTGTTAGTTTCGATGCTTGAAGCGACACTGTCCAGAAATCTCTGAACACTTCTGGATAGGCGGCCGAGCACACATGGGTAGAAACTCGCGTGCTAAGACGCCGGTTAAAGTCTCATACTTTACCTTTACTTTACCTATTTTTTTCTTTCTTAGGAATTGGATGGTACAATTGAAGAAGTAAAAGAGGCGGTACGTTATGCTAATTACCATATTACTGTATTTATATCAAATGTTACCTAGTTTTTGAAAACTTTAAATAATTGATTACTAGACATACCCATCAAAGAGTTTTCTAAATTTACTAAAAATATCCAAAAATGATTTCTTCATCGACTCAGTTTGAGGATAAGAAAATAAAAAAGGGGATATAATTACCGTGTACAAACACACTTGGTGGGTTCTGTTTTTACAATATAGTGGGAACATTTAGCAGTTGAAATACTCACCGATGAACATACTGGGCAAACTTGTTTGAAGCAAAGATATGTAATTTATGTTTAATTCATATTTTATCTTAAATAGTATGTCAAATGTTATGTTTCAGATGTACAATACAGTAAGTAATCCCACATATGTTCTTTGTAAAAAGGACGCAATACAACTATATAACGAACATTTAATAAGTTGATTCATTAAATAATACCATATATGTTCTTAGTAAAAGGACGCAATATAATAATATAATGAAAATATATTATTGTTATTCCTGGAGTCACGGCTTCCCTCTGTATAAACATTTTAACATATAAAATTGAAGACGGAGTGGTTTTGTCATGTATAGACAATGTCACCAATGAAAATGAAGTAGCATATATCTGACATCATCAACTGGATGACGACTATCTTACATCAGTGGAAGTGACGTCAACTGGAATAGTGCGGTCTCGGATCACGTTCAATCTCGTTGGCTGAAGAAAAAAAAAATATATGTATTCGAAATGTTGGAGTAAATAAATGGAAATGATGCCAAAGGAAGAAGCTATAAGACATGATTAAAGAATGGGCTTGTCTAGTTTAATAGAGGGATAGGTAGCTGTGAACAAAATAAAAACATGGAGATATCAAATATTCAGATATTAAAAAAACAAAGATTAAGTCTTGAGTAAGTTATTGTTCCATTTTATAACACGAGTAATGCACTTCAAATATCTGGGAACAATATTCTCTGAAGATGGTAAAATTGATAAATAAATAGATATACGATGCAATAAGGCAAACCCAATATTGTGAGATGTGTCCACTATACGTCAACACAAAACACTACCAATTAAAAATGAAACAAATCTTATAGAGTTTATTCATTCCAACATTGTACTATTAATAACATACATAATCACTTGCGTCTCTCTCTCTCTCTCTCTCTCTCTCTCTTTCTCTCTCTCTCTCTCTCTGCGATCATGACTCAATCAGAGTAGGATTCCAGACTCTCACATGAAGTCAGCTGTCAGGTTAAGTGTGTTGATCGCCCCCACAGGAAGAACATCACAATTAGAGTCTGCCAGATCCACTCTGAATGAACTCCCGTTAAAACGTTGCACTGTATTCAGCGCCAGTGGCCCAATGTATCCGATTTTAGCCAGTATTTTATTCAGGTTTGCATTCCTTAGCCTTTAATTGTCCCCAATCTTCCTGCAAGGCAGCAGATGATCTTTTCTGTAGGGGGATTCTGCCCTTAGATGGTCGGCCATCCCAGGTTTACGAGCACCATCTGCCCGAGTCACTAGAGGTGACTAGCACAGACATGCACACATAAAGATAAGAGATGTGACCAACACAGACATGCAAACATCGATACGAGGCATGACTAACACTGACACACATCAAGATATATGACACATGACTAACATAAACATGCACATAAAGATATGAGATATGACCAACATAGACATGCACACAAAAGGATATGAGATATGACAAACATAGACATGCACACACAAAGATATGACACATGACTAACACAGATACACACTAAGATATGAGATATAACTAAACACATACACACATAAATATATGAGACATGATTAACACGGACACACCAATATATGATATATGACTAACATGACATACACCAAGATATGAGCGATGGACAACACACACACACACACACACACACACACAAGCTAAGATATGCGCCATGGCTAGCACAGAAACACATCAAGATATGAGCCATGGCTAGCACAGAAACACATCAAGCTATGAGCCATGGCTTCACGGAAAAACACCAAGAAATGAACCATCTCCAGCACAGAAACACATTAAGGTATCCATATGCTTGGGTTTGTTGTAGTCGGCAGATTCTTCTTAACCTGGAAATCATCGACATACGAGACGCAGGCCCCGATTAACTGTTCACAGGTTTCGTTCAAACAGTTGTCCGGTGATTGGAGAGTGCAGTCTGACCCGTAGATCGTTCCCTTGCATGTACAGTTCCCGGTTGACTGTTCACAGGTGTCGTTGAAACAGCTGTCCGGACATTTGAGAGTGCAGTCTGATCCGTTGTATGTTTCCTTGCGCGCACAGTCTGTACTTTCCGGGTCACATATGATGTCACAGCCATCAGAACACGTCTGATTGTACTGTAGCCCAAAATTACCATTGGGACAAGTGTCATTACAGGTGTAGCCAGGACGTTTACATTGTAGGCATTTTCCGGATTTTTCCTCACATAAAGGACAGACACTAAGATAAGACCCGGAGCAGTCGTGCCAAAGTTCCCATGTGAACAGTTGCCGTGACACGTACCGATGATGACGTTTTAGCCTTTGCAGTACACACTGCACACTGCACAAAACGACCAAGAATGCCCGTCCACACAATAGGTGTCTGTAAATGTTTGCACCTCACACACCGTCAGTGCACTGTCGGATTCCGAAATGATCGGTGAGAACTCAATCTTAATGTGTGCCATTGTCGCTTGTGTGGTGACTACAATAGAGTTCACATAAATGTTTGGGCATGATATATCATTATACTGGAACACTACACCGCCACTGTCAGAGAAGGCCCTTAGAGTGGCATTTTTTGCCCGAATAATAGTGCTAGCTCGACGATAAATTCGAATGGTGTGAGTCTTCTGGGGCGTTGCAAAGTTCAGATACCAGTAAACATAATTGGTTCCACTTCTCAATTGTGTGTGTGTGTGTGCAGTCATTGTCATAGAGATTGGTCTTTGTTTTGCCATTAAGTGCGGCCTCTAGTCCACATCCGTCCCCTGTATAAAAAGTATTAAATGTGTCTGTCTGGTTTGTGTTTTGTTTGAGAGCCACATTCCGACCCCCGTCAATGTAGATGGAGCAGATATTTGCAACTATCGCCCCTTCAATCCGTACCTTGTTGATCAGACCAGCCCCAGAGCAAAAGACATCAATCTCGTGCGACTAACTACAAACCTTGATTCATTGTTACTTGCTTCTAATGATAAAAGAAAGCTTGTCACTCAGAGATACGATGTCTGAGGAAAGCGTTCGAGTGACCAGAAAGAAAAATCAAATGTGATATTATTAGAGAAAGGGTAGACAATGGGCCAATCATAGTCTTCATGCAGAAATAATAACAACAAAAACTGGCTTGGCCATTTAGAAAAATGCCGTGTGATTCCTTACCATTAACATCATATTCATCCTGTGACATACCGGTTGTCGTATGTGATCATGTCATTCCACAATTCCCTAACCACAGTAAAAATGTAAAGTAAAGTACCCTGGTCACGCCAAGTGGCGTATAGGGAATATGGCGTTAGTGACCATAAATTGTACACACCTTCAGCACATGATTTTTGGGGTAATATGGTCGGTATTATGTCCTTGCCGCTTTACTTTCCCAGAAAAAAAATCCGGTACCCTTTAAAGGCTGGGTGAAACGGAAGCCGTCAGTTTGGATCGAACCCTACCCCTTGCCCTTAGTGTTTCATTTCACTAACCACTGAGCTATCGCGGCTCCGTTATGACACCAAACTATTCTGCTTCGTCTCCCTATGTCGTCCGCGACCTCTCTTTCCTTCTACTTTGTCAGTTACAACCAAGTATTCACTTTTATTTGTTCATAATGTGCGCAAAAAATGTTGATTGTTTCTCTTTCTGATGTTTCTTGGGAGCTCCATATTGTTAGTTTCTTTGAGACTTTCCTCGTTATTCTTTTCAGCTGTCAACATTCTTCTGAGAAATTCCATCTCAGTGCGCTAATCGTTGTTTCATTTGTTTGTCTACTGTCTATAATTCACTTACATATGTTAGAATTGTCCATTTATAGAACCGCTAAATTCTCTTTCTCACCTCTATTAACACAAACCTGTTTCACAGGGCGAATTCATTTTCTGAAACGCTATTTTGTTCTGAGCTTTTCTACTGTGTATTTCTGTGGTGCATCTTCCGTCTGATGTTCTTATTGTGCCTAATTATTTGACTTTCTGCACTTGTTTTAGATTGTCATGTTTTTTTTTTTTTGCTGCATGATTGTGATGCATGTTTTTTTTTCGAAAAGACCATTACTACTGTTTTCTTACTGTTCACAATGATATGTTTCTTGCTGTTTTCTTTCATTATTATACCTTTCATTTCTTACCATTAAATCTCCATGTTAAGACTGTGCCAACCGGATATCTCAGATTGTTTATGCTGTAACCGTTGACTTCAATTCCTTTTTTGCCTGCTATTAATCAAATATTTTCTCACAAGACATTTATATAGGAGAAGAAGGAAGAAGCGAAAGTGGCAGCCTAAAGTAAAGTAGACGGAACCCAACAAATTTACGTTACAACATCAATCGTCAATGAGTGAAAATCGCCACAAGGGCGAGAACCTAAATTTGTTTATCTCTCAAAACCGGATCGGATACAAGAGGAAGTGACGAAAGAAAAAAGAAAGAAAGAAAGTAAGAAATAAAAATGGAAGGAAAAAATAAAGTAGGAAAGAAATATATAAAGCAAACAAGAAGGAAAGAAAGAAAGAAAGAACGAAAGAAAAAAGGAAAAAAGAAAGTAGGAAATAAAGAAAGAAAGAAGGAAAAAAGAAAGGAGGAAATAAAGAAAGAAAGAATGAAATAAAAAAGAAAGAAGGAAAAAAGAATGTAGGAAAGAAATAAAGAAAGAAGGAAAAAAGAAAGTGAGAAAGATAGAAAGAAAGAAGGAACAAAATAAAGAAAGAAATAAAGAAAGAATGAAAAAAAGAAATTAGGAAAGAAATAAAGAAAGAAAGAAAGAAAGAAAGAAAGAAAGAAAGAAAGAAAAAAGTGAGTAGGAAAAAGAAAGAAGGAAAAAAGAAAGAAGGAAAAAAAGAAAGAAATAAAGAAAGAAAGAATGAAGAAAAAAAGGAAATTAGGAAAGAAAGAAAGAAGGGAAAAAGAAAGAAAGAAAGGAAGAAAGAAAGAAAACAGAAAGAAGGAGAGAAGGAAATAGAAAATTGGAAGGAAAGAAAGAAGGAAAAAAGAAAGAAAGAAAGAAAGAATGAAAAAAGAAATTAGGAAAGAATGAAATAAAGAAAGAAAGAAAGTAGAAAAAAAAGAAAGCAGGCAAGAAAGAAAGAAGGGAAAAAGAAAGAAAGAAAGGAAGAAAGAAAGAAAAAAAGAAAGAAGGAGAGGAGGAAATAGAAAGTTGGAAAGAAAGAAAAAAGAAAGTAGGAAAGAAAGAAAGAAAGAAAGAAAGAAAGAAAGAAAGAAAGAAAGAAAGAAAGAAAGAAAGAAAGAAAGAAAGGAAAACAGAAATTAGGAAAGAAAGAAAGAAAGGAAGGGAGAAAGAAAGGAAAGGAGAAAGAAAGAAAGACTGAAAGAAAGAAAGAAAAAAAGACTGAAAGAAAGAAAGAAAGAAAGAAAGAAAGAAAGAAAGAAAGAAAGAAAGAAAGAAAGAAAGAAAGAAAGAAAGAAAGAAAGAAAGGTTGATGCATTACACCAAATAAACCATCACTTCAACCATATATCTCTATGGAACAATAATGATTGTGTTTATGAGATTTCACAGTAAAATAAAACAGCTTGGGGTAATGGTAGATCTATAAGTTGATGCATGAGTGAAAAGCACTGGGTGAAGCTTTATATATAAGATGATCCAACTATTAAACAGCATGAGGTTAAGATAGATCTGTAAGAAAATGTATCAATTAAACAGCATGGGCTAACGGTAGATAATTAAAATAATGCATCCATGAAACAGCATGGGGAGAAGATTGATAAAGATAATGCATCCATGAAACAGCATTGGGTGAAGATTGATAAAGATAATGCATCCATGAAACAGCATTGGGTGAAGATTGATATATAGGCTATTGTTATTGGCAATGGAAGGCCTCGGTCTCACAGCAAACGAATTAAAATCCATAATTGCTCAACCGCCCGTGCCAGTGGAATCATCCGAATTACTAACTCATCTCCCAAACAAAGAAAGGTAACTGTAGTCCCCATCGTAGCAGTCTCAGCACACGCCAAAAGACATAAGGCGAAACCGCGCAGAAAGTGAACACAGCCAACTGTTCCCCGTCATACGATATCATCATTCATCGTAAACAAGCGGGATATCGAAGCCGGATCAAAACGGATGAGACACACAGCTCACGGTGTGCACAGAGCACTTAACTCAGTAGCTCCTGCAACAAGCCGGACTTGGAATATGAGGAAACTGCAAGAAGGAACACATTTCAGACATAGCCTTCAATGGTTCCTGCCGCCTATCCACCATATACCATGGGAGTTTACGTCCTCCCGAAAATGATGATCGTCGTAGCACTTGATGATGTTAGGCCATCGTTGATGACTCCAATTCCAAACATACAGAAACACAGGGGTGGTAAGTTATCATTTCCAATCCAACAGAAGCCACATGACCTGTGGTTAGTAAAAACACAATTGCTAATGTTCTCCGCTCCCTTCTTGTAGCTGCCGCCACACGATTCTGATGTCTCATTAACTTTGACATCATTCAAGAACAATGTCAGATGAACATTCCATAGATATAGCTTTGCTGATGAAGTGCTTGGTGCAACAGTTGTATCAATCATAGTGGAGTATGTGGTCATTAATATCACAGACGGAACATGATGTTGTTATATTCAGAATTTCTTTCAGAGGTGTAAATACGTGGCACACACATGGAGAGTGGTTTGTGGTCACAGTAATCCCATTAAAGGCAATTCTAGGGTAGCATGGCATAGCTGTTTAGGAACAGCACAATCCTGTGATGTTTTCTGTGTTCGCTATAAAACTGCTGCTGCTACCCAATCCTGACCAATTATAGGTGTGGACATTATTCATTTGCAATGACAAAACTGCTTTGTTTACATCATAAACCTCTGGAAGCGAATCATTTATGGGATTAATAGTACAATTTATTCTTCCATCGGGGATATCTTCATTGAGTCCCAAAAAAAGTTCTTTGGTTAAAAAGCACATATGCTTTTGAGTTAAACGCAAAATGAGCCCACTTCATAGATACAAAATGATCCTTGCCAATGCCATCCGTTTGCACAAGTTAGGTCCTAAGCTACAAATGCCACAAACTAAGCCATCAAATTAACGACTTTATCTACAGCGAAGGTTAACGAACTGTGAACAAACATTTATGTTCAAACCCCTGAATATATTTTCAAAAATCTGCCAACTCGCTGCAATAACATATATCGTGGTATTCAAAGTAAACATTGCTTAGTCCATAGCTCGAATATAAATAAGCTGCTATTTTGGTGCGTCCCACTCGAACTCGAATATCTATGATATATAGGATGATGTATTAATGAAACAGCATTGGGTGAACGTAGCTCTATAAGATGATGCATCAATGAAACAACATTGGTTAAAGGTAGATAATAATATGAAAAAAGAGAGAAGAGAGAGAGTGAGTCCGGTGAAACAAAGATATTGCAACAGTAGTCTTCACGCGGACATCTGAAGCTAGATGGATTATTTCCAGAACTACAAGGCAAAGTGTATATACAAAGTTGAATTCTACTGGAACATATTGCACGAATTCCGAGTTCTACTTGTAGATAGACTTTCCAAAAGCCATTTTATGTGCATTGCATGCTGTAAAGTTAAGGATAAACATAACAACCAAATAGTCTAGTTATATTTCCAAACGATGACCCCAACGTTAGAGCACAATTCTAGTTTACTCGGCGGGCAGTCTCCCAATTATATCAGTGCCTGTTATTGTTATTTATAAAACGTTAATGTCTGTTCCTTGTTGATTGTTATTCTTTCACAGAAATGTTGATTTGCCTTGGTCACCTTCATAAATCTATAAAGCCGTGACACACATTGATGTACTCTTTCAAACTTTAACTTAACTCTGAAGAGACTATACATTAACTGTATATGTACTGTCAGGGGAACCTTAAATAAAAAACCAAGAATGAAGCACAAAACTATCTTAACGGCATTTCCAAGTCTGAGGCCTGCCATGGTGGCTGGTAGGACCATAGAATAAAGGCATCGTATCGAGCAGTGTTATCGCCTTGAGCTGTTCGGGTCTGAGTTTTGATCTCACCCTCGACAGACACAGATTTTGACTTTACAGATCGAGCCCGCGTTCTCCTGATTTGTAGCACACGAACGAGTCCCCCTCAACACATGCACTATATGTACATTTGGAGGCTTCTGTAGCCTCGTTGGGAAAACCACCCGACTGGGCTACTGACGTTAGGAAAACTCGTGTTCTATCCCCTCTGGAATCAGTGTGAGTTGTACTCGTGGTTGAAAAATAAATATCCAAGGGTTTGACCCAGCCGCTGATAGAAATGGGTACCACGGTTTAGCACTCTGGAAAGGTGAGGAATGCTCAAGCGTCGTGAGTTTCTATGCTAGAAGCGACACTATCCAGAAGTCTCCGAACACTTCTGGAAAGGCGGCCGGGCACATACGGATAAAAACAAGCGTGTTAAGACGTCGATTCAAGTCTCGTACTTGACCTTTACCTTTAGACTGTAAGAAGAAACAATTTAAACAGAGAAGATCTGCCCACAAATATATTTCCCTAAAAGCTACATTTCGCTGTCTTTAAAGATGCTGTTGATGGTGGATGGAAAAGTAAAGGTAAGTGCATGTAGTAGGATCGATAGCTGGTGTTAATGTTAATGAGAAATAGCATCATTCTCCCATTTTATATCTTATTTACTTTATTCATTATGTATCCACCTCTAAAAATGCATTCCTACTTCGAATGGTAAATGTAGCCTTATATCAAATGTCTATAAGAAATGGGAAACAGGCGAATAATTGCAGTGTTCTGGTAAAGCTAGAAGCAGGAAAAAGTAGTGGGGCGTAATGTACATTCCTATAAGATCTTATTAAACTGTCACCATACCTTACAGGAGTGAACATTAGACCCCACTACTTGCTATATCAGAAAATAATCACGGTTAACTATCACTAACTCTTAGCTTCATTAGGAATGGTGGCCAGTTACCTCCGACGATACATTTCCTTCCCAGAGAACACGAGAATACCTCTCGTTCACACATAGTTGTAAAAGCGAAGAGGCTAGATGGAAACCTCAACCTTTTCGTTAGGAAAAAAAAAGCATCGCAACTGGCATTCGATAAACACAACTTTCAAATCAACAAAACAATTGTATTGTGAAGTTGTTTTTTTTTTAACTTTGACAAAATCCCTAGAGACTAGGAACTGAGTTTTGCGTGTTAATCAATTTTTCCCTGGCAGCCGCGTGTCTCTCGCCGCACAGGCAGATAACCCCGACTTCGGATGTACTCATATTTTTTTCCGTCGAAGAATAATTGACGTTTTAAGCCGGGCCTCGCTGCTGAGCTCTGAGTCAGACTGAGAGAAACCATAAATAAAAATCCCAACCGGTGTTGTCGAGACCAACCTGTACCCCATGTTTCTGACTTTAACTGTATTTTTAAATGTTTGGTTATGTATTATTATAATCATTATACTCATATTTATTTTATTTCTCGCTCTTTATTTCACGTATTTTACAAATGATATATTCATTTTTTTCATAATGTCTTGATATATGACTCATCACACCGTTTCATTAGCATTAGTACATATTTAAGTGAAAGCTATTCCTTTCGTTTTTCATAAACGACAAAAACCTAAGGTGTTCAATAACAACCAAAACATAATTAATACTGTATTATTTTACACACTTTGGTCACTGAGTGACATAGATCTTATTCTTCTTTCCTTCCACATCTGCCTTTCAGCGTCGAGGGGAGATATAATTTGCTGTCATTTACTCTTCTGTTCGCCTCTGATGCTGTTATGTCTCCTAGTGCTTCTAATATTCAGTCCATCCATCTTTTTCGTGGTCGACACTTGGGTCTGGTATTCTCACAATGTTTGTTGAAGGCTCGTTGTGTTGTGTTTTGATCTTTTTGCCGTGTCGCGTGGCCAAATCATTTTATCTGTTGTTTCCTTGTATATTCTATGGCGGGGGCTATTCCTAGCTTTTTTCTCAGTTCTTCATTTCTGATCTTGTCTCTCAGACTGTTTCCTGTCATTCGTCTAACACATTTCATCTTAGTAGTGGTTATTTTTCTAATTGTTCTTGCATCTATGGGCCAGGTCTGGCATTGGTAGCACAACGTTGGGATGAAGATTGTATTGTATAGTGCTAGCTTTGCCTCTAGAGTTATTTCCTTCTTGGACAATAGTGGTGATAACTGTCCAATGATTTGACGAGCTTTATTGCATCTTGTTTCTGTCTCTGCTGTTTGTGAATTATCGTTTGTCACTAAACTTCAAACGTATTTGAATTCCTTTACTTGTTTTAGTTGCTTGCCTTCTATAGTTATGTTGATGTTCTGTTTATTTTTGGTGGCATACATGACTTATGTTTTATTGATGTTGATTTTCATGTTGTATTTTGTGCCTGAGCTGTTGAGTTTATTTAAGAGTTCTTGTAGGCCTTCTATTGTTTCATGTATTAGTGCCTGATCGTCTGCAAATAAAAGCTCGTTGATCTCCTCTGTCTCTGATGGGCTGGCTAACTTGCATATATAGTCCATGTATGTAATAAATAGTAGGGTGAATATTACGCACCCCTGTCTTACACAAATACGTAGATACACTTTCCTAATTGGAGCCGCGATAGCTCAGTGGTTAGTGAACTGGACTACAAAGGAAAAGAGGTAGGGTTTGATCCTAACCGACGGATTCTGGGTTCACACAGCCTTAAATGGGTACCGATTTTTTTTCTGGGAAAATCAAGCGGTACGGACGTAATACCAACCACATTACCCCAACAATCATGTGTTGAAGGTCTGTAAAAATTATGGTCACTAACACTTTATTCCCTATACGCTACTTGGCGTGACTGCGGCTCTTTACTTTTTTTACTTACTGGTTACCTTATAGAGAAAGTTTTTTTTTTTTTTTTTAACTTCTCGTTCCTCTATTCTTACTATATGTACGCGCGCGCGCATACACACACACACACACACACACACCCATACATACACACACATGAGAATTATTTTTTTGTATAAAAGTTATACACATTTATTGATTAGATCTGTTATTCTTTTTCCGCTTATCAATGTAGATTGATACATATATTCAGGAGTGCCTGCTCTTTTTTGATGGTATAATATATATAGATATTATAATACATATAGTAAAAGGACACTCTTTATACAGAACTTTGCAGCAGGGGGTATTCTGATCATCAGAAGTAAAAAAAAACCCCGTCTAGCAAGTGTTTCGCCATTTCTTTTCTTACAGTAGTTGAACCCACCTGGGTCACGACTCCCAGGCGCCGACCTCCTGCTGCATTGATTCTAAAGCTTACAAAATATATTCTACTAAATCTCTAATATATCTTACAAAATATATTTTACCAAATCTATAATATATCTTACAAACTATATTTTACCAAATATATAATATATCTTACAAAATACATTTTACCAAATCTATAATATATCTTACAAAATATATTTTACTAAATCTCTAATATATCTTACAAAATATATTTTACCAAATCTATAATATATCTTACAAAATATATTTTACTAAATCTCTAATATATCTTACAAAATATATTTTACCAAATATATAATATATCTTACAAAATAACTACACTTACTCTAAGCAACACTTCTGTTCGGATTTATGGACTTGACCAGCGTCGTATTCTTCCATGTCGCCTAAGCTTACTTCGCCAGTGCTTTCACGCTTCAGAGACAAGTTAATACATGAAACAATAGAAGACCTACAAGAACACTTAAACAAACTCAACATCTTAGGAACAAAATACAACATGAAAATCAACATCCACAAAACAGAAGTCATGAATGTCGCCAAAATAAACAGAACATCAACATAACTATAGAAGGCAGACAACTAAAACAAGTAGAGGAATTCAAATACCTAGGAAGTCTAATGACAAACGACAATTCCCAAACAGCAGAGATAGAATCAAGATGCAACAAAGCTCGTCAAATCATTGAACAGTTATCGCCACTATTGTTCAACAAGGAAATAACTCTGGAGGCAAAGCTAGCACTATACAATACAATCTTCATCCCAACGTTGTGCTACCAATGCCAGACCTGGACTCTAGATGCAAGAACAATAAGTAAAATAACCTCTACAGAGATGAAATGTGTTGGACGAATGACAGGAAACAGTCTGAGAGATAAGATCAGAAATGAAGAACTGAGAAAAAAGCTAGGAATATCCTCAGCCATAGAATATATAAGGAAACAACAGATAAAATGGTTCGGCCACGTGACAAGGCAGAAAGAACAAAACACAACACAACGAGCCTTCAACAAACGTTGTGAGAACAACAGACCCAAGGGTCGACCACGAAAAAGATGGATCGATGGAATATTAGAAGCACTAGGAAACATAACAGAGGCAGAGGCGAACAGAAGAGCAAAAGACCGCAAATGATATCTCCCCTCGACGCTGAAAGGCAGATGAGGCAGGAAAGTAGAAGAAGAAAAAAGAAGAGACAAGTTCAGCCGTTTATTGTGATGACCCATGGTTTTTGCTAGCGACTTGTCTATCTTCTCCTAGGTTACTGTGTCTCAGGCGGGAGGAAACTTGATCTTCTCTCACTTCCTGTCCATGAGGGGAACGAATTCAGCGATTTCAGCTCGACATGAATATTCTCAGTTTTGTTGATTAACTAATTACTGAGATCTTTTGACGTCTTATCTGTCGGGCCAACGCGCTGTTGAGATACTGATGCTGAACATCCCTTCTTCGTTCGGTGTATTTTATTGTTCATCTGTGTTGAGAATTACTACACCTACATTGGTGTTCCAACCGTTGTTCTGGAATCGAAATCCATTTGTCAGTTCTGATAGTCTTTCGTAAAACCACTGTGTGATTCATCTTTCTCACTCTTCCCCTTTTCGGTAAATCTTGGAGGTATTTATTTTGTGACGTTTCAATAGCTAATAGGTTAATAGCTGGCAGGATGCCGGCCAAGTCAGCCATGGGTCCTAGTCTTTCCCAATGCCCTCTGTCTTTTCAAATGTCCGTCGATCGTTGTCTCGACTGTCCTTGGACTAACCATGTATCAGTAATAGGAAACTTTATATATATATATAATGTGTATAAGGAAAGTCTCTTCCTCTTCATCTTCACCTTCTCTCCTTCTTCTACCTTTTTAGCTCCCAGTAGAGCAGAGGTCTTCAACAAAACTTTTCAAGTCGTTCTGTTTTTTGCCATTCTTTTAAGATCATTCCATGTCTTCCCCATCATCTTCATCTCTGCTTCTATCTGTCTTCTCCAAGAATTCCTAGGTCTTCCTCTTTGTCTTTTCCCCTGGGGATTCCAAAAAAGGGCTTGTTAAGGAAAGTAACATACAAAATTTGCTTTCAAATGAGTAAAAATACCCCCCCCCCCAAAAAAAAAAAAATAAATAAATAATAAAAAATAAAAATTAATAAAAAATGTACACATCAAACTGTACTAAATTAACTCTCTAAAACAAAATTTAAAGAATACACTACTTGCACTTCATAGTAGATCCACATATGTGGGACTGGTTGGTCTCGAGGCATGACGCTAGCCTCGAGACAGAGAGGTTGTGGATTCAAATCCCGGCTACACCGGTTGGATATTTATTTGTGATTTCTCTCTGCGGCAACCACCCCTGCTGCTTGGCCCGGCTTGAAACGTCAATTACTCATCGACGGAAAAAAAATATGAGTATCTCCGAAGTCGGATTTTTCTGTCTGTGCGGCGAGGAACCCCTGTGCACACGGCGGCCAGTGAAAAATGGATTAAGACGCAAAATTACGGTGGCGAACAAAAAAATAAAAAATTAATACAAGATCCATATATATATATACACACTATAATGTGTACAATTTGTATTCATTAAGACTATAATGTACAACCTAAGCACTAACAAAAGCAATTATTATGTTTTTACTTACCACTATATTGATAATAATGAAATAAAAGAAGTTACACAAACTGGCAACGATAAATCATCCTTCTTTACTGACTCTGTTCACAGCAGTGTTGATTATATAATCCATATTTACCTTATTTATATACGCTTAATTCCATTAGAAAAACAAATAATGATTAATTTATCTACTCACAATTGAACTCTCACTGAAAAAGCTTATAACAACAACAATAACAAAAATCTTTCAGATCAGAAAACTATCATATTAATTACAATCGAAATAACACCAGGGCTAAAACTAAGAGTAGCAAACTGGTATATCTGCTCAACATTCATGTATGGTGCAGAAACATGGACATTAGACAAGAAAGCTGAACAGAAAATTGAAACCTTTGAAATGTGGATGAATAGGAAGAAATGGATGTAAAGAAAAGAAAACAAACGATACAGTCTGAAAACAATTACAAATAAAATAACAAAACTACTAAACACAATTCAAACAAGACAGATGAGTTTCGTTGATGCATGTTAAAAGACACAACAGCCTACTAAAAGTAATCATTGGAGGGGAAATGCAAGGTGAAAGAACCAGAAGGAGACCAAGTCAAACGTGGACGAGTGACATCAAAAGATGGACAATTTAACCTATGATAATCTGCAGAATCAAAGCAAGAGATATAGATGAAATGGAGCTCCATGATATCCAGCCTTCTATGCGGAGACGGCACTCAACTAAATTAAAATCGATAATAAAATATTTCAAAATAGCCAAAACTTCGCCAGTTATCTCCCTCCCACCCCCCCCCCCCCCAAACCCCAACCGTCGATTCAATCTAACCACTCAGCTGACTTAAAGTAAATGAAAAGGTGGATTTGATTATGTGCGGTTATTTTTAAATTGAATACACCTATTGGATGTCTCACAATCGTATGGTTCCTCGCCTAAAATATGCGTTGTCCGAAAGCACTTTTGACCAGTAAGGGTTATTAAACGCTATCAGAGTACAAGTCACATGTGCCGACGTGAGACAATAAAAAGCAAGATTATTTGATTGATAGGACATTAGAAATACTAGGATACATGACAGGAGGGCTGGTCAACAGAAGATTAAAAGAATCATCATAAGCATCATGTGCCATACCGGTTGGCGAAGGCGATCATGTCCGTCCACGATCTTCTATCTAGAGTGCATCGTATCAGTTCTGTTGTTGAACGTTTTCCATGCCACGACACCAGGATATTCAGTATTTTCTCTCTTTGTCGTCCGCGATCTCACTTTCCTTTTATTTTACCAGTTGTAACGAAGTATTCCAACTATCCTCTTTTGATGATGTGCCCGAAAATTGTTGATTGTTTCTTTCTGATGATTTTAGGAGCTCCCTTTTGTGTAGGCCTCTTTCAGAACTTCTTCATTGGTCTTTTTACCTGTCCAGAGAACTTTCAACATTCTTCTGAGAAATGCCCTCTCTTTAGCCTCGAACCTTCTTTTCCCGTTTAACGTCATCCATCTCCGTGTACTTTAGTTTGAACCATTGCCACTCCAATCTAATTAGTGCTGAGTACAAGGCCTTACAGAATCTTCGCCGACGTGATGATATTGTCATCAAGCCGGCCGACAAGGGTGGCTCGGTGGTGTTTTGGAGGAAAGACCTTTACATCCGTGAAGGTGATAAACAATTATCCGACTCGACTTTCTACCTCCCCATCCCCGACGATACCACTGTCTCCAACAACGCCGTGGTGTGTCGCACGATCCTCCGGTTCATTCAGGATGGGCTACTTCCCGCTAGCTTCTCTCGTATGATCCATCCTAACAACTGCTTGGCAGACCCTCTTTCTATATGCTGCCCAAGCAGTGGGCCTAACTTTGCTTGTCTCTTCATGGGTTATCTAGAGCACCAAATTATCCAAACCTACCAGGGTCCTCTCCCCCTTATGTATCGTAGGTACATCGATGACTGCATTGGTCTGACTGACCTTCCTGAGGATGAGATCTCCCGTTTCATCGAATATGTCGAACATTTCCATGCCTCTATCCGCATCACCTTCTACATCTCCACCTCCTCCGTATCTTTCTTAGATATCTCAGTCTCCTTGGGCAACTCTCATCTTCTCACATCGGTCTTCTACAAGACCACAGACTCCCGCAGTTTCCTCCGCTACGACTCCTCTCATCCTACATCCTGTAAGAATTCTCTTCACTATTCTCAGCTTCTCAGACTTTGTCGACTTTGCGGCGACGATGAAGATTTCCTTCACAATGTCCACCTTATGCTTGACTTCTTCCGCCGACGCCTCTATCCAGAATCAGCTCTCCTCCCTGCCCTGCGTCGAGTTCTCCACACTTCACGTCAGTCTGCTCTTACCCCCTCTACTCATTCCCCTCAGATAGAGTAGTACTCGCTCTCACCTATCATCCTCACCACTACGCTGTGATTATGACGATCCACCGCTACCTCCCTATTCTCCGATCTTACCCTACTACTCATCTGCTCTTCCCCGACCCACCACTGGTGGCCTTTAGACGTGACCGGAACCTCCGTGACTTTCTTGTCAGGGGCCGTCTTCCTGCTGCCCTCCTTAGCCATCGAGGTACTATCCGCTGCAACCGCAGGGAATGCAAAACTTGTGACCACGTTCTCCAGACTGATACTGTCCTCTTTCCTAATGGTCCTTTCGAGATCAAAGAGGGATTCACTTGCACATCGCGGAACATCATTTATACCATCATCTGTAAGCGATGTAAGTTGACCTACATTGGTCAGTCTCGTCGACGTATCGATGATAGGTGCCGTGAACATTTACATGGCATCACCCGAGAAGCTGACACTCCTATAGCAGCCCACTTTAACTCGAGGGGCCATCAGGGGAAGGCTGATATCTTGGCCACGGGCCAAGTATCATGCTCTTCTGACCACCACAGTCGCCTCACTCTTGAGAATCGTCTGATCGCTCATTGGGGTTGCCTCACCCCCGTGGCATCAATGTATCTCTTCCTCTGACCCTTTCTCCCACCCCTGTGCTCTTCTTCCTACCTCACCTCTATCCTCGTCTGCTCCTAATCTATCCCTTCTCCCCCTATCCAATTGTAGTCATCCCTCATCTTGCCTTCTTCATCCCCCCCCCCACATATATGTCCATCTCCTCCTTATCACTATATTACCGCTCTACATGTGGTGTATACTTCCTACTCCCATTTATATAAACACTCCTAGTATTCTCTATTCTCTTGTGTCGCCACTTCTCTACCCTTTCTATTCTACCCCCCCCCCCCCACACTCCACATTTTCTCTTAGTCCTCTTCTAGGACTCCATTTGTCTGTTTATCAGCCACTTTGACTCCACCTCTCTATTTATCCACCTAATCTCTCCGTTTCCCTACTTCATTACCTCCTACTTCATTACCATCCCTCTATTACCCCACTTCTTTTTGACTCCCTCTCTACCTATTCACTCCTGTCCCACCGCCTCTCCTATAACCTATTACCTCTTCTTCTCTGATGTATACTTCGTACTCCCCTTTATTAATACACTCCTAGTATTCTCTATTCTCAATTATCTCTTCTCTTGTGTCGCCAATTATCTATCCTCACTATTCCAGCTAACCCCCACCCCCCTTTTACCCGTAGTGTCTACTCTTAGCCCTTTTCTAGGACTCCACTTGTCTGTTCATAAGCCACACTCTCTCCACCTTTCTTTGTATCCCCTCTAGTCTCTCCGTTTCCCTACTTCTCTACCTCTCTTGGCACTACTACCTGCGTACCATCTCTCTATAACTCAACTTCTTTTTGACTCCCTCTCTATCTATTCATTCCTTACCCACCGCATCTTCTCCTGTCCACATTTCCCCGTACCTGATTCTTATCCTTCTTATTCATCTTCTCTATTTTTCTTCCTGTGGGTTTTATTTCCTCCCTCCTTACCTCACCATACAGCTATTTTTAGCCCACCCATATACTATCTCTTTTGCTAATCCCCCAGTTTACCCCCTTGTCTCTTGCTCCTCCCCTTCTCTGACTCCTTTATTTGTATTTTCCCCCCTGTTAGGCCCTAGTAGTTTTATGGGACCTAGTATCTTCTCCTTCTTCCGCTCCTTGTCTGGTCGCAGACAATCATTACCTTAGCTATTGTTGTGGCTTCTATTTATTTCGACCAGTGTTTTCACACTAGTCTGGCCCACCCCCCTCTCTATCGTTTTCCCACGATCCAGTTCCCGGCCTCGTGGTGTCCCCTATCATTCTCTCTATTCCTCCACGACGGACAGACAAGCTATTTGAGTTAAGTGTTTTTTCTTATACATTTTACGATACATTGTTCACTTTTTACTATTGTCATTTCTAACTCTTCCTCATTTTTCTAATCTTTCTATTTTACACATCTTGACACTCATCCTACCTCCCCTCTTGTAGCCCCCTTTCTTATTTCAACATCCTACTTTCTTCTCTTCTTCCTTTTCTGTCCATCTCTCCATTCACATGATCATCTAACATGTAGTTATAGACAATCGTTCTTCATCGTTTGTTGTCGTTGTCCCTGTATTCTGAAGGAGGTGACAGGCCGAAACGTCAGTATTGTGTTGTGTTCCTTCCTTGTAAAGCTGTCACCATACCTTAGAATGTTTAACACTCTCCACCACTGGCTTCTTCCTACCAGCTTTACCGCAGCATTGCAATTATTTGCCTGTTCCCTCCCCCCGTCTTTTCATTTGTTTGTCTATTGTCTATGATTCGCTTCCATAGGTCAGAATTGGTTCTATATAGCATCGATGAAAGCTCTTTCTCACTTCTATTGACATAGATTTGTTGCATAAGATATTTTTCATTTTCTGAAATGCTATTCTGGTCTGAGCTATGGATTTTAAAAAAAAAATGTATGTAACGAAATAGTAATGAAAAGAATGCAAACTATAATTACCCCACCCCCTCCCGACATTAAAAGGTAAACGATTTATATATATATATATATATATAAATCAACATCATCATTACCAAATACTGAGCCTGCTGGCGTAGGTGATCAAACCTCTCCACAACTTTCGATCTAAACAGTAATTTATTATTTCTGTTGCTGACCTTCTGCCAAGCCATTCTCTGAAGTTGTATCTTTTCTCCTGACTTCCCATTTCAATATATATATATATATATATATATATATATATATATATATATATACTTACATATGTATTGTATACACATATATATTCGTTAATGTATTTATATATTAAGAAAGTCGCTTTAAGACTTAAATGTATCTTTTTAGTTTCATGCAGTGATGAATAAGTTGTTGAAAGTAAGTATAGTAATCTCCAACTAAAAATTAAGCAAGCTTGCCAATCGAAAAGTTTAGTTTAATTAATCTTTTAGTTTGTTAGTATATTAGGTAGTTAATCAAGTAGTTTGTGAGTTTACCATGTAGTAAGTTAATTAGTTAATGTGTCAGGTAGTATGTTATAGTTCAACTGCGTAAAGCAGGAATATCTCCATATTCCGTGCCCAGGCAGAGTAGGCAAAGTGAAATGAGGAAGAAATTACTAAATGTCTTCCACATGCGATGTCTCCGCAAAATAATGCACATCAAATGGCAGGACAAAATAACCAACTTAACTGTCCTGCAACGTGCTAAGACCCCAACAATCATGTCGATGCTCAGAAGTGGAAGACTAAGATGGCTAGGGCATGTTCAACGAATGGAAGAGAAGCGCATCCCCAGGCAAATACTATATGGTGAACAAACACACGGAAAAAGACAAATCGGCAGACCTAAACTACGATATAGAGATATCTGCAAATCATCTCTGAAAGACTTCTCCATCTGTGAAAACGACTGGCAACATCTGGCAAGTGATCGCACATCATGTAGAACATGTATAAGGAACGGTATAACAACTTTTGAGAGTGTGCTAAGACAAAACTTAGAAGCGAAAAGAATGAAGAAAAAGGATGGTAAACCCTGTGGACCAGTGAGCCTGACCTGTTCATTATGGGACCGCGTGTGTTTGTCAAACATTGGTAGAATTAGCCACGAGAGAAGCTGTTCGGCAATAACAATACCTCAAAAAAATACACAATAGCCTCCACTGGACCGTCTGACAAGACGAAAAGGGTCACACACAGGTAGTATGTTAGTTAGGTTATTAGTTTGATAGTAGGTTAGGTAGTTAGTTTGCCAGGCAGTATGTTAGTTGGTTAGTTCTAGGTAATGTGTGTGTTAGGTAGTTATGTAGATAGTTATTTGTTAGGTAATATGTTAGATACTTAGTGTGCTGTACAGTTAGTCAATAAGTTAGTTTATTAGTGTATTAGGTAGTTGGTGTATTAGGAAGTATAACGTTACTTTCGCGACAAGTCGCTTAACTTAGATCTTTGAATGCACGTGATTGTTGTTGAATTGTTTAGTGGTTTCTGAAATGGACAACTGAGTTCAAGAGATATCTTGTTTGGGTGCCTCCATGTCCATGCCCCTCCACCATATATTAAAATGGCACTAGATCGTATCTTATTTTGAAAGAAATACGGCTCTGGCGTAATGCAGACCACGGTGCCTAATCAATAATTGTCGAATGTCTTCAAATATATAGACACTGACCTTATTTACCCTACAACGATACCACAAATCATGATGGGACTTATACTTCTTGAAACATCACCATGGTGAGATATGACATGTTCTGGACAAATGTAGCTAACCCCTGTCATTGAAATCTAGCTGTAAAAGGTAAAGGTTCCCCCCACGCCTTGTTAGGCTTAGGGGGGATATGGTGTCACTGACCATATTTGTCTATGCCCACGGCACATTTTTGAGTGATGTGGTCGGTATCACGTCAGGTCGCCTTTACCTTTCAGAAAAGTCTCTGGTACCCATTTTTGGAGACTTGGGTGTACCCCGGAGCATTGTCAGTGGGAAAAAAATCCCGCGATTATTGGGGATCTAATCCGGACCCTTCATGTCAGGAAGCGAGCACACTAACCACTCGGCCACCGAGGCTCCTGTAAATCCAGCTGTACGGAATGTTAAATGACGTGATCTGACACATACTACTTGCCAGTGTCACGAAAGTTGCAATTCTTTTTGGAGGTCTTTCCCTAGCATTTTGAACCCCATCAGGGGTGTGGAATGGGACGTCTGGCGTGTTCTTGAGGCAAAAAGCAGCACAATCGAGGGAAATACAAGCAGCTATCATGTTTTTATTTTTAATCAGATCAACATTTGGTGTATTGGTTCAGTTGGTTTGCTGTTGAACATAAGATGTGCATTTGATCTAATTGAAACAGTTGTTCGTCTCATCCACTATGTTCGACAGATACAAATGAGTACATAAAACGGTTTGACCACGTGACATGGCAGAAATATCAAAACACAACACGAGTCTTCAGCAAACGTTGTAAGAACATCAGACCCAAGGATTGACCACGAAAAAGATGGATCGATGGAATATTAGAAGCATAGGAAACATAAGAGCAGCAGAGGCGAAAGAAGAGCAAAAGACTGCATATTATGTCTCTCCTCGACGCTGAAATGCAGATGATGAAGGAAAGTTGAAGAAAAACACCTACAGTTTTGTTTCTTTGCAAATGAATAGCGATGAACGTTCCCTTCGTTGTTGATAAGGTGTGTAATATCACCAATCTATACTCAGATATACTTCGAGCTCAATTTCCGCGAAGGCTTGGCTCATGATGTAGTCATGCGTCAAATGTTATACAATAATCCTCGTATGCTACTAGACGTGAGCAAGTGGTGGGGTGTAACATACACCCCTACATACTATGGTGACATTGTCTGTTACATCCCACCACTTTTTTCCCGCTACCAGCTTTACCGCAGCTTTACATTTATTTGGCGGTTCCCATACTAGAAGTGAAATTCTAGATGCAAAATGTTCATCGCTGATCTCTCAGAAACACGGGAATATGTCGCAGGCCGGTCACTGACCGGTCACTGACAACCTTTACGGTCTTCCATTTGGTTATCGTTTTTAATACCGGTCCCATAGATCAGAGGTGTTTAGTACACAACGAGATTGTGTTGGGGCTGAGAACTCGTCCAAGTCGAGCAACTTGTGTATGTCATAGAACCTTCTCTCAGTCATCACTACAAATCTATATCTTTAAATAATGACTCTGCGGCAAACACTGGATACCTAGCGTTCCACTGTCACATTGTAGTTGAAATGACAATAGTATAGCGCCACCACTTAATCAATGTTACCCACCTTCTAGTCAACCTACGAGCAGATTATTATTACATAAATAATTCCAACATTTTGCAAGACCCTCTCTGTATACATCAACAGATAATGGCATATCCGCTTAGCTTTTATTGAACACGTAAGGATAAACAAATATAATATTGTCCAGAAACATGCTTTATAAAACGATATCACTTCGTCAATTTCAGATGTATACTTTGACAGGTCAGGTAAGTCATGATAATGAAATGAAAAATAACTAATGATTGAGGAAAGGACCTTTCCAAAACAACATTAGAAAGATACTGTCAATTCCATATTTTTGACAATACAACCAAGTAAAAGAGTTCTTAAATGTTATGTAGAACCAGTATTGACATGTGGATGTGAATTATGGACAATAGGACAACAGACAAGGTAATCACTTGCGGCTGTAGAAATGTGGTTTTACAGAAGGATATTGAGAATATCATGGACAGCTAAGAAGAGTAATGAAGATGTTCTGAGAGAGATTAAAATAACTCAAAACAACAGAAATGGAATCCAGTGGTCAATGACCAAACAACTTGATGATTTAGGGTTTGCTGATGACATAGCTCTCCTATCACACAGTCATCAACGGATGCATGATAAAATGAGCATACTTGATGAGAGATCACAACAGCTAGGACTGAAGATTAATAGAGATAAGACCAACATTATGAGAATTAATACAGTTGCCAATAACCAAATAAAACTAGGAGAAATACCTCTATTAGATGTACAATCTTACATATATCTGGGAAGTAATATAGATAAAGAGGGAGAAACAGAAAATGATACCAAAATAAGGATAATACAAGCAAGAGGAGCTTTCATTGCACTAAGAAACATATGGAAATCCAAAGAAATTAGGTTAAATACAAAAATAAAAATTTTCAACTCAAATGTTAAGGCGGACCTATTATATGGTTGTAAAACATGGAGAACAACAAAATTGACAATCACGAAGATACAGACTTTCATAAATGGATGCTTCTGCATCCGCAGAATAAAAGGATGGAAATGGCAGGACAAAATCACTAACATAGAATTATGGAAATGTACCTGTCAAATACCAGTGGATAAAGAAATACAGCGAAGACGATGGCGCTGGATAGGACACACACTACGAACGCCAACTGAGAGTATTACACAAAGGTCCTTTTCTGAAATCCCCAGGGAAAAAGACAAAAGAGGAAGACCAAGGAATTCTTGGAGAAGACCGATAGAAGCAGAGATGAAGATGATGGGGAAGACATGGAATGATCTTAAAAGAATGGCAAAAAACAGAACGACTTGGAAAGTGTTTGTTAAAGACCTATGCTCCACTGGGAGCTAAAAAGGTAGAAGAAGATGGACAGCTAAGAATAGTAATGAAAACGTTATGAAAGTGACCAAAACAAAAATATAGCTAATTTCCAATATTAGGAAGAAACAATCATCGTTTTTTGGCCATGTAATGTGAAGGGAACAGCTGGAATATATTGTATCAAGTGGAAAAATCCAGGGACGAAGAGATTGAGGGAAGCAAAGAGAAAATATATTAGACAGCTTAAAAGAATCGCTTGGCAGAAGATCAACAGCGGAAATGATAAATAACTGTCGAGGTCGAAAGGTGTGGAGAGACATGATCACCTACGCAAACAGGCACGGTACGTGATGATGCAAAATCGGATAAGCTACATATATTGGAGAATGTACGCACAAATAGTGCAAGATAAAAACAACGGTGTATGTAGCCCATCATTCTCTTCAAGTAGCCTCGTTGATGGTGGATGTCTTTCTAAACGTTCCGTTAAACAAGTCCCTTAACTTGGTATGTATCACTCTCTCTGCCTCCCCCTACCTCTTATTTCCTCAGTTGTGTCCTCTTGTCATAATATATTAAAGTGATTCCCTTCTGATAATACGACACAAACCATAATGAATAAGTGAATGGGTAATTGAGTTAGTGAGTGGATGAGTGAATTATAGTATGTGAGGGAATTATTATGGTTGAGTAAATTAGTGAGAGAGCGGGTGAGTTAGTTTGTAAGTGAGTGACTGAATGAAAGAGTGAGTGAGTTGGTGATTTAATATTCAACCTAAGAGGAAGAAGACGGAATCGTGTTTTTCTTTACCTGTTCCCGCCACTCTTATCGGTCTGAGCCCATCTTTTCATTCCATTGTAGAACTTGATATATAAAGACTCTTTTCATTACTGCTGGCCTAAATAACAATATAGCGTTAGCAACAAATACATAAATGATGTTGAAGATCCCAATTAAATTGGTAGCATAATTCAATGATATTTGATGTCACTACATTTTTAAAATAAAATGTAACCTATTTAGAAAATATGTTTACTTTCTACCAAGCTTGAAGACGCAATAAAGGAATTAGCGACTGTAAGCAATATGGTCTTACAAAGATGTAATTACGTTTAAAATAAAAGTAAATCTTTATGAGTTTAGCTGTATTGACTTGTTTAAGATTTATCGTTCAATGCCGTTAGTTAGACATTTACACTGCTGGCTCATTACCACTATTATTATTGTTATTAATGACATAAGTATTATTAATATAATTCTTATTGTGTTATATAACAACCGAGAAAGGACAGTAATGTATGTTGTTGTACAGCAGAGAGCTGCTCTAAGTCGCGACGAATGAAATACATTTTAAAAAAATGTAATATATGGCGCCCCTAAGGTCGACAATGATACAGGGTAATTGTTAGATTTATTGATCACCATATATATGTGTGTATATGGCCGCGATAGCTCAGTGGTTATTGAACAGAACTAACAAGGACAAGAGGTCGGGTTAGATCCTGACCAACAGTCTCCGGGTACACCCAGCCTTAAATGGGTAACGGATTTTTTGTGGGCAAGTAAAGCTGGACGGTCGTAATACTGACCATGTTACCCTAAAAGTAATGTGCCGAAGGTATATGCAATTGATGGTCACTAACACCATATTCCCTATACGCCACTTGGCATAACGGGGCTCTTTACATTCGCTATATATGTAGAACATGTATGGACATATTATGTGGTGGGTTAACAGCACTGCATGTTCGTGATTTCATACTGCGGTAGAAAAGTACACTGTAAGAAGGTATCATATAGACAAGTTTTTTTCTTATATAAAGGTATACCCCATTTGCGCCCACTACCGCCTGGCTACCACCGGAAATAAATAAAAATTATCGGCAGGAATGCTCTCCACCATTCACTTAGTATCTAGTCTGTTGAGCAGGGCAGTGTCTACAGGATAGTGTTCGTTCAGAGAATCGACGAATCTGGTGAAATCTCCAAGATTATTGACTAACTGTGGGAACTCGAGAACAACAAGTATTATTGAGGAATGCCTGGAAGAAGAGTAAATCACCACTCTCATGAGAATACGATGGTGCCCATAGTTAATTTTAAGTCGGCTTGTCTGACTATCAAACACAACACTTAGAACAGCAGACGAGTCTGTGGGTAACTGGGCGATCAGGTGAGTGGAAGAATGTATATGTGGAAACTGTGTTATTGATACTAGCGTGAGTGTTTATAACTGACCAGTTTTGTTGATATACATCCCGCACATCAGCTGGCAGTGTGGCTAAAGGGTTATCATGCTTGTGCTTTTTACTCTCAGATGATTGTTCCTCATCTAACTATCTCTTGGTCGATGGTGAGGGGGCCAACTGTGTTGATGTAGAAGGAGCCTATGGTGAACTGTGTGTTTTAAAAGGTACCGATGGTGTTGTAGAAGTTGTCACCCGGGAGGCGGGGATGGTAGATGGTACCGATGATGAAGGAGCTGTTGTAGAAACTGAATGTTTTAGTCGCATATGTCGTGTTAAAGAACCAATAGTCGTATACATGCGCAGACAGGTGGTGCAAGCATGACGGATAAGAGAAGCTGGTATGGTAGACGGTACTGATGGTGAGACTAGCGATGTAGACGTTACCAATGGCGAAGCTGGATACTTTGTTCAATGTTTAAGACTCCAATGGCTGGCTAAAGAACGACGTCTCGTATACGAGCGTTGACAAATGGTAAAAGCATGGCGGATAAGATGATGGGCAGCTCGAGTATGTCGGTGCATATCTTTGCGCCATTTAAACTTCTGTGGACATATGGACACTGATGTTCATCAAAAGATGTTTACTTAACATACCTAGTTTAAATGCATTAATAACATTGAATAACAATCACAACAAGACTTAAATACCTACTTTTTTCCACTAATAAGATGAAAACACACGAAAAAAGAAGGAATAATATACTCAACAAAACAACATGCATACCTTAAATACCATAATATAAATTGAACTACCTTTTAACAACAAAACTTATTACATCATTATGAGATCAGAGAAAATATAAACAATTTTCAACTTACAGCTTGAATTATTCCCCAACACAGGCCGCTAGACCGAGCAGTATTATTAAAATAAGCTTCCGTGAATCAATAATGCTCATAACACGAAATCTCACATGCGACTATCTCTAAAAATATCTACTTTCTAAGCAAACAAAGCTACTGCAAGCAAAATAAAGATAAAACAAACTCTAAAGATAGGTTCTTGGAATGTGAGAACACTCATGCAGAAGGGTAAACTAGAAAACATCATACAAGAAAAAAAAAAGAATGGGTCTAGAATTACTGGGACTTTGTGAAATGAGATACATCGGATCAACATAAAATAATCTATTCTGGAGGTACTGAACACCAAAGAGGAGTAGATATCATCTTGGATGCAGAAATAGCAAGAACAGTGAAAGGCTTTTACCCAAAATCTGACAGAGATCATTTAGTGAAATTAAATGAAAAGTCAATAGACATGAATCTTATACAAGTATATGCACCAACAGCAGACAGTCTAGAGGTAACAAGTGATATATTTTACAACGAGTTAAATGAGGTACGTCATAAATGCAAACCACATGGAAACACCATAGTTCTAGAGGATTTTAACACAAAGTTGGAAAGGAAAGAGTTGAGGAAGCAGTTGGTCGTTATGGCTTAGGCGAGATGAATGAAAGAGGTGAGAAACTTATTGACTGGGCAGGAACACACAACATGATGATAGGAAACACCTGGTTTAAGCAACATCCAAGATGTCTGTGGACATGGAAAAGCCCAGGGGACAGCGCACATAATAACATTGATTATATAATGATAAGCAATAGATTTAGAAACAGTCTGGTGTGTGTGAAAACTAGACCAGGGGCAGATTGCAATAGTGATCATGTACCAGTTGTGGGAAAGCTTAAAGTAAAATTAAAAACAACAAAACGAGTCTCATTTAACATCAAGTTAAATTTAGATTTGCTAAAATCAGACAAGAAGCTCCAAGACAAATATAAAATCACTATTAAGAAACGGTACAACGCAATAGAGAAGATATAAAGCATTGATGAACAGTGGGAAATGCTAAAAGAATCAATGCAACAAACATCAAAAGAGTTCATACCACCAGTGAGGACAAATTCAAGAAAGAAATTATTGACAGATAACATTTTGCAGCTAATGGATACAAGAAGAAGAAATAAAGAAATAAAATGAGTATAATAGTTTAAATAAAGAAATTGTAATAACATGCAATGAAGCAAAAGAAGAATGGCTGAAAGTTTGATGCAAAGAGATTGAAATGCAACAAAAAGGAGATGCTAAAGCTGTATACAAACAAACTGAAGAATTAACAGGAAGAAAAACGCAATCAAAAACTGGTTGTTTAAGATCAAAGGAAAGAGAACTGTTGATTGATCAAGAAAATATAAGGGAACGATGAACGGAATACATTAAAGATCTGTATGCTTTAGAACGGAAGATAGACCGGAAGTAAATATCAAGGATACTAGAGAAGGACCAGAAATACTAAGAGAAGAAGTGGAAGACGCCTTGCGCAATATGAAAGCAGGCAAAGCTCCTGGACCAGATAATATAACTAAAGAAGAGATTGAAGCCATGGGTGATTTTGGAATAGAAATAATAACAAAAATATTGAATGATATCTACAATGGTTGATATATACCAGACGAGCTGTTCAAATCAATATTCATAGCCCTACCAAAGAAATCGGGTGTAACTGAATGCGATGATCATCGCACAATAAGACTTATGAGTCATATGACTAATATATTACTAGGAATTCATCATGCGAAGAGTGCGAAACAAAATCAGTCCAGAAATTAGCGTTGAACAGTGTGGTTTTGTTGGAGGTAAAGGAACGAGCAATGCCATATATTTCATAAGATCTTTAGTAGAAAGAGCCATAGAGGTGAAAACAGATCTATACTTATGTTTCATAGATTATACCAAGGCATTTGACAAAGTAAAGCATCAAGAAATAATCAACAATTTAGAAAGCATACACATGGACAGCAAAGATCTAAGAATAATAAAGAACATGTACTGGCAACAAATAGCGGCCATGAGAACTGGAAACCAATTGGGAATGTTTCAGCAAATAAAACAGGGTGTTAGACAGGGTTGTGTGCTGTCACCAGATTTGTTTAATATTTATAGTGAGGTTATTTTAAGATCCATAAGGGGCATGTCTGGAATAACAATTGGAGGGCATAATATAAATAATCTAAGGTATGCTGATGATACAGTCTTAATCGCTAAGAGTGAAAATCAGTTACAAGAAATGTTTGACATTATAGTGACTGGTATATAACTGGACTGCAAAGGACAAGAGGTAGGGTTCGATCCCAAACGACGGCTTCCGGGTTCACCAAGCCTTAATGGGTTTTTTCAGGGAAAGTGAAGCGGCATGGGCGTAATACCGACCACATTACCCCAAAAATCATGTGCCGAAGCTCTGTAAAATATATGGTCACTAACACCATATTTCCTATACGCCACTTGGCGTTACAGGGGTACTTTACTTTTACTTTACTTTACTATAGTGATAGAAAGCAAAAAAAAAAAGAACTCAGCCTTAATAGCAAAAAGACATTTGTAATGGTAACAACAAAGAAAAAGACATCACCTGAGTGCAAAATAAAGACAAGTAGAGCAATATTAAAACAGGTAAATGCATTTAAATATTGGGGATCTGTGTTAACCTCAGACGGAAGATGTACAAAAGAGGTGAGATGCAGAATGGCTCAGGCAAAGGCAGCTTTAAAAAATGAGGAAGATACTATGCAATCCATTTTTGATAATAGAAACAAAAAATAGTTCTTAAATGTTACGTAGAGCCAGTCTTAACATATGGATGCGAATCACGGACAATAGGACAACAGACAAGAAAATCAATAAAGTCTGTAGAAATGTGGTTTTACAGAAGAATGTTGAGAGTACTTTGGACAGCTAAGATGAGTAATGAAGATTTTCTGAGAGTGGTCAAAACAAAAAGAGAGCTAATTTCAAATATTAGGAAGAAACAATCATAGTTTTTGGCCATGTAAGGAGAAGAGAACAACTGGAATATATTGCAACAACTGGAAAAATTGAGGGACGAAGAGATAAACGGAAGCAAAGAGAAAATAAAAACAGACAACTTAAGAGAATGGCTTGGCAGAAGGTCAACAACAGAAATAATAAATAGCTGTCGAGATCGAAAGTTGTGGAGAGACATGATTACCTACGCCAGTAGGTATGTTACTTGATAATGACAAAGCAAACAATAAGATAAACATATGAAAAAAAGGAATAATACACTCAACAAGGTTAAACATACATATTTTAAACACATTAATATTATTGAGTAACAATCACATCAGGATTAAAAATATATACTTTTAAGCAACTAATAGGATAAATATATGAAAAACGAAGAAATAATACACGCAGCAAGGCTTAAAATACATACTTTATACACAGTAGAATTAATACATTTGAATATCCTTTTACAAATAAACCTTATAGAATCGTTATGAGATATGAGAAAAACAAACATTATCAACTTACAGCGTAAAATATACTCTCAACACAGGGCGCTAGACTGAACAGTAGTATGTAAAAAAAGCTTCCGTGAATCAATCGCGCTTATAACAGGAACTCTCACATGCGACTAGTTTAAATATAATCTGGTAAATAAACGCTGGACGACACTATCCACCCTCGACTAACAACTAGGTTAACCAATCAGAAAAAATATGTCTATCGGACGGCGCCCTGGAAATGATTGACCTCTGGATTAATCAATCAGAGAAGAGGATTACTTTTATCGTGATAACTGACCTCATTTTTCACCTGAAGTGCTGTCGAGTCTGATTCATTTCTGAGTTACTTTAACTCGAATTTGCCGCTGATACAATCACCTGTCATGTCATCGGTGGGGGAGATAATACGGATGGTGGTTTACTTGAACACGATTTGACACCTGATACAATACCAGAGGAGTTCCATGACATCGAATTGATCTCTGAAGGTTACAATATCAATGTTTACCACCTCAACGTATGACAGGTAACATTAAAAGTGATTATTACAGGTCAGAAAATTTACTGACAAACCCCAACATTTCAGCTCATAATCTCAAGCTTGGACTCAAAAGCATACAAATCTACTCCCATGCTCATTATTTTTAGACAGAACGTGCAGAAAGTTGAATTGAATGTCTAAAAGTTAGGCCATATTGCAAATATTTTACCCACAAAACACACAAATTTAGGCTCATAAGCAAAAAGTCGATCTTAAAACCAGAATAACTACTCCCATACTCATACTAGTTAGATACAACGAGCAGATAGTTATATTCAAAGTCCAAAAAATAGTCCAAATTGCAAAATTTTACCCCCTTAGATATCCCGATGTCAAGAATATACTTTAATAATCACTTTCAGAATTTTTACCACCGGCCATTTTTATCGATACGCCTATAAAATTATACAAACTTTGTAAATTTACTCTCTAGGCCTACCCATAACTTCATATCAGACATCATCGTATCAAGATCTTGAATAAAAAATCACTTTTATGAATTTTACCTACATCCATTTATTTAGGGATACGCCGATGAAACTGATAAAAAAAAAATTTAACCTCTAGGTTTACCACAAACTTTATTTTTGACGCGCCCATATATCAAATTTGCATTATATAAAACAACAAAAAGCAAACATATGCATAAAAATACAAAATGCATAAAAACATATACGGCCGTACAAATGTTTGCATGGCCTACATGGCCATGCATGTACGGCCGTAATTTCTATTGGTATTAGTTGCTATTAGTTATTACTTGCTTAAAATGTATATATTTTTAATCCTGATTGTTATTCAATGCTATTAATGTGTTTAAACTATGTAAGTTAAGTCTTGTTGAGTGTATTATTCACTCGTTTTTCATATGTTTATCTGATTGGTTGTTTAGAAAGTAGATATTTTTAGAGAAACTCGCATGTGAGATTTCGTGTTATAAGCATTATTGATTCACGAAGCTTATTTTAATAATACTACTCAGTATATCGGCCTGTGTTGGGGAATATTTTACGCTGTATGTTGAATTTTTTCTCTTATCTTATAACGATGGAATAATGTTTGTTGTTAAAAGGTTGTTCAATTTATATTACGGTGTTTAAAGTATGTATATTTTAAGACTTGTTGAGTGTATTATTCCTTCTTTTTTCTTGTGTTTTCAACTTATTTGTTGAATAAAGTAGGTATTTTAAGTCTTGTAGTGATTGTTATTCAATGTTATTATTATATTTAAACTAGGTATGTTAAGTATTGTTGACAAGGGTTATTTAATCGTCTACAGATGGTTTCTCATAATGTAACATCTTTTGGTGATCATCAGTGTCCATTATGTCCACAGAAGTTGAAATGGCGCAAAAATATGCACCAACATACTCGAGCTCCTCATCTTATCCACCATGCTTGTACCATTTGTCAACGCTCGTATACGAGACGTCGTTCTTTAGCCAGCCATAGGAGACTTAAACATTCAACAAAGGATCCAGCTTCGCCATTGGTATCGTCTACATCGCTAGTCTCACCATCAGTACCGTCTACATCGCTAGTCTCACCATCAGTACCGTCTACATCGCTAGTCTCACCATCAGTACCGTCTACATCGCTAGTCTCACCATCATTACCGTCTACATCGCTAGTCTCACCATCAGTACCGTCTACATCGCTAGTCTCACCATCAGTACCGTCTACATCGCTAGTCTCACCATCACCATCAGTACCGTCTACATCGCTAGTCTCACCATCAGTACCGTCTACCATAACAGCTTACCAGGTGACAGCTTATACAACACCATCGGTACCTACTTCAACACCCTGTCCCCAATGGCTCCATCTACACAGTTGGTCCCTTCACCATCGACCATGAGAGAGAGAGATGAGGAACAATCATCTGTAAGTAAAAAGCACAAGCCCGATGATCCTTTAGCAACACTACCTGAAGATGTGTGGGATGTATATCAACAAAACTGGACAGTTGTAAACGCCCAGGTTAATATCAATAAGACAGTTTCCACATATACATTCTTCAGTTCACCTGATCGATCAGCGGCAGATGTGTTATATCTTTATATAAGAAAAAACCCTCCATTATGCTGCCTCTGACGGCATGTTAACATACTAACAGCAGATATAAACCGGCACCTCTACTACTTACTGATTCGAGCCCGCGTTCTCCTGGTTTGTAGCACAAAAACCAGATATCCTGAACATGTGTACTATATGTATAATTAGGGGCTTCGGTAGCCTAGTTGTTAAAACCATCCAACTGGGCTACTGACGTTCAGAAAACCCGTGTTCGATTCCCGCTGGCAGCAGTGTGAATTGCACTCGTGGTTAGGAAAGAAAATACCCTCGCGGTCGACCCAGCCGCCTTCAGAAATGGGTACCAGGGTATTAATCTGGGAAGGTGTGGAATTCCGCCTTACATCTTCAGGTTCGATGCTTGAAGCGACACTATCCGGAAGTCTCTGAACACTTCTGGATAGGCGGCCGTGCACAAAAGGGTGAAAATTCGTGTTTTAAGACCCTGATTCAAGTCTCCTACTTTACCTTTACTTACCAAGCACTATATATATATATATATATATATATATATATATATATATATTATCTTCAGCCTAGATGCTCTAATAAAGTCATAATAAACTCAATAAAACTAACATTATATTATTAGAAAGCAGATGCAAAACGAAATCACTTGATTCAAGAAAACAAAATTGTAAGTAAAAGTGAACTTGTGGCTGTATTTGAAAATGTTATATTGAAAGCAATGTTGATCAGAGCAGTTCAAATTGATGAGAATTTGTTGTTTCACATCTGTCCTGATGATTTCTTCTAGAGTTTTACTTCTTTCTTATGCGTACTTCTATAGTGTTATTTATTTTTGATGTTTGATTGATAAACATTAGTCATAGAAAATGAAAAACTGAAACGATGGGTAGAATACTTTAAAGAAACTCTCAACATATCAGAACAAGTATGTGAAGTTTCTCCATTCCAACCAATGGGGCCGTTTGAAATGAAGAAAGGGAAGATTGCACACCACGAACGTAAAATTGCCATTAAACAATAAAGCAACTGGTGAACACATACTTTCTGCAGATACGTTAAAGGGAGATCAGGACTGAGTGCAACAGTTTTAGAAAAATATTGAATAAAATATGGCAAGATTAACAAGTACCAAAATCATAAAAAGGACATCATTGTCAAAATCAATGAGAAAGGGACCTTGTCTCCGTAACAATTGAAGAAGTATAAGCCTGCTGTCAGTACCTGGGAGGATATTTTTCTATATATTACGTTATATTTTTATAGTGCTTCTGCATAAAGAATAGTTGGGAAAGTAAACTCAGAGAAAAGCAAGCAAGTTTTCGAAGTGAGTGTTTATGTACTGATTCAATTATTCACTTGCGTATTATTGTAGAACGGTCACTGGGATGGAATTAATCGATATAAATATATATATATATCAGTGGTTAGTGAACTTGACTACAATGGACAAGGAGTAAGGATCGATCCCAACAGACGGCTTCCGGGTTCACCCAGCCTTAAATGGGTACCGGATTGTTTTCTGGGAAAGTAAAGTGGCACAGGGGTAATACCGACCCATTCATCCCAAAAATCATGTGCTGAAGGACTGTAACATGTATGGTCACTAACACCATATTCCCTATACACTACTTGGCGTGACGGGGACTCTTCACTTTATATATATAAGTATATATAAGTGTATATATATATATATATATATATATACACACTTCTTAGACTTTGAGAAGGCATTCGATAACATTCATCATCCACCGCTTTAGTAAAGCATATATGAGTAAGGATTATCGGATACAATTGTTAATATTCTAAATAACGTGACGGCAACTAGTGATGTTAATGACATTAATGGCAGCAGACAGCTTGGTTTAGAGTCATTTTGTCACCACACATTAGTCTTGTGGTTATGTGTTAGATCATGCCAACGATTGTTGGTGACAGACCAAGAGGAAAGACATGGGGTCTTAATCGGCGTCTTAAAGAAAGTGACTTCACAGATAATGTTATATTACTTGACCACTGTCACAAAGGCAAGTTGGGGGAGCAGAAGCGCCTGCGACCTGCGGTCGCAATAGCAGAGTCAGCGCACCATCAGCTGACCAAGTCCTAGCAGTTCTACCTACTTTTCTCTCCCCTGGAAACAGAAACCTGGAGAATGAACCATAAGACAGAAAACCGACTTAAATGTTTTGAAGTTTGTTTACTGTCTTAAGACGATTCTAAACATCATTTTGGATCAACACATCACAAACAAAGAAGTCGCCAGAAAATCAAGCAATAACAATATCAATCAGAAAGAATTACCAAAAAAATTTAGACGTTGGAATTGACAAAGTCATGTTCTATGAAGTAGACATCCACACCAAGGATTAACATGGACACCACCTGACGAAGGAAGACGAGGCAGACCATTGGGTACACGTCGACGAACCTTACATGATGAAATGATAGAGGCTGACTGATCCATGATTGCCCGACAATCAGCCTCTATGTATTTCATCATTTTACTCACTCCCGTAAAATGATGAAATAGATTTCCCGTGTTATGGCGGCTATTTGTGATCATTTTTTTATAATTTAACACTTGCTGATATATATAAATGATTTACGCGACAGTCTTGTTGTGAAATTATGTGTTCCTATTCCCGTTGTGTGGAATGGTTTACTTCTGACGAGTGTTTGGTCTGTGAACGTTACCGATATTTAAGCTGAATATAATTATTTCTTCTTTGTGTCGCGTGTTCGCGGCTATTTCAACCCGAATGTGAAAAGTCTGTGACGGTGGATGGGGCGTAAGAATCATAAATCTCTCTCTGCGATCAGGACTCAATCAGAGTAGGACTCCACACTCTCGCACGAAGACAGCTGTCTGTTTAAGCCTGTTAGATCCACTCCGATTGAATACCTGTTAAAACGTTGCACTGTGTTCTGTGTGAGTGGCCCAGTGCATCCGATTTCAGCCAACATTTTCTCCAGGTTTGTTTTCCTTAGCCTTTGATTGTCCCCAAACTTCCTGCAAGGCATCAGATGATCTTTTTCTGTAGGGGGATTCTGCCCTTAGATGGCCGGCCTTCCCAGGTTTACGAGCACCATCTGCCCGAGTCACTAGGGGTGACTAACACAGACATGCGACTTGTAATATGAAGAAACTGCAACTAGGAACACTTTTCATGCACAGCCTCCAACTGTTCCCGCCGCCTATCCCCATATACCGGTAAGTCACGTCCTCTTGAAAATGATGATCGTCGTAGCACCTGATGATGTTAGGCCATCGTTGACGACTCCAATTCCGAACATAGAGACACACAGTCAGTCGTCAAATTTTCCTCGTCGCACATCAAACAGCAGACCGTAAGATTTGCGCACGGCCGGTTTAGGGAACCATTACGATGACGTAGTACACACCAATGTCGCCGAACAAATAATCTCGTTCCCTTTAGATTTATGTCTGATTACTCAAGTATAAGCAGCCTACGAAGAATACAACACGAAGCGAATTCCCCAAAAAGCCACATCTGCGGCTGACGAAGTAGTTTACATTAATGTGTACATGGAAATATATTGCGTCAAAGAATTGCAACAACGATCATGAACAGCACTAATGTGACGTAAGGCGCAGATCAAGTCTAGACGGTGGAAGGTCTCACTCACAACACTTTATTCGTCAAAAACAGACTGTTGTCGGCCTACGACCTCGCTTTAGCGACACATATGTATCAAGCATATCATCATTTTGACTTTAACGCAGAAAAGTGCAATGAAGACTCGAAATTAATCAGACCTGTGTGCATTTTCTGCAGCGATCGAGAGGACGTGGACTAGATCCGCCATCTTGATACGGAAGCCCCGAATCAGAAATGATCAACGGCCTAGAAAGCGAAAACAGCAAAGTGTGTGGTCCACATGAGGCCTATTCAGGACACGAAAGACGAATATGGCAGACCATAGTGAAAGAGATTGGATCCTCATCACATAAAATTCCAGCGAAAGCCATGAAGAGAAATTATAACTATTGTTTTTGGAATGAACTAAAAATAGCTACATGAAGCAAATAAAATATGGACTAGATATGGATACTAAAAAGACTAAAACTATGATCATAGACAAAGAAAATTCTCAAGACCTACAATTAAATATCACAGTTGAGGGAATACATCTGGAGACAGTCCAGAGCTACAACTACCTGGGACATACTATAACCAGTGATGGCAAAGTACAATTGAAATAAACAAAAGAATAGGGATGGCAAAAAATAATGTTAATGGCATGAAAAATATACTAACATCAAAACAAATAACACCAGGGCTAAAACTAAGAATAGCAAAATGTTACATCTTCTCAATATTCCTATATGGTGCAGAAAAATGGACATTAGACCAGAAAACATAACAGAAAATTGAAGCCTTTGAAATGTTGATCTAATCAAGAATATGTAGAATCGGATGGGAAGAAAAGAAAACAAACGATGAAGTTTTAAAATAACTAAAAATGAAAAGAGATCTACTAAATACAATTAGCACAAGACAAATTAAATTTTGGGAGCATGTTCAAAGACACAACAGCCTACTAAAAGTAATAGTGGAAGGGGAAAATGACGATCCATGGTAGACAACCTTTTATGTTCAGACGATACACAATGATGATGATGAATACATAACCTGAACCAAGGAAAAGATCACATGCAATTTCAGGTACTAGAATCTCGATGACGATGATAAATCTTTTAAAGTGTTCTTTTCTTTAAACCATACATCTGCACTGTAAAGATTCCATCACAGTATAATAAACCTGGTTTAATGCGTCTATGTATGTAATAAAATACATTGAAAATATTAAACGTAAACAGCACAAATGTATGGAAGCGCTCATCCTTTTTTCCATCACAACCAAATATATAGATGACCAGTATGCAGAAAATAAAATCGAGAAACACTCCAATTAGTGTGACGTCTTCAACTATGTGAGCTATAGGTGGCTTACGCCACTATGCCCACAACCGCCACTGCTCACAATCCTGAAAACGTCACGTTAGTTGGGTTTCCACGTGGATACAATTATTGGGAATCACACTCATATAAACGTTTCCAGTTTCAGTAGAGTCTGTGATATTGTACCCACCTCCACATATTTTTAGAACCTTTCCTTTTACCGTATTTCACACCTGTGTCCGCCCTTTCACCAGACCTTATCAATTACAGGAGACAAATACTAATAATAAATGAATATTATTATAGAACGAAACTTCTGAGCCGATAATCAGCGACACAATTCAGAGGAAGAGATATGTTTACGACACTCGTAAAAAATGACAAATAATCAACAACAGAAAAAAAAAAACCAAAGAACAATACTTCGGTCCATATATTGTTCTTCCCTTTTTTTTCCGTTGTTGATTATTTGTCATTTTTTGGGAGTGCTGTAAGCATACCTCTTCCTCTGAATTGATTCGCTTATCAATTACAGTCCAGTCAGTGCCTAGCCACGGTCCTGACCACAGGGATGTGACTTATTATTATATTTTTTTTGTTAAGTGAGTCTAGCATATTATTGGCATGTAGTTACATGTGTATATCCTTACATATTTTAGTGTTGTTTATTTTTTTTTGTTAAGCGAGTCTAGCACATTATTGGCATGTAGTTAGATGTGTACATCCTTACATATTTTAGTGTTGTTTATTTTTTTTTGTTAAGTGAGTCTAGCACATTATTGGCATGTAGTTACATGTGTATATCCTTACATATTTTAGTGTTGTTTATATTTTTTTGTTAAGTGAGTCTAGCATATTATTGGCATGTAGTTACATGTGTATATCCTTACATATTTTAGTGTTGTTTATTTTTTTTTCAGCTCAAGGCCTACTTGGCCGAAATGTCGCTCCACCATTGCTTTTTGTCTCACCTACGTAAATCTGTTGGCATACCACTTTCGCGTTTTCTTTTAAATTTTCATTATTATCAACAGCTTTACAATAGCCTCGCATGTCTGTGTATCTTGAAGCATCTTAATGCATTTACACCTCCTACACCCTATACAACATTTCACAACATGAAGTCAATTTTGTTAAAACGTGTTCTAGCTAATGTACTAATATGTTTTCCTCACACAGGTTTTAGATAATGTGTTGACATCAGCGTTCCGAAAGGTAAGATACCATAGAGACAGACGGCGACATAACCGTAAATAGCAACATAACGATAGATGACAATATAACGATAGATGGCAACATAACGATAGATGGCAACATAACGATAGATGGCAACATAACGATAGATGGCAACATAACGATAGATGGCAACATAACGATAGATGGCAACATAACGATAGATGGCAACATAACGAGAAATGACAACATAACGATAGATGACAACATAACGATAGATGGCAACATAACGATAGATGACAACATAACGATAGATGGCAACATAACGATAGATGGCAACATAACGATAGATGACAACATAACGATAGATGGCAACATAACGATAGATGACAATATAACGATAGATGGCAACATAACGATAGATGGCAACATAACGATATATGGCAACATAACGATAGATGGCAACATAACGATAGATGGCAACATAACGATAGATATCAATATAACGATAGATGGCAACATAACGATAGATGGCAACATAACGATAGATGGCAACATAACGATAGATGGCAACATAACGATAGATGGCAACATAACGATAGATGACAACATAACGATAGATGGCAACATAACGATAGATGGCAACATAACGATAGATGACAATATAACGATAGATGGCAACATAACGATAGATGGCAACATAACGATAGATGGCAACATAACGATAGATGGCAACATAACGATAGATGGCAACATAACGATAGATGACAACATAACGATAGATGGCAACATAACGATAGATGGCAACATAACGATAGATGACAACATAACGAGAGATGACAACATAACGATAGATGGCAACATAACGATAGATGGCAACATAACGATAGATGACAACATAACGATAGATGGCAACATAACGATAGATGGCAACATAACGATAGATGACAACATAACGATAGATGGCAACATAACGATAGATGACAATATAACGATAGATGGCAACATAACGATAGATGGCAACATAACGATATATGGCAACATAACGATAGATGGCAACATAACGATAGATGGCAACATAACGATAGATGGCAATATAACGATAGATGGCAACATAACGATAGATGGCAACATAACGATAGATGGCAACATAACGATAGATGGCAACATAACGATAGATGACAACATAACGATAGATGGCAACATAACGATAGATGGCAATATAACGATAGATGGCAACATAACGATAGATGGCAACATAACGATATATGGCAACATAACGATAGATGGCAACATAACGATAGATGGCAACATAACGATAGATGACAACATAACGATAGATGGCAACATAACGATAGATGGCAACATAACGATAGATGACAACATAACGAGAGATGACAACATAATAAAACAGGTGAAGTAATTCAAATGCTCATGCAATGCTCTAACAACATGCACACAATTTAAACAAACACGATGTAACGATGCCTGTCAGTTTTCTAGCAGATCTCACCACTACTGTCGAACAAAGAAATACAGTTGTAACTGCTGTCTATGATGAGTATTTCTTCAACCTGTTCCTTCAATGTATGAGTTGTATGACAAATGCCTATGCAACTAAACACTGGATAGCATGACAACCGAACATGTTCTACAGGATTGTCCCCAGTACACAGACCTGAGAAGAACAATGTGGTCCACATCCACCTCCTTGGAAGAGAAACTATACGGGGCAACCGAATCACTTAAACAGACAGCTGCCTTTATAAGAGAGTCCCGAGTCCTAGTCTGTAAGAGTCATGATCGCAGCAGAAGAAGAGGAAGTATGACAAATAATTACTTAGAATTCTTTCCAGAATATCAAACTAATCCATTTGTTATCTCTGAATGTAGTTTATCAGAAAATACTCAAAACCCACAAGTGGATATCAAAATTGAAGGAATAGACGTGGAGACGGTTCAGAACTACAACTACCTTGGACATACTATAACCAGTGATGGAAAATGTACAACTGAAATAAACAAAATAATATGAATGGCAAAAATAATTGTAATGTCATGAAGAACATACTAACATCAAAACAAATAACACCAGGGCTAAAACTAAGAATAGCAAAATATTACATCTTCTCAATATTCCTATATGGTGCAGAAACATGGACATTGGCCAAGAAAAAAGAACAGAGAATTGAAGCCTTTGAAATGTTGATATATAGAAGAATAGGTAGAATTGGATGGAATGAAAAGAAAACAAACGATGAAGTCTTAAAACAACTAAAAATTAAAAGAGAACTACTAAGCACAATTCAAACAAGACAAAAACGATTTTTGGGCCATGTTAAAAGACACAACAGCCTACTAAAAGTAATCCTGGAGGGGAAAATACAAGGTAAAAGAGGCAAAGGCAGACCAAGACTAACATGCACGAGTAACTTCAAAAGATGGACTAACCAGCCTATGACAACCTGTAGCATTAAAGCAAGAAACAGAGCAGAATGGCGCTCCATGGTAGCCAACACTTCATTGCGGAGACGGCACTCGATGATGATGAATGTAGTTTAGAAATTGCTCAGTTTCCCCTAATCTATCCTTTACGACCCCTAATCTACCCTTTACGACCCCTAATCTACCCTTTACGACATCATTTTGAATTATGTCGCTTCTGGTTATGGTCGTTCCCAGGGTTTTTCTCAAATATTTCATCTGTGTTGTGTCTAGCTAACTTAGTTTGTGTGTGAGACTATGTTTGGTCTGATAGCACAAGGTGGGAATGAATCTTCTTCCTCTCTCCTTCCTCATTTATCTTTCGGCGTCGAGAGGAGATATAATCTGAGGTGTTTTGCTCTTCTTTTCACCTCTGCTTCTGTTATGTTTCATAGTGTTTGTAATATTCCGTCAATCCATCTGTTTCGTGGTTCATCGTTGTGTCTGGTGTTCTCACAACGTTTATTGAATGCTCGTTGTGTTGTGTTTTTATTTTTCTTTCTTGTCACGTGAACAAACCATTTTATCAACTCTTTGTGTATTATATGGCAGGGGGTATTGTTAGCTATTTTCTCCTCAGTGCTTCATTTCTGATCTTTTCTCGCAGGCTGTTTCCTGTCATTCGTCTAATACATTTCATCTCTGTAGTTGTTATTTTTTCTTATTGTTCTTGTATTTAAGGTGATCCAATAATTTGACAAGCTTTGTTGCATCTTGCATCTAGTTCTGGTGATTGTGAACAGTCATTTTTCAAAGACTTCCTAGGTATTTAAATTCCTCTACTTGCTTTAGTTAACTGCCGTCTATAGTTATGTTGATTTTCTATTTCTCTTTTGCGATATTCATAACATCTATTTTGTTGATGTTGATTTTCATGTTGTATTTTGTGCCTGTGCTGTTTACTTTATTTATGTGGTCAAGTAGATCTTCAATTTTTTCATGTAGTAGTGCCTCATCGACTGCACATAGAAGCTCCTGGTTCTTCTTCTTATACATGTTTAGCTCCCAATGGAGCATAGGTCTTCAACAAACACTTTCCAAGTCGTTCTGTTTTTTGCCATTCTTTTAAGATCATTCCATGTCTTCACCATCATCTTCATCTCTGCTTCTGTATGTCTTCTCCAAGAATTCCTTGGTATTCGTCTTTGTCTTTTCCCCTGGGAATTCCAAAAAAAAGGCCTGTTGTGTAATACTGTCAGTTGGCTTCCTCAGTGTGCGTCCTATCCAGCGCCATCGTCTTCGCTGTATCTCTTTATCCACTGGTATTTGACTGGTACATTTCCATAATTCTATGTTGGTGATTTTGTCTTGCCATTTCCATCCTTTTATGCTGCGTAAGCGTCCATTAAAAAAAGTCTGTATCTTCGTGATTGTCAATTTTGTTGTTCTCCATGTTTCACAGCCATATAATAGGACAGACTAACAATTTGTTGAACATTTTTATTTTTGTATTTAACCTAATATATTTGAATTTCCATATGTTTCCCAGGTCAATGGAAGTTCCTCTTGCTTTTGATATCCTTATTTTGGTATCATTTTATGTTCCTCCCTCTTTATCTATATTACTGCCCAGAAATATATAAGATTATACGTCTAGTAGATCTATTTCTCCTAGTTTTATTTGGTTATTGCCAACTGTATTAATTCTTATAATGTTGGTCTTATCTCTATTAATCTTCAGTCCTAGCTGTTGTGATCTCTCATCAAGTATGTTCACAATCCAATCTATGGTCAATCCAATCTATGGTCAGTAGAAAGAGAAATAGAGACAGACGTCATCCCTGCCTTACTCCTGTTCTTTTTTCAAATGCTTCTGTAAGCTGTTCTTCATGTACCACACTACGTTTTGGTGCTTCCGTTTCAAAATGGTGGAACGCTTCACGTTCTCTCGATCGCTGCACACAATGCATCTGGGGTTTGATTAAATTCGGCTCTCTGATTGCAATTTTCTGTGTTGAAATCAAAATGATGTTCTACTTAGCAAATCTGCGCCGACGAAGTGGATAAATCTGCACCGCCGAGTACACACAGCAGTGCTTCTTTTTGACAAGTGAAGTATTGTAAAAGCGACCTTCACCGTCTAATGTTGACATGCGGTTTACGTCACATTGTGTGCTGTTCAATGGCCGACGTTGGAATTCTTTGACGCAAGTTATTTACATGCTGAAACGCATTAATGGATTGCTCCGTCAAGTCGACCGATGATTTTCCTCTGGGGAATTTGCACCGTGTTTCGTTCGTTGTACGCTAACCGCAGGGTCTGTTGTTTGATGTGTGACGGGGATAATTCGACGACTACCTGTGTGTATATATGGTCGGTTGGAGTCAAGACCGATGTCCTAACATCATCCAGTGCTATACATTGTTTTGTTCTCAATATGACGATCATCAATTTCGGGAGGACGTGAACTTCCATGGTATATGGTGGATAGGTGGCAGGAACCATTGAAGGCTATGTCTGAAAAGTGTTCCTTCTTGCAGTTTCCTCATATTCCAAGTCCGGCTTGTTGCAGGAGCTACTGAGTTAAGTGCTCTGTGCACACCTTGAGCTGTGTGTCTCATCCGTTTTGATCCTGTTTCGATATCCCGCTTGTTTACGATGAATGATGATATCGTATGACAGGGAACAGTTGGCTGTGTTCACTTTCTGCGCGGTTTCGCTTTATGTCTTTTGGCGTGTGCTGAGAATACTACAATGGGGACTACAGTTACATTTCTTTGTTTGGAAGATGAGTTAGTAATTCGGATGATTCCACTGGCACGGGCGGTTGAGCAATTATGGATTTAATTCGTTTGCAGTGATACCGAGGCCTTCCATAACCAATAACCAATTTTGTTCTTTCATACATTGTTATTATCATGTTAATAAACTTAATGGGAATTCCATAATGGCTCAGCAACTTCTAAAGCATTCTTCTGTCTAAACTATCAAATGCATTTTCGTAATCTATGAATCCAATATAAAGTGGGGATTTTAGTTCTAAACTTTGTTCAACTATTATACGTAGAGTAGTTATTTGATACGCACATGATCTGTTCTTACTAAAACCTGCTTGTTCATCTCTCCAATATTTCTCTATGTACTCTTTTAGTCTATCCAGAATGATTCTGCTTAATATTTTTCCTGACACTGATAGTAGCATAATTCCCCTATAATTTTTGCACTCCTGTAAACTTCCTTTCTTTGGTACTTTGATCATATAACCTTCTTTCCAGTCTTTATGTATTTCTTCCCTCTCTCAAATTTTATCTAATAGATTATGTAACATCTTGGTAGAGGTGTTAATATCTGCTTTGATGGCTTCTGGAGGAATTTCATCTGGTCCTGTGGCTTTACCATTTTTAAATAGTTTGATGGCTTTCATTATTTCTTCTTTACTTGGTTTTCCACAGTTAACGTGTAACTCTTCCTCTGCTGGTAGTATATCTTGAGGATTATTTGAGCCGGATCTGTTCAAAAGTTCTTCAAAATGCTCTTTCCATCTCTCCATTTGTTCCCTTACATTACTGAGAAGATTTCCTTTCTTATCTTTAATAAAGGCATTGATCTGTTTGTATTTTCCACTTAATTTCTTTGTTTTGTACAGTTCTTTCATATTCCCTTTATTTGCTGCTTCTCTGCCTGTTTAGCTAGTTCATCTATATATTTCCTCTTAACCCTTTTAATGCATCTTCTCTCTTCTTTGTTCATCTCCGTGTAAGCTTCCTGTGTCTTGGCTTTATTACTTCTCGTTTTGCTTGTATTTATGTCTGCTTTCTTGTTCTTTCGTATTCTTTCTTTCTTTAATTGTATCCAGTGTCTCCATGCCCTATTCTGGCGTTCTCTTTTCCCCAGTGTTTCTTAGCATGTCTCTTTCCATATATCTTTTTCCTGTTTCCAATGATCTTCGATATTTATAATATTTTCTAGATGTTGGAGGATTTGGTATTTGTTTGAAATTGTGACTGCGAATGTATCTTTAATTCCTTGTTCTTTAAGAAACCCTACATTGAAATACTGTCTACCCTTATTCGCTGTAGTATACCGATTTAGTTTAATTTTAAGTTTGGCTATCAGAAGATGATGATCTGAAGCTAAATCTGCCCCTCTATATACTTTTACTTCCTGTACGGATGACTTACACTTATTATGAATACATATGTGATCAATTTGATGTTCCGTTCTATGATCTGGTGACACCCATGTAGCTTTGTGTATTCTTTTATGTTGAAATATTGTTCCTCGTAGGCTCACTTGATTAAGGGCGCAGACATTCACGCATATCTCTCCATTCTCGTTCGTTTATATCTCCGAGTCCACGTTTTCCCATAATCTTTTCGAAGCCTCTTTTGTCTTATCCTACTTTAGCATGTAGGTCACCCATCAAGATTATAATATCCTTGGCTCGTCTTGCATCCATCTGACATTGTAGTTGTTTAGAGAAATCATCTTTAACTAAATCATCCTTATCGTTGGTTGGTGCATAGCATTGTCTAATGTGTAACTGTATTTTTTTTTGGTTGTTTTAAATGTTGCTCTCATTAGTCTTGGTCCTACTGCTTCCCATTCTATTAGTGTCTTCTGTGCATTCCTTGATAGCATTATAGCTACCCCTTCACTATTTTGTGCTCCAGGTTCCTGGTGTCCTGATGATAAAATCATCTCTCTTGTATTTAGTTTTATTCTTTCCGTTCCTAGCCATCTTGTTTCACACATTCTCAGAATACGTCTCTTAGACAGAGAGCCCTTATCTTCCCTTGATGGCAGGTTTACTTTTCCTCTCTTTGAATTGTCCATGTTTGTGAAGTTCTTTTTCTGCTTATTTTTTTACAGTATGGGATAGCCACTCCCATGCCCAACCCTCCTTTCTCGCCTCTTACGAACATACCTGGTAGGGTACAGCGCCGCTATTCTTTACTCCCCTTTCGGGCCCCGGCAGCGCACGGGCGGTTGGATAGATGGGTTTGCTAACTTGAATATATAGTCCATGTCTGTAAGAAACAGTTGGAAGGATAGTACACACCCTGTTTGACACATGATCCAACTTTGAAATGATCTTTGTAGCCTGCTGCTATTCTGACTGTGCAGCTGATGTTGATGTAAAGACTTTTAACTAGGTTTAAAGATGTTGGCTTTCTCCGTATATTTTTAGTATCTCCCATAGTTGTTCTCTGTTAGATGTTGGCTTTCTCCGTATGCCGATAGTATGTATCTCCGACAGTTGCAGGGAAAGAAAATACGTTCTGTTTAAGATGTTAATGATGATAGACAGACTGACAGAGCTTTGTTCGGAATTAGACGGGGTAGCTGTCACATTGTTTGGTTTCCCATGTTACACATAATAGATATGACCTGATCTATGTTACCTATTTTATAGAATATGACTACACTTAGCCAGCTGCCTTCATAAGAATGTCCGGAATCCTACTCTGAATGAGCCATGGTCACAGAAGCAGAAGAAGATTACTAGCATGGTAGTTTATAAAAAAAAACATCATATTCAGCACATAGCAACCGCACGTAGCTGTAGCTGTGACATTAAACTGATTTAATGATTTGCTACTGTAATGTGACATGTTCTAATTTAGATTTCAAAAAAGATAAAAGCCGTAAGTAATAAGGGCAAACATGTGTTTCTCACATTCAGATTAATAAAAGCAAATCAATTCTTATTATAATACTCTGAAACTGAGTACCGATTATGATGTTATTTCTTGTCAATTATACTTCTGGATATAATATCCTTAACACGAGACCAATTATAGAAAAAACATGAAGATCGTTTAACTACAATGGATGAATGTCAACTATATGGGTACAGACATGTGCTATTTTTCTTACGTTGGACTGAGTCTAAGTTTGCGTGAAATGTGAGAGGAATCATAAGGGGAGGAAAGTAAAGTAAGGGCGATAATGCGTCATATAAACATTAACAATGATTGTATTCGTGCATCATGAGGTAGGGATGGGAGAGATAGAGAGATTACGAGAGATGAAAGAGATAGGCATATATATATATATATATATATATATATATATATATATATATATACATACATATAGATAGGAACCGCGGCAGCCACATGGAGCTATCAATCTACTTATTAGGATAAATACTATATATATATATAAATTAACATCTAACAAAACTTATTAAAAGTTCCTACATCAACAACTGCATGGTCAGAACAGCAGAAGGCTACACAGAGACTACCGATCAATGTGATGGATAGACGGCAAGGAACCGTTGAGATACTGACTGAAAAGTTTCCTTGTTGCAGTTTCCTCATATACCAAGTTCGGCATGCTGAAGGAGCTACTGAGATTATTGATCTGTGGACACTATGAGCTGTGTGTTTCATCGGATAATGTTTCTATATTCAGAAATTGACCCTGTTGAGCAGCGAAATAATGACTATATCAGGTGGTCATTAGAATTTCAGATCCTGGCAGCTTCTGCCACTTCTGAATAATTTGTCTGTTATTCTTTCTTCGTTTTTTACAAGCAACTAATGGTGTGTTTTTCATTATTTGTTGTATATTTGTTATGAATGTATGTAATCGAAACGTTATTTATATTGTTTTGTTTCATTATTTACTCTACTTCATCCTTTCAGCTCCCCGAGGAGCATAGGTCTTCAACAAACACATTCCAAGCCGTTCTATTTTTGCCATTCTTTGAAGATAATTTCATGTCTTCTCCATCACCTTCATTTCTGCTTCCATCTATCTTCTCCAATAATATTTTGGTTTTCCTCCTTGTCTTTTTCCTTGGGGATTCTAAAAAGGGAATGTTTTAATATTAGTTTAGCTGCCCTAAATAACTGTACGTCATTGTTTGCTTTGTTTTAAAGAAACATATATATTTTTAAGGTTAGCAGAGTAGAGTTCTGCCTTAACAAAGGAGTAAGACGTTTCCTATCATTCGCTAGTCTTCGGGACACCCCTGGGCAAGGTGGAGCTCCCGTTAAGCCCCCCCCACCCCCCTCCCTCATCAATGTTATGTGAAGCCATTGTAGCAGGTGGTGAATGGTGTTGTGGGAGCAGCCGACAAGTAGTGCCGGTTATGGTCCCCACTCCGCGATGGCAGGCAGATGATCTCGTGTATAGAGACAATTGCTGCGATCTCCAACTAGTACAGTCACTGCCAAGAAGGAAATGAATGGCAAACTACCTTCTTAAATTGCAATGTTAGTAAAAGAAAGCAACAAGAAAAATCTCAGTCAGTCTGAATAGTAAGAAAGTAGAAGTAATGGTCATATCGAAGAAACAATCATCAAAATCATGCAGTATAAAAATAAACAGGACAAAACTGAAACAAGTGCAACGTTGCAAATACTTGGGCACAATAATAACATCGGGTGGAAGAAGCACCACGAAAATAAAAAGCAGAATAGCTCAGGCCAAAATAGCATTTAAGGAAATGAAAAATATCTTATGCAACACAACTATGTCAATAGAAATGAGATAGAAAGTTCATCCGTGCTATATACAACCAATTTTACCCTATGGATGCGAATCATGGACGGTAGACAAACACATGAAAAGAAGATTAGAGGCCACAGAGATGGGATTTTTCAGAAGAATGTTGAAAGTTCCCTAGACAGCTAAAAAGACAAATGAAGAAGCACTCAAAGAGGCCAATACAAAAGGGGAGCTCCTAAAATCATCGGAAAGAAACAATCAACATTTTTCGGGTACATCATCAGAAGAGGATAGTTGGAATACTTGGTAACAACTGGTAAAATAAAAGGAAAGAGAGATCGCAGACGACAAAGAGAGTAAATACTGGATAGCTTGGTGTCATGGCATGGAAAACAGTCAACAACGGAACTGATATAATGCACTGTGGATAGAAGATTGTGGTAGGACATGATCGCCTACGCCAACAGGTATAGCACATGATGATGATATATTGTTTATTAGAAATAGTGATGGCTCAGAAACAGGGCCTTACAGACTATAGCCAAATAAGTTCTTGCTATAGAACGGACTATGAACTTGTAGACAACTCAGTAAGCGTCAGGGACTGACTCATCAAACAATTTATAATAGAAAACTCCATCTTCGATTAGTCAGAACGGTAGTGAGGATTATTTCTTCGTTCGTCTACATTTTCTGACTGTCTCTATTTTTCTAGTTTTTCTTTTTTCATTACACAAGTAAGTTTCTTTCTTTTGCATCCAGTTATTCTTCTTCTGAACTCGTTCTTTATTATGGAAGAGCTCGTCCCCCAAAAAGAGACACCTGGCGGGAGACTATTCACTCTCTGCTTCCTTCTATTTCTCCATCCCTCAATTTTCCAAGTTGTAACAATATATTCCAGCTTTTCCCTTCTTATTACATGACCAAAAATGTATTATTGTTTTTTAGTAATATTGAAAATAAGCATTTTTCAGAACAGTTTCATTATGCCTAGCTTTCCGTGGTATTCTCAACATTATTCTGTTTTTGTCTTTATTTTGCTTGCAATATCTTTATTATGATTGGATATCACTTGTAGCGTATGGTATTCCCTATCGAACGAGCGTATTTGATTGGTATTCCCCTTAATGTTGTTATGTATTATATAATTGTGGCGATTCAGAATTATACCCAAGAAAAAACGACGGTGGCTTTTCTCTGTTTGTTTACGGTTGACCTTTGACTAAAAAGTCTCACCCACAACGAAGTGAGGTTGTTTTAATTCAACGTACCCTACCTTAGCATTTTACCCTCCCGAACATACTTGCAAGACAGCAGGACAGCCGGAGGCTGTACTGTCTACTACATACAGTCGCATGTATAATTACCCGGTACAAAGAAGCACTGATTTAAAACAAAGAAGAGTCGCTGCCTGGGTGGAATGTTGCTTTACTATATACACTTTATGATATTCATTAGAAGATGTATAACATACATTAGATGAGGTATATCAAACATTTGACGAGATATAGCATACATTAGATGAGGTATAGTATGCTTTAAATGAGGTATAGTATACATTAGATGAGGTATAACATACATTAGACAAGGTATAGCATACATTACATGAGGTATAGCATGCTTTAGACGAGGTATAGCATACTCTAGATGAGTATAGTATACATTAGATGCGTTATATCATATACACAGATCATTGCCAAAGTTTGAGGATTATTTTGAAGAAAAAAAATATCTGGAAATTTCTGTAGCATCTTCAGAGAGCGGTTTAGAAAAAAGTGGAAATTTGAAAGTTGTAACACTCTGGACATCTGAATATGTATGTATATATATATATATATATATATATATATATATATATATATATATATATATATATATATAATAATAATAATAATAATATAGTTCATTGAGAATAAGAAAATAATAGTTGCTTGGGTATTTTTACGTTAAATCCGGATGTTTTTATTTTTTTTATAGATAGTCAAGATATCAAAAGGAACTGGGAAAGTAAGACATATATATCTAGAGCTGACCCTTTTTGAATAATTAATTAATTAAATGACATGATTTACAATTATTCCAGTTCAGATTTATTTTTGCTTGGGCGACTGTCAATGTTTTTCTTCACATTATATTACTAAGATTATTAAAGCATCCTCAAGGGATATAAATTTATGCTTTTTATTTGTTTGTATATTTGTTTGTTTTGTTTAAAATATTGAAAGCAACCAGTTGTACACTTACAATGAGTCTAGTTAAAGACCATAAGTGTGTGACATGAATACATATATATATATATGGTCTTTGCCGTTCCCAGAAGAATGTTGAGAGTTCTGTAGACAGTTAAAAAGACCAATGAGGAAGTTCTCCAAGTGGCCAACACACAAAGGGAGGTCCTAAAATTATCAGAAAGAAACAATCAACATTTTTCGGACACATCATCAGAAGATCATAGTTGGAATACTTGGTAACAACTGGTAAAAAAAAAGGAAAGAGAGATCGTGGACGACAAATTGAGAAAATACGGGATAGCTTGGTGACATGGCATGGAAAACAGTCAACAACGGAACTGATAAGATGCACTGTAGATAGAAGATTGTGGAAGGACATGATCGCCTACGCCAACAGGTATAGCACATGATGATGATATATTGTTTATTAGAAATATTGATGTCTTAGAAACAGGGCCTTACAGACTATAGTCAAATACGTTCTTGCTATAGAACTGACTATGAACTTGTAGACAACTCAGTAAGCGTCAGGGACTGACTCATCAAACAATTTATAATAGAAAACTCCATCTTCGATTAATCAGAATGGTAGTGAGGATTATTTCTTCGTTCGTCTACATTTTCTAACTGTCGCTATTTTCTATTTTGTTTTTTCATTACACAAGTAAGTTTCTTTCTTTTTTTTCATTACACAAGTAAGTTTCTTTCTTTTTTTCATTACACAAGTAAGTTTCTTTCTTTTTTTTCATTACACAAGTAAGTTTCTTTCTTTTTTTCATTACACAAGTAAGTTTCTTTCTTTTTTTTCATTACACAAGTAAGTTTCTTTCTTTTTTTTCATTACACAAGTAAGTTTCTTTCTTTTTTTCAATACACAAGTAAGTTTCTTTCTTTTTTTTTAATACACAAGTAAGTTTCTTTCTTTTTTTTCATTACACAAGTAAGTTTCTTTCTTTTTTTCATTACACAAGTAAGTTTCTTTCTTTTTCGTCCAGTTATTCTTCTTCTGAACTCGTTCTTTATTATGGAAGAGCCCGTCCCCCAAAAAGAGACACCTGGCGGGAGACTATTCTCGCTCTGCTTCCTCCTATTTATCTAACACTCCCCATCACTGGCTCCTTGCTACCAGCTTTACCGCAGCATTGCAATTATTTGCCTGTTCCCTTCCTCCTATTTCTACGTCCCTCAATTTTCCCAGTTATTACAATATATTCCAGCTTTTTTTTTTCTCATTACATGACCAAATTATTCTGATTGTTTCTTACTAATATTTGAAGAAAGCCTCTTTCAGAACAGTTTTCATTATTCTTCTTAGCTGCCTTGGTATTCTCAACATTATTCTGTTTTTGTCTTTATTTTGCTTGCAGTATCTTGATAATGATTGTATATCACTTGTAGCGTATGATGTTGCCTACCGAACGAGCGTATTTGATTGGTATTCCCCTTAATGTTGTTATGAATTCTATAATTGTGGCCTTTGCATTTTACCCTCCAGAACATACTTGCAAAACAGCCGGAGGCTGTACTGTCTACTACATACAGTCGCATGTATAATTACCCGGTACAAAGAAGCGCTGATTTAAAACAAAGAAGAGTCGCTGCCTGGGTGGAATGTTGCCTGATTACTCACGCTTTAAGATATTCATTAGGCGGAGCATAGCATACATCAGATGAGGTATAGCATACATTAGACGAGGTATAGCATACATTAGACGAGGTAAAGCATACTTCAGATGAGGTATAGCATACTTTAGATGAGGTATAACATACTTTATGTGAGGTATAGGAGACATTAGATGAGGTATATCATACATTAGACGTGGTATAGCATACATTTTATCTGGAAGAAATCAGAATAACTGGAAATTTCTATAGCATCTTTAGAGAGCGGTTTAGAAAAAAGTGGAAATTTGAAAGTTGTAACACTCTGGACATCTGAATAAATATATATATATATATAATATAATGTAATATAATATAATATAATATAATGTAATATAATGTAATATAATATAATATAATATAATATAATATATAATAATATAATATAATATAATATAATATAATATAATATAATATAATATAATATATATATATAATATAATATAATATAATATAATATAATATAATATATAATATAATATAATATAATATAATATAATATAATATAATATAATATAATATAATATAATATAATATATATATAATATAATATAATATAACATAACATAACATAACATAACATAATATAATATAATATAATATAATATAATATAATATAATATTATATAATATAATATAATATAATATAATATAATATAATGCAATGCAATGCAATGCAATGCAATGCAATGCAATGCAATGCAATACAATACAATACAATACAATACAATACAATACAATACAATACAATACAATACAATACAATACAATACAATACAATAAAATACAATATAATATAATATAATATAATATAATATAATATATATAATATAATATAATATAATATAATATAATATAATATAATATAATATAATTCAGTGAGAATAAAAAATAATAGTTGCTTGTGTATTTTTAAGTTAAATCCAGATGTTTTCTTTTTCATAGATAATCAAGTTGCGAAATGAAACTGAGGAGGTAAGACATAGATATCTAGAGCTGACCCTTTTTGAATAATGAATTAGTCAAATGACTTGATTTACAATTATTCCAGTTAAGATTTAATTTTGCTTGGGCGACTGTCAATGTTTTTATTCGCATAATATAACTAAGATTATTAAAGCATACACAAGGAATATTAATTAATGCTTATTTTTTAAATATGTTTTTGTTTCTTTTAAAATATTGAAATAAACCAGGTGTACAATTAAAATGAGTCTAGTTAATAATCATATGTGTGTGACCAATGAAGATTTTTAGGTACATGGGGTTAGGGTGCAGACCCCAGTTCATTTCGTGATTGTTAATGTGTATGCCTGTAATGGTAAGGTGAACACACATCAATGGCATAATCTCTTTGAGTTTGATGAAGAGAAGGTCATTTTCTGCGGAGACTTTAATGCTAGAGCAAACCAGTGGGGTAACGTCATAACCAACAAAAAGGGAGAGGACCTAGAGAACGCACTGGTGTCGGCCGATTTAGTGTGCTTGAATGATGGAAGGGCAACAAAAATGGCTACTCGAACAGGGGACTCTGATAGTGTCATAGACCTGGCACTGGTGTCATCCACCTTCGCACCGGTTTGCAGGTGGAGTGCACTGGGGTTCCACGAAAGTGATCCCTTTCCATGTGTCCTCCTAAATGATAAAGGCAGAAATAGAAGCCAGAAAAGAAAGCTCCATACATTCAACTACGAGAAAACAGACCAGGACGTCATTAGCAAAATTAGACATAGGAAACAGAGCGCCCCTCGTAGGAGGCAGGAGAGATGGACGCAGCCACCCTGGTGGAACGTAGATGTCGAGGAAGCTTGGCGGAGCAAGAGACAAACGACCAAGACATGGCAGAAAGCCAGAAGGAATGGAAGAACACAACCAGAGATCTTGAAGCGTCTCAAAGTAGAGGTCGACAAAAAATGATGCACTTTAAACATGCGCTAATCAGGCTACGGATGACAAAAGGGATGACTTCTGTAAAAAAGTGTGCTCAGAAAAATCGCTCGCCACTTTCTGGCGGCTTCATCAGAGCATGAATGGCACACCACGACACAGAGGCATACCAGACTTTCAGAGCACAGACCGGATATGGCACAAATCTGATGATAGCTAAGGAAAGGCCCTGCTTGCCCGCTACAATGAGCAGACGGACCAAAGAAATGAGGCTGTAAGAATGAGGATACGGGGATCGCTGTCAAAATTATATAAGGATGTAGTGCTGGAAGAAGATCTCACAATCACAAACGATACCATTCACACGACACTTAAAAGGTCACACAACACTGCTCCTGGTCTAGATTGTGTTCGGGTTAATGACATAGGCGATTTAGCTGACGACGACGTGACAAAACGGGTCAATGAGTTTAATGCCAGCATTCGGAGTGGTCAGATTAAGGAGGAGTGGCTACACAGCTACTTACTACCGCTACCGAAGCCAAACAAGGACCACTCTCAGATCAGTGCCTACAGAATCATCACAATGCAGAACACTGCGGGCAAGCTGCTGGAGAAAATAGTTGCCCGTGTCCTCACCTGTCGCCTTGAACAGAAACGCGTATTCCCACCCACACTCGGAGGTTATAGATATAAGAAAGAGACATCGCTCAATGCGGCAGTCTTTGCCTATGACGTCTTCGAAGGCTTCCACAGACGAGAGGAGACATGTGCTGCTGCTATAGATCTGGAGAATGCATACAATAGGGTACCATTTGAATATCTCATGCATATGCTTCTCAAACTGGCGGTGCACCACTTCCTCATTAGATGGATCGCCGCGGCACTGTTTCAGAGGAAGGTGATACTCACATGTGGAAGTTGGTCTTCCGAGCCAATATCCATTTGTCCAGGGTTGTCACAAGGCTCACCATTGTCACCAGTTCTATTTAACGTGTACACAATAACGATTACGGAACAACCACTGGATGGGAGGGGAGGAACTATGACTTTTGCTGATGATATTCTGGTATATCGACAGGGAAGAGACAGACGGGGAATCGCCTTCACAATGCAAGACGAAATCAATCGCATTTCTTCCTGGTGTGGGGTTTCATGTGCCTTGGTTAATCCTAATAAAGCATAAGTTTCATGGTTCTCCCTTACCAATCATATTGTTAATACGACCACACCGGTAGTACGAATGGGAGCTGATGAGGTGACCAGGGACAAGTTGATGACATACCTTGGAGTTAAGTTTGATCGCAGCTGTGTTTTCAGGATCAGGTCGACCATGTGATAACAAAATCCCGCAAAGGATTAGCCGCCTTGAAGGTCATGGCAGTTGTCAACATCGAGCAGAGGCTACTTACTCTTCTGTTCCAGGGATTGGTCCTTGCACCAATCGAGTATGCCCTGGTAATTCTTACTGTCAGTACGACTCAAATTGATATGCTGGAGAAAATATAGAATAAAGCCATGCGCATTATCCTGGGATGTACAAATCCCTGTGTAGCAATGAGGTATCTTCTTGACTTTCCAACCATGGATGACAGAATCAAGATCTGGAGAGCACGAGCATACATGAAGATTTGAACAGATACAGAGCATCCATTGCACCACGTGCTCAACACAGTGAAAGGAGCCAGGCTAAAATGAGGCAAATCATGGGTGGACCCAGCAGAAAATGTCATCAAACAGATCTGTGGGCTTACCAATATCAGCGTTTGTGAGGAGTGGATACCGGTGCCTACGTCATTCAAGGGGACTTTCTCGTGTATTGTCACACTCGACAGCAAAAGTAGGGAACAGAACCCGGTCATGGTTAATACCGAGGTCAACGGTCTCATCTGCGATAACACCGATGAGAAAGATGCAGTCATCTATACAGACGGATCTGTAAGACGACACCAAAGAAGTGCATGGGCATTTACAGCACGCTCGGTAGGCAGAATAGTGAAAGAAAAGAGTGGTGCATATGTGAAGACCACGAGTAGCATGACAATGGAGGCGATGGCAGTGACCAAGACATTCAAATGGTTAGACTAGACTGTTAGACAAGACTACACCCACGCTTGTATACTGAGTGATTCGATGAGCATGATAAAAAAGTAGAGGCGGGCTCTGTACACATGCAATGGGTGGAGTCGTTGCAGAAATCCAAAATAGGTAAGGTCACCTTTGTCTATGTTCCTGGACATGTGGGAGTACGGGGAAATGAAAGAGCGGACAGGTTGGCTAGCTGCGCTGTCGTTGAGGACGGGCAACCAATGGATCGGGCGGACATCATCAATGCCCTCTGAGATTTGGGAAGAGCACAGGACTTCGACAAACACAGATCCACGTCACTTCTTCGGATGATGGAAATGGGAGTTAAGATGGACACTGCCAGAAATGAGAAACTTAGTGGCCGTGTAAGAAGACTTATCAAGCAACATAAAACTGGAGTCGTCAGTCGCTGGACACTGAGGGAATTGGTGAGGAGCGGATCTTAGCACCTATGGACATTTTCGGAGTGCAATGATGATGACCCGCAAATAACTCAATAACTCAATATGTGTGTGACATGAATATATATATATATATATATATATATATATATATATATATATATATATGGCCTTTGCCGTCATGACAGACGGTTGGTAGCAAGCAATCAAGATAAGTCAGTAGTTTAGTAAAGCATTACTTTCTCATACTGGGTGCTGCTTTACTGAACATCTTCTCTCGCGGCTGAATTTTCCAATCCTGGACAGACAGATCCATCCACAAAACGAGCAAGGCGTACCCACGGTACCCGGACTTGTCTCCTTTTTCTTGCGCCTTTTGTCTTCTGATTTTGACACCAGCGCTGTCTAGAATGTTGCTGTGCCCTTTTTTTATTTTTGCTTCCATATGCTACGATCTGCAGCCATATTTTCAAGGTCCCTTTCACTTATAGAAAATTCCCTCAAAGACACCCTGCAAACATCCTTATATCTCAGCACTGGTCTGCCCATTGGTCTCTTTCCGACCTTAAGTTCGCCTTACACAATGTGTTTGGGAATACGATTTTTTGCCATTCTTCTTACATGACCCAGCCACCTTTAGTCTACGAATCCTAAGTGTTGCCATGATCGATGGGAGTTTGGCTCGTTGTAAGACATTAGAGTTAGAAACTTTGTTCTGCCATTTGATGTTCCTAATTTATATATATATATATATATATATATATATATATATATATATATATATTGGACAACTGTGGATTAAAACAGTCATAGTTGTCCAAATGTGAAATTAAACATGCAGACAAATATATACAATGTATAGGGGTAGGTGTGCATGAGGGTAAGAAATATTTAGTAAATATCATATGTTTATGAGATCGATATGTTTATGCTTTGTGGGAACATCCAACCCAACTGGACTATGAGACTATTCTCAAGTGCGAACAAGCTACGATATTGCTAGAGTGACATGAGACAATGCCAGCGACTTGCATGTCATGTTTACCACTATGGCCTGGGTAATTGAAATGGGACGTCACCGGAATGCCAGTCATCCGCTCAATATTACACAGATGCTAAAAAATCTGACACTAAGACGTCGTCTGGACATGCCTTTATAAGTCATCTGGAAACAGATGACATATTGTAGCACACATGATAGTCCGTGATACGCGTATAATACCCTCCTTGATATCAAACGGAATCGGTGAAAAGCACAATGTCTCAAGTGCTGCAGACGTCCACATTGAACGATGCCTAGGTGTTTGTGGTTTGACCGGGGGAGGCGACTCTTGACAAGAATGTCCCTCTGGCTCCTGTCACGTTTAAAGGCGACCAGAGAAGGATCGCTGAAAAGTAGAAGGGTGGTGGGATCTGAGTGGAGAATGGATCTGTACCGGTTAATTATCTACACTGCAGCGAAGTTATGAGAGTGATACGTGAGGGTGAATGTAGTCATATTGGATAAGCGACGATTGGTTGGGGTAAGTGCCACCAGACGGGAAATGCTGAGAGCTCGGTCGAAGGCCAATTTAGGATAGAAACGACGCCTAAAGAAATTTAAAATCAAATGAGCCTGTTGGAGTCGAGGTGTAGAGAAGATAACCGTGGACGTCTATGGGTTTATAGAAGACGGAAGTGTGGAGGCTGGAGGAATGGAAAGAGACAACCAGATAAAGAAAGGTGACGAGTGTTACTTCATTTGTGAGGTAATCTTGATGGATTTATGAAAGCTGTCAATGTAGTCGATGAACCTGTAGATGTCATCTTCCGACAAGTCTGTCAGTCCAAGGCCTTCATTGATATATTGAAGGTATTACGACTATATAGTACGAGTTCACTAATGATCAAGGTAAACCATAAGCAGTCAAGTGTAAATGGGAAACATCTTGATTCCAATAACTACACCCCTGACTTGGCCATAGAACTGACCATTGAATTCGAAAGTATTAAGGTTGAGAACAAGTTCGGTGAGACGGTGAAAAATGGTAGTATCCACAAATGGAAGTGACCTTTAGTCGAGAAAGAACTGAAGAGTTATTAGGCAGTTAGAGTGAGTGATTGGAGTATAGGGAGAACGTACGTCGAGGACAAAAGGTCGGTACTAGTGGTCTGGGGCAAGTGAAAGAGAATAGAATATAGTAATGGCATGATTCGTGTTCTTGACAAAGGAGGAAAGAGATGTCACGATGGGTTGAAAAAATGCTGTCCAGATAGTCGGATATATATTCCGTGGGGCAACTACACGCCGAAACAGTGGGACGCCCAGGACTATTGGGTTTGTGGAACTTAGGGAACATGTAGAAAGACGGTTTGCCTAGACGACTGTCTGGGATGACAAGACGGAACGCATTGGGAGGGAAGGGTTTATCGCAGATAAGCTGTTTGAATGTGTGAGCGAGACTTCTCATTGTTGCTGATAGTGGAATCACTGGCCCTAGGTTTAAAGAACATAGTGTCAGATACGTTGCTTAAATGTGTGGGCAAGCCTTCTCATTGTTGCTGATAGTGGAATCACTGGGTCAAGGTTTTAAGAACATATTGTCAGATGAGCTTCTTGAATGTGTGAGCGAAATTTCTCATTGTTGCTGATTGTGGAATCACTGGACCAAGGTTTTAAGAACATAGTGTCAGATAATTGTTTTGCGCCTTCTTTTATGTTTAGAGCTTTTTGTAAGACACCTTGTTCTGATTGTATACTTGGGTACCTCCAGCCTCCAAGCTTCCGTCTTCTATAAACCCACAGATGCCTACTTTTATCTTCTCTACGCCTTGAGTAATCCAGCACACAGAAGAGATTTTAAAACACTTTTACAGAATGATGTATTTATCTGCCAGGATGATAACGATTTTTTTTTCAATCAAGCCCATCCGATTTTAAATTTCTTTAAGGCGTCGTTTCTATAATGAATCGGTTCTCCAAGTTGCCTTCCAACGAGCAATCGACATTTCCCTTCCGGTGGCACTCATCCCATTCATTCACCGCTCATCCGATAGAACTATATATTATGCTGACTTACCACCTCTATAACTTGGCTATAGTGAGGATCATTAACCGGTGCCGCTCCATTCTCCACTCGGATCCCAATACCCGTCTACTTTTCAGTGATCCTCCAGTTTTAGCCCTTAAACACGACAGGAGTCAGAGAGACATTCTTGTCACAAGCCAACTACCCCAGCTCAAAAAATAAACACCTAAGCATTCAGTTTTCAACACTTGCGACCACGTGTTTTGCACCATATTCTGTCCTGTTCCCCATTGGGGGTTTTGAAATCGAGGGCCTTACGTGCATATCATGGACTATCGTTTGCACTATCAAATTTCATCTTTTTCCAGTTGACTTATAAAGGCGTGTCCAGATCTCGTCTTAGTGTCATATTTTGTGAGCATCTGTGTGATATTGAACAGAAGACTGGCATTCCGGTGTCGTTCCATTTCAATTCCTCTGGCTATAGTGGTAAACCCGACATGCAAGTCACTGGCATTGTCTCATGTTAGTCTAGCAATCGTAGCCGGTTCGCCCTTGAGAATCGTCTCCTAATCCAGTTCAGTTTGCTATCGCCACAAAGCATGAACATATCACTCTCATATTCATAGGAACTTGCTACACATTTCTTACCCCATGCTCAACCGAACCTATGCATGTGTGTATATCTGTTCTTGCAAATTTGGACACATGAGACTGATTTTGGATGTGCTTTGTAATATTTAGAGACGTTTGTGTTTATGATTGTTTGCTTATGTACGCATGGGTTTTGGCACATTTGTTAAGCGTGGAAAAAAAAACACTCGTGGATACACTAATTGGGAATCGCACGCATATAAACGTCTCCAGTAGTAGTAGAGTCTGGGATATTGTACCCCACCTCCATATGTTTTTCGAACACTTCCCTTTTACTGTATTTTACACCTGTATCCGTCCTGTCAGATGGCCTTATCAATTACAACCAGTCGGTGCCTGACCAAGCTCGGGTACATTGAGCGACTTATTGTCCTGTGTTGATACTCTAACATATTATCGAAATGTAGTTAGATTTTTGTGTATATTCTGATATATTTGTGTGATATATTTTTATTGTTGTAACTGAATTCCTACTAGGCCGAAACGTCGTTCTACTTTTATTTTTTTATCACCTACGTAATGCTGTTACTATATATAACACTTTTTCCGACTTTTTTTTTCTAAATTGTCAGAATATTTTTTTCTTTGCTTGTTGTGAGTGAACTGCTACTCAAGAGATAATCTATCATCATGTCCCATACCGGTTGGCATAAGCGATCTTGTCGTTTCACAATTTTCTGTTCACAGTATCACTTATGTTGATGACAGTTATCCGTGCCATGACACCAAGCTATCCATTATCTCTCTCTTTGTCGTCCTCGATCTATCTTTCTTTCTATGTTGCCACATGGAAAGGAGTACATCATTGGACAGTTATCACCACCATTGTCCAACAAAGAAATAACTCTAGAGGCAAAACGGGCACTCTACAATACAATCTTCAACCCAACGTTGTGCTAGCAATGCCAGTCCTGGACGCTAGATGCAAGAACAATAAAAAAAATAACCTACTGAGGTTGAGGTAAATAATCTACTGAGATGAAATATGTCAGAGAATGACATCAAACAGTCTGAGAGATAAGATCAGAAATGCAGAACTGAGAAAAAAGCTAGGAATAGCCCCCGCCATAACATATATTAAAGAAACAACAGAAAAAATGGTTTTGCCACGTGACACGGCAGTATGATCAAAACACAACACAACGAGCCCTCAATAAACGTTGGGAGAATACCAGACCCTAGGGTCGACCACGAAAAAGATGGATCGATAGAATAGTAGTCGTACTAGGAAACATAAAAGCAGTAGATGGGAACAGAATATCAAAAGACCGCAAATTATATCTCCTCTCGACGCTGAAAGACAAATGAAGAAAAAAAGATGTAGAAGAAGAAGTAAAGAAATATTCCAACTTTCTTCTTCCCATGACGTGAACGTAAACATTTCGATTGGTTATTTCTGAGGTTTCTTAGGATACTCCATTTTTGTGTTGGCTTCTTTGAGACCTTCCTCGCCACGTAACATTAAAATATAAACTGATTGAGATATGCAACCGTTTTGAGATACATGTTTCTGAATGAGAATATTAAAACATTTTTTTTCAGTTTACCGGCTTTCTACCTGTAGTAAGCTATGTGATTCAAACATTATTGAGATATGATACATAAATTGCTAATGCTGTGTGTACTCGACACATTTCATGTGAGGTGTGACGATAGTAAACAGTTTATGTTGACATTTTCTGGATGTTCATTAATGTCCTTATCCGACATGTGATTGTGTGTACTTAAGGGCAGTTACAGCACGCTCGTCAGGCAGAATATCAAAGAAGACAGTGGTGCATACGTCATGATCACCAGTAGCCCAACAATGGAAGAGATGGCAGTGACCAAGGTATTCAAATTGTTGTAGTCACAAGACTACACCCACCCATGTATACTGAGTGATTCGATGAGAATGGTAAGAAAGCTGGAGGCGGGCTCTGTACGCATGTAATGGGTAGAGTCAGTGCAGAAGTCCAAAATACGTAAGGTCGGTCACATTTGTCGATGTCCCTGGACATGTGGGAGTACGAGGAAATGAAAGAGCGGACAGGTTGGCTAGCTGCGCTGTCGTTGAGGAGGGGCAACCAATGGATCTGGCGGACATCATCAATGCCCTCCGAGTTGTGGGAAGAGCACAGTCAGAAATGAGAAACTTAGTGGCCGTGTAAGAAGACTTATCAACAAACACAGATCTGGAGTCGTGATTCGCTGGTTACTGTGGACTTGCTGGGGGGGGGGGGTGGAATGTGAGCACTTGTGGATATGTTCGGAGCGCAATGATGATAACCCGCAATTAACTTAATAAATGAAGTCTGCAAGCCATAAAGTCAGAAACATCAGGTCAGAAACATCAGGTCAGAAACATCAGGTCAGAAACATCAGGTCAGAAACATCAGGTCAGAAACATCAGGTCAGAAACATCAAGTCAGAAACATCAGGTCAGAAACATCAAGTCAGAAACATCAGGTCAGACATCCCTGTTATGCTCATGATTCACTACAGGAAATTCCGAGTGGACACATTAGTCAGATCTTTCAGAACACATTTGTTAATTTATTTGCGATTTGCGTGATGTTCATGATTCAAGGGGTCAAGTCAATATATATATAACTGACTATATATTCAGTTATATATAGGGGAGCTCAGTGAGGGATAGTTCAGTAGTTAGTGAGTTACAAAGGACAAGAGGTTCCTTCCTGACCGACAGCTTCCAGGTTACATAGCCTTTAATGGGTACCATATGCTTTTTTTCTGGGAAAGTAAAGCGGCACGGGCGTAAAACCGACCACATTACACCAAAAATGATATGTCGAAGGTATGTAAAAAGTTATGGTCAATAAAACCGTAATCATTATACGCCACTTGGCGGGACAGGGCTCTTTACTTTATATATATATATATATATATGTGTGTGTGTGTGTAAGTGTGTATGTGATATTTTTTATTAAAAAGAAATATTAATATGTATACTATATCGATGCAATCTGCGAATCATAAAAAACATGTACTGGCAACAAACAGCGGCTATACGAAATGAACAACCAAACAGGACAATTCCAATATATAAAACAAGGAGTCAGACAAGGCTGTGTTCTGTCATCGGAATTGTTTTCACTTTACAGCGAACATATTATGAGATTAATAGTGGACAAAAAAGGAAGTGAAGTCAACGATCACAACATAAATAATTTGCGATATGCGGATGAAACAGTCTTAATAGCAGAGACAGAGAACGAACTACAACAAATGATGGACATAATAGTAAAAGAAAGCAACAAGAAAGGTCTCAGTCTGAATAGTAAAAAACAGAAGTAATGGTTATATCGAAGAAACATTCATCACCATCATGCAGCATAAAAATAAACGACATAAATCTGAAACAAGTGCAACGTTTCAAATACTTGGGCACAATAATAACATCAGATGGGAGATGCACCACATAAATAAAAAGCAGAATAGCTCAGGCCAAAATAGCATTTCAGAAATGAAAAACATCTTATGCAACAAATATATGTCAATAAAAATGAGAAAGAGAGTTCATCGGTGCTATTTAGAACCAGTTCTGACCTATGGTAGCGAATCATGGACAGTAGACAAACAAATGAAAAGAAGATTTGAGGCCACAGAAATGGGATTTCTTAGAAGAATATTGAAAGTTTCCTGGACAGCTAAAAAGACTAATGAGGGAGTTCTCACAGAGGCCAACACAAAAAGGAAGCTCCTAAAAAACATCAGAAAGAAACAATCAACATTTTTCGGGCACATCATGAGAAGAGGAAAGTTGGAATACTTGGTTACAACTGGCAAAATAAACAGAAAGAGATATCGCGGGCGACAAAGAGAGAAAATACTGGATAGCTTGGCGTCATGGCATAGAAAACAGTCAACAACAGAACTAATGCGATGCATTGTAGATAGAAGATTGTGGAAGGACATCATCACCTACGCCAACCGGTATGGCACATGATGATGTTAATATCGATGCATTTAATTCTCTTATAAATGGGTTATGTCCTACAACTTGTTTAATATCATGTATTAAAAAAAAAAAACAAATAAGAATTACTAAGAAAAAACAATTCCTAATCGTCACTAAATGTAAGTCTTATGTTGTGCAGCCAAAGACATTTCTACAGTGCTCAAATATCCTTCCAAGAAATTAATATTAAATAATAGGTCGTTTGATCTTTACTGCCATTATTACTTGCGCAGATGCAAGCCAACTATCCATTTCTAAAGTGGATATTTAACCCTGAACGGGAAGTAAAATAGGTGGAATTTTAGAGATAAATATTTTTACAATTATAAATAAAGCGTCCAAAAATATATTTTACACTTCACATATATATATATATATATGTATAATGACATTTACTAATATAGATAATATGTTATGCATCGTTTATTCTATTAAACTACTTCTGTACAAGATCAGATTATTTAACAGTAGGAATATCGGAATAATTTACTGTCTACATGTATGTATGTATATATATATGTATATATATATATATATATATATATGTATATGTTTGTGTCTGTGTGTGTGTTACAAGGAAGTAGAAATATTGAGGGAATATACGATATAATAAAACAATAGAACATCACTATGTACCAAGCCGCAGAAAATACCCGTGATAGAAAAAAAACATCATTGACTTACAGAACAGCAATATATATATATATATATATATATATATATATATATATATATATATATATATATATATATATATGGTTATTTGGTTATGGAAGGTCCCAGTATCACATTTCTAACGAATTGAAAAAATATATGTATATATATAATTACATGTGATGAGGAGAGATAATAACCGAATATCAAAGCAAGCCCTCATGTGGGAAAAAAAACAGGTTAGAGGAAAAGATGCCGATGCAGAGATACATTGAGACAAAACATTGATCAGAGAAGCAAGAGCATCAGGAATCGGCTCCCTTAATGAGATATAGTTGTTTGCACAGAACAGAGACAAATGGCGAGATTTCATAGAATATCTTTAGAAGGATTGAAAACTACTGGAATATAAATTTAGATAAGAGAACGTGTATCTGGGTCTATGCCCTATGGGCTGGCCAACCCTCGAAAGGTCATTAGATAAGTAAGATATATAATGTGCTGTTTTTAAAATCTGTTTTCTTAGGTTGTCGCTACAAGTGATTATATACTTTCAGTAAGTTTTTTTTTTTTTTTTAATCTACAGGTAAAAATCGAATAGATAATTTTTCATGTCAGTTGTTTGTTTTTATTTGTTCGATTGGGCCAGTAATGGCGTATGGTTGCAGAAAGGAAGTGTTGTGTAGCTATCATATATGAAAGTGTAAATGGTATACAACTGATATGTCATTAAATTAAGGTAGGAGAAAAATAAATATGTGTAAGGTATGAAATATCACTGGTTAACAGGTGTCTATTACATAGTACCATGAATGTAGTAGTGTTGCTATTTACAATGCGAATCCAAGAAAGACTTGATTGGGAGAAAAATGAGTAGGAATAACAAAACATGTTTTGACAAGAATACTACCGAGCTATACGACTAGAGGTATTTTAACATGATGAACGAAAAACATGATGTCAGAATGAAACATCAATACAAACAGGAAGTAATGCTATTTCCCCAACATTATTTTACATCGTCATCATATGTTATATCGCTTGGCGTAGGCGATCATGTCCTCCACAATATTCTATCCACAGTGCATCGTATCAGTTCTGTTGTTGGCTGTTTTCCATGAAATGACACCAAGCTATCTAGTATTTTCTCTTTTTGTCGTCAGCGACGATTTTGCCAGTTGTAACCAAGTATTCCAGATTTTCTCTTCTCATGATATGCCCAGAAAATATTGATTGTTTCTTTCTGGTCTGTCTCATGAGCTCCCTTTTTGTGTTGGCCTCTTTGATAATTTCCTGGTTGAGCTTTTTAGCTGTCTAGGGAACTTTTAACATTCTTCTGAGAAATCACATATCTGCGGCCTCTAATCGTCTTTTCATTTGTTTGTTTACGGTCTATGATTCTCTTCCACATGTCAGAATTGGTTCTATATAGCACCAATGACTCTCTTTATCACTTCTATTAAAATATATTTGTTCCATAAAATGTTTTTTTTTTTCATTTTCTGTAATGCTATTTTGGTCTGAGTTCTTTTTTTTTTAATTTCTGTGATGCTTCTTCCATCTGATGTTATTATTGAGCCTAAGTATTTGACGCATTGCACTTGTTTCAGATTTGTCCTGTTTATTTCTTTATCTGCATGATGATGATGAATGTTTCTTCGATATGAACATTAGATATGTTTTTTTACTATTCAGACTGAGACCCTAATTGCTGCTTTCTTCACTATTATTTACTTCGTTTCTAAATCATTCTGGCATATGGTCCTAGTGGTTTCCGATTAATAATTACAATATAATGCACCAACTACCAGAACGGCGCCTTGGTTACTCTCTCTCTCTCTCCGCTTTCTCTCACTCCCTTAATCTGTCTATACCACTGTCTCTCTCTCACTCGATCTCTCACTCTCTTAATCTGTCTATATCACTGTCTCTCTCTCACTCGATCTCTCACTCTCTTAATCTGTCTATACCACTGTCTCTCTCTCACTCGATCTCTCACTCTCTTAATCTGTCTATACCACTGTCTCTCTCTCACTCGATCTCCCACTCTCTTGTGATGGTTCTACCATCAGCCGCTCACTATTTCTTGACAGCTCCTGTTGGTTCGGTGACCCACTGTCTAATTTCCAAACCACCTGTCTTTATCACAGTAAGTAGCATTGTCGGGTCTCGTAACCCACGTTTTAACAGTGACCTTTTTGAGTACAACCTTATTCTATCTCTTTGTTTTCATCAAGTTATCTCTCAGATATTTTTTCTTTAATTGTTTCTCTGCTTCACATTTAAGAGCATTCTCGTTCTTGTCTTTTCCACTTTTTCCCACGTGAGATAGCTCTCCTTATATCACTCCTCGTATATATATAAATATATATATATATATATATATATATATATATATATATACGGTACCTCCGGAAGTACAGAAGCTAGTTATTATAAATTCACATCACATTTTTCATCTTTTAGCGAACTCTCAACAAACTTCAGATACATTCTTCACTGGACAATCTAAAAGACCAACGAAGAAATCACCAGAGACCAACACAAAAGGGAGGTTATAAAAAAAATCATCAGAAAGAAACAATGAACATTTTACGGGCACATCGTGAGAAGAGAAACTATTTTTTTTTTATTTATTTATATACACGTACTGTACACTTTTTTAGTAATGACTCAGTAAATATATATATATATATATATATACATATATGTTGTGATGTATACATATACAGAAACACACACACTCACAAAAATTAACAATCCCCGTAGATTTCATCATCCTTCACTTTTTTGTTTTCTCTTTTTTTGTTTACTTCTTGCTTTGTCTTTTTCTTTCTTAAGATGGCTCTTGTCAAATGGTTGACACAGTTCAAATTGATTGTCTTCATTTTATTATTGCTGTAAAAATTAACGTTCAGATTTACCATTTAATACTGCACATTTTTATGAAGCGTTAGTTGAAGATGTCTTTCTTTGTTCACAATGACGTTTTTTGTTAACCACTCATATGACAATAGTTACGGTATCTTGCATCTATTTTTACTTCTTGGCATTTGTCATATTGTATAATACTACTTGGGTATAACCTAAGCTAACAACAGCTAAATAGTCTACTAGCAATTCTTTCTTACTATTTAACTTTGTGTTACTATTTATTCTGTCTCAGGAGATTATTTTCTTAAGTATACATGCATTTTTTCGAGTCGCATTGCCTGTCAGTACAGTCTGATTAATTCAGATATCAGCATACATTATATCTTTTATGCATCTCAATAGTTGGGCCAATATGAACAAGACGTAGTTGGCTTCTAATGTATCGGCGGGGAGGCAGTTTACATGCGAGGTTCATGTATGGGCTGAACAGCGCAAGAAGATAAACGTTCTCTTATATGTAAGATATTATACTCAAAGCATTATAAGCTTTCTCCTACTATCAAGTTATTGATGCAGAGGAAATTTGCGTTTTATTTATGTCCCTCATTGTGGTTCTATGTAAACGTTGTTATACTTTTTGTAATGTCAATGAAAGTTAATAATAGATTGTATCGTACTCCGATGAAATTTGAGTAATACAATTATAACAAATTTCTTTAGAAATATGTTTGCAAATTATTAGTCTGATATTTTAGATTTGGTCTTAAACATTTTTAGAACGATATTGGTTTGTATTTTCTGTACACAACTAATAAGAGAAATGATCTTGTTACAATTCTGTGTGTATATAGAGGGACGTTGATTCGTTTTTCAGGTTCAGTCAGTCATCGAAATATTTTATAATTAAAATGTATCTATGTATCTTATGTATCTCTGTATCTCTAATATTCAAGATTAATCGCTGCAGCTATTATTTATAGTATAATGACTTCCTAGATGTCCTTCCTCTTCATTTTAAGGTCTTTATTTCCATCAGTTTCGTCTTTGATGACATTTGATGACAGACGAATCCTGAGAAGATTAAAAGAGAATATGTTGAAACATTTAAGAGAAGACGAACAGACTTACATGTTACGTGACATTTATATATATTGTCAATTTAACCCGAAGATGGCTTATATGCCAGACATTCTAAACTATTTTGTGTCCAACGATCTTTGGCATAATGCATCAGGTATGATCAGGCCCGGCACATGATCGACATTGTATCTCACCACACGACTTTGTTCTGGGCGAGTTGTTCAATCTGAGGAAGATGATTCCTGCTGTTATTGCCATTCACCTCAGTTTTAGTTTCAGCCTTTTTCTATGTCGGCATCTTTTTCCTTTATATTCTGATTTCCAAGTGAGGACCTGTTTTGAGATTATTTTGTTTTATCTCATCAAAGGGCCACCATATGATCACCCTCATTTCCTGTTGTTTATCTTCATCACATGGCCAACATATGACCACCAACTTCTCCTGTTTTATCTCTACATCATATGGCCAACATATGACCACCTTCTTCTCCTGTTTTATCTCTACATCACATGGCCAACATATGACCACCTTCTTCTCTTGTTGTTACTTCTCATCACATGACCAACATATGACCACGTTCTTCTCTTATTGTTACTTCTCATCACATGACCAACATATGACCACGTTCTTCTCTTATTGTTACTTCTCATCACATGGCCAACATATGTCCACTTTCTTCTCTTTTTGTTACTTCTCATCACATGGCCAACATATGTCCACTTTCTTCTCTTTTTGTTACTTCTCATCACACGGCCAACATATGACCACTTTCTTCTCTTATTCTTACTTCCCATCACACGGCCAACATATGACCACTTTCTTCTCTTATTCTTACTTCTCGTAACATGGGCAACATATGACCACTTTCTTCTCTTATTCTTACTTCTCGTAACATGGGCAACATATGACCACTTTCTTCTCTTGTTGTAACTTCTCATCACATGGCCAACATCTGACCACTTTCTACTCTTGTTGTCACTTCTCATCACATGGCCAACAAATGACCACCTTCTTCACTTTTTTCAAATGCATCCAGTTTATTTTCTATTTGTTTATTTGTTTTCCAGCTCTCGCATGCATAAGTAACGGTGATTTGGTACGGCAATTTTATTTGAACATCCAGAGCCCTGTTTTTGTTGATTGTAATTTTGATTTCCATATTTCATTAAAGTTTCTGAAAGTACATGATGTCTTCCTATTCTTATGCTAATTATTTTTTTTTTCTTTCCCTCCTTCATTAATCTATGCAGCTTCCAAGATATAAAAGCGATTCTTCTACTACTTTTCCTTTCAGGTGTATTTTTTTCTCCTGGGCGAATTAGTTTTTTTAAAAATTAATGTTGTCTTTTCTTGGTTAATCTCAAGTCTATTTTCCTGGTCATTGATAACATGACATTTGATATCTCTTACATCGTGTTTACAGTGATATTGATGATAACTATGTTGTCCCCAAAATCAAGGTCCTTTAATTGAGATCCAATCGTTAACTCAATGTCTTTGTTACCTGTACAGTATTTCTATTAGGGTGAAAATATAATCAAGGTTGCCACTTTCTTCCTGAATCCTGCTTGTTCATTACACATAACAATCTCTACTGCATTTCGCATTCTGTTCATGATGATTTTGTAGAATATTTTAGAAGCAACTGACAGAATAGTCACACCTCTCTGTTTGTTGCAACCTTGGCATTGTCCTTTGTTAAAATGTTGACAATTATACATATTTTCCACTTCCACAGATACTGACTTTATTTCCTCACTTTAAGTTAATATAGTTCAACATTTGGTTGTGTGCGTGTTTGTGTGTCTGTGTGTGTTTGTGATTTATGTGAAATACATTTTCTAAAATATCATTTCTTCAATTTCAGGTAGTGACTATCTCAGATAAAGTATGAAACATTATGTATGATTGATATGGCCAAGAAAAGATAACAATTATGCATTGTATGTTTTCTAAACACGATATATGCTTTTTTAATGAAGTGGGAGCATTTAATCTCACAGAAAATGAAAGCATTGTATCGTCTCTCCGAGTATCAATTAAGGACTTGAGAGGATCTTGAGGTATTGAGTTGTGTGCGGCTCATCATCATTGCACTCCGAACATGTCCGTAGATGCTCAGATCCCCTCCTCAGCGAGTCCCGCAGTGTCCAGCGACTGACGACTCCAGTTCTAATTTGGTTTGATAAGTCTTCTTACACGAACTTCGTTTCTGGCTATGCCCATCTTAGCCCCAATCTCTTTTATCCGAAGGAGTGACATGAACTCGTATTTGTCGAGGTCCTGTGCCCTTCATACATCTCTGAGGGCATTGATGATGTCCGCCCAATCCAACTGGTTGACCATCCTCAACGATACCGCATTTAGTCAACTTGCCCGCTCTTTCATTTCCCCGTATCCCGAATGTCCAGGGATGTACACAACGATGACATTGCGTATTTTTAACATCTGAGATGACTCTACCCATTGCATGTGTACAAAGATCGTCTTCGGATTATTATCATGTTTATCAAATCACTCCTTAAGCAGGCGCAGGTGTAGTCCTGTGACGCTGTTCAGATGAATGCCATGGTCACTGTCATCACCTCCATCGTCATGCTGCTCGTGGTAATAGCGTTACATTCACTGACATGATTTTGTTGTGTTCTACCCGTCTACGAATTCTTTTCATCTTTCATTTTAAGAAGACCTTTACTTAGGATATCCGTTTTTGTCCTATTTGCATATGGTTCTCGGAATATCTTTACGTCACATATATTTGTGTGTAAGTCCTCAAATGAACTTTCCAGATATATTTCTTCTTCTTCTACCTTTCAGCTCCCTGTGGAGCATTGGTCTTCAACAAACAATTTCCGAATCGTTCTGTTTCTTGCCATTCTTTTAAGATCATTCCATGTCTTACCCATCCTCTTCATCTCTGCCTCTGTATGTCTTCTCCAAAAGTTTCTTGGTCATCCTCTTTGTCTTTTCCACTGGAGATTCCAAAAAAGGACCAGTTGTGTAATACTCTCAGTTGGCATCCGCAGTGTGTGTCGTATCCTGCGCCATCGTCTTCGCTGTATCTCTTTATCCACTGGTATTTGACTGGTTCATTTCATAATTCTATGTTAGTGATTTTGTCCTGTCATTTCCATATTTCTATTCTGCGTATGAAAGAAATGTTGGACGTTATAGTGAAAGAAAGCAAAAATAAAGGACTCAGCATTAATAGCAAAAAGACAGTGGTAATGATAACAGCAAAGAAAAAGACATCACCTCAGTGCAAATAAAGACAGGTGAAAAAATATTAAACCAGGTAAATGAATTTAAATATTTGTGAACTGTGTTAACCTCAGACGGAAGATGTACACATGAGGTGAGATGCAGAAAAGCTCAGGCAAAAGCAGCTTTCCAAAAAATAAGGAAGATACTATGCAATAAATCCATTTTTGACAACTGAAAAAAGAAAAAAGAGTTCTTAAATGTTACATAGAGCAGTCTATGGATGCGAATCATGGACAAAAGGTCAACAGACAAGAAAATCACTGGAGTCTGTAGAAATGTGGTTTTACAGATGAATATTGAGAATACCATGGACAGCTAAGAAGAGTAATGGAAATTTTCTGTGAGAGGTCAAAGCAAAAAGAGAGCTAATTTCCAGTGTTCCGAAGAAACAATCATTATTTTTTGGCCATGTAATGAGAAGAGAACAACTGGAATATATTGTAACAACTGGAACAAATTGAAGGACGAAGAGATAGAGGGAAGCTAAGAGAAAAAATAAGAGAAAAACACCACATTTCTACATCATCCAGTGATTTTCCAGTCTGTTGTCCTATTGTCCATGATACACAACTATATGTTATGACCGGCTCTACATAAAATTTAAGAACTCTTTTTTCTTGCTTCTGTTGTCAGAAAAAGATTGTACAGTACCTTCCTCTCATTTTTTTTTAAACAATCCTTTTCCTGAGTTATTCTGCATCTCACCATCTATTGTACATCAACCATGTGAGTTTAACATTGAACCAGATGTTTAATTCCCTTTACATGTTTTAATATTGTTTCAGTTGTCTTTATTGTGCATTGCGGTGAAGAATTTTTCTGTCTTTTGCTATTGAGGATCAATTTTTTTTTTTTCTTCCACTATAATGTCGAACATTTATTGTAACTCATTTTCATTCTTAACGATTAAGACTATCGGCATACCTAAGGTTATTTATATTATAACCTCCAGTTGTTATTCCAGGTTTGTCCCATATAGTAAAAGTAAAGTACCACCGTCACGCCAAGAGCCGTATAGGGAAATATAGTGTTAGTGACCCTATATTTTACAGACCTTCAGATGGTGATTTTTGGGGTAATGTGGTCGGTATTACGCCCGTGCTGCTTTACTTTCCCAGAAAAAAATCCGGTACCCATTTTAAAGCTTGGTGAACCTGGAGGCCGTCGGTTGGGATCGAACCCTACCCCTTGTCCTTTGTAGTCCAGTTCACTAACCACTGAGCTATCGTTGTCCAATATTAATCTTACAATAATCTCACTATACATGAATTATATAAATCTGGTGACAGCACACAGCATCGTCTAACAGCCTGTTTTAATCGTTGAAACACTCCCAATTGAATTCCAGTTCTTATGGCTGTTGCCAGTACATGTTCATTTATAATTCTTAGATCTTTGCTGTCAGTGTTTATGCCTTCTTAAATTGTGATTATTTCTTGGTGAAGAATTAATAGAATAGCAAAATTCTGTCAAAACTGCCTGAAACATGTTTTTACAATTAAAGTTTTAACTCATAATTATATATTGTTTTTGCCTATTTCAACAGACTCATTTAAATGTGAATTGAAGAATTGAATATTGATCTTCACAATCAATTTAAAAAATGTTTGATAATATATGTTCTATTATTAACCATACTACATTGTTAAGAAATGAAATATATATGTTGCTGACTTTTTATTCTTCCAGAGCCGCTAGACGTTGCTTATGGGTCATCAGATTTTTTGTGTCAATCCATCTATTTTCTGGGCGATATGTTTGATCTTATCCAATGACGATAAGTCTGCCTACTTTGCTTCTCTTATAACTGTTCCTTTCAATGTCTCCCTAGAACCTATCATGATGTTTTTCATAGAAAAGTCTGATTTGAATTTATATTATTGTCTCTTCTCAACACATATCTGACATATGTCCATCTTCTCTTTCTAATTGTTGATGAAATCATTGATTGCATGGCCATATATCTTACTTCATTATTAGTCTTGAATGCATTCCATTGTTCACAGACTATTATTCTTAAGCTATGATCGTCAACTCAGTTGACTTTAGTTGTTTTTTTTTCATTGTTTAGTTGTTTTCCAGATTCGGGTAGATAGGTAAGGGTTGATAAAACATTTGGATTCAATGATCTAAGTTTAGTGTTTATTTTGGTATCCTGTTTCTGATATCTTATGTTTACCTGTCGCACCTTCTTCTACTTCTTCTACCTTTTAGCTCCCAATGGAGCATAGATCTTCAACAAACACTTTCCAAGTCGTTCTGTTTTTTGCAATTCTTTTAAGATCATTCCATGTCTTCCCCATCATCTTTATCTCTACTTCCATCTGTCTTTTCCAAGAATTCCTCGGTCTTCCTCTTTGTCTTTTCTCCTGTGGATTCCAAAAAAAGGGTCTGTTGTGTAATACTCTCAGTTGGCTTCCGTAGTGTGTGTCCTATTTATCGCCATCATCTACGCTGTATGTCTTTATCCACTGGTATTTGACCGGTACATTTCCATAATTCCACGTTAGTGACTTTGTCCTGCCATTTCCATCCCTTTATTCTGCGTAAGCATCCATTAATGAAAGTCTGTACCTTCGTGATTGTCGATTTTGTTATTCTCCATGTTTCACAGCCATATAATAGAACTGACTTAACATTTGAGTTGAACATTTTTATTTTTGTATTGAACCTAATTTCATTGGATTTCCATATGTTTCCCAGTGCAATGAAAGTTCTCTTGCTTTTTGCTATCCTTATTTTGGTATCATTTTCTGTTCCTCCCTCTTTATCTATATTACTGCCCAGATATATGTAAGATTATACGTCTAGTAGAGGTATTTCTCCTAGTTTTAATTGGTTATTGCCAACTCCATTAATTCTCATAATGTTGGTCTTATCTCTATTAATCTTTAGTCCTAGCTGTTGTGATCTCTCATCTAATATACTCATTTTATCCTGCATCTGTTTATGGCTGTGTGATAGGAGAGCTATGTCATCAGCAAAGTCTAAATCATCAAGTTGTTTGGTCAGTGACCACTGGATCCCATTTTCGTTAAGGGTACGAACATTCCAGGTGCCAATTCTGTCGCACCTTACTTAACTTATATATATACTACCAAGATATACAACGTGGTCTAATTTTTCCTTGGCCTACCGATTTAGTAATATTTTGCGTTCCGATGTATTTTTAATTATCATTGTTTTTGTTTCATCTTTGTTGATCTCGATTCCCAATATTTCCACCAAGGACAATGTCGTTGTAGAAGACTATTCACGTTTGTGCTTCCAGTATGACGATATTCGCCCTTCCATTAATTTCTTGAGCATTTTTGTTATGCCATGGCTCATTATAAAACTACCGAATTCTATAACCTCCATGTTTTCCGCCAAAAATGTATATCTGGACTAATCTAAGGGTGAGATTGTCAGTCCCACGTTCAATTATTACACCGCAAAACAAAAATAAACTCATCTACCATACCATCTTGAATCGTGCCGGAAGAATTGTCAAAGCAAAACATACAATTAATGACATGATCACGCAATAATATAAACACAACAAAATTAGAACCTTTGATTCGAAGATGACAACTTAAACCGTCATTTATTTTAGTTGGTATCCTTGGCTAAAAATGTGAGTAAAATATTTAGAACTGAGGTAAATGTACATATGTTCAATCATCATCAATATCATCAAGTACCGGGCGTGTGCTGGCGTAGGAGAACATGTCTCTCCGCAAATTTTGATCTCGACATTTCTGTATTATTTCTTTTGTTGACCGTCTGCCAAGCTGCACGGTATTTTTTTCTCTCTTTGCTTCCCTCTGTCTATTCATCCCTCAATTTTCCCATTTTGTTACAATATATTCCAGCTGTTCCCTTCTCATTGCATGACAAAAAATGATGATTGTTTCTTCCTAATATTGGAAATTAGATCTCATTTTGCCTTGACCTATTTCAGAACGTTTCCATTATTCTTCTTAGCTGTCCATGGTATTTCCAACATTCTTCTGTAAAACCACATTTCTACAGACTCCAGTAATTTTCTTTACAGTTGTCCTATTGTTCATGATTCACATCCATATGTTAAGACTGGCTCTACTAACACTAAAAGAACTCCTTTTTCTTATTTCTATTTTCATAAATGGATTGCATAGTATCTTCCTCATTTTTTGGAAAGCTGCTTTTGCCTGAGCCATTCTGCACTTCTCTTCTTCTACTTCGTTTTTAGCTCCCAGTGAGCATAGGTCTTCAACAAACACTTTCAAATCGTTCTGTTTTTTGTCAATCTTTTTTTTAGATCATTCTATGTCTTCCCCACCATCTTCATCTCTGCTTCTATTTGTCTTCTCCAATAATTCCTTGGTCTTCCTCGTTGTCTTTTCCCCTGGGGATTTAAAAAAGGGCTTGTTGTGTAATACTCTCAGTTGTCTTGCGTAGTGTGTGTCCTATTAGCGCCATCGTCTTCGTTGTATCTCTTTATCTACTGGTGTTTGACTGGTACATTTCCATAATTTTATGTTAGTGATTTTGTCCTGCCATTTCCATCCTTTACATGCATAAAAATCAGCATGCAAGAATCCTGCAACACCTTGCCCAAAAAGGAAATTAACAAAAAACAAAAATGGATAACAGACACAATCTTAGAAAAAAATGGAAGAAAGAAGACAAGCGAAAAACACTGCCAGATACAAGGATATAGACAATGAAATACAGAGAATGTGCAAAAAGGCAAAAGAAGACTGGATCAACCAAAGATGTCTAGAAGTCGCAAACTATGGAAAGTAAACACAACTTAAGAGAGATGCACACAGAAATAAAGAGAATGTCGAATTAAGACAAAAAAAAGCTGCAGGAAACGGATGTATTGCAAACAAATAGGTAAGAATGCTAACAGACAACACAGATATTATAGATATATGGCAAGAACACATAACAGAATTATTTTATGACGAAAGGGACAAAAAGCCAGACATAAAATGTACATACATCTATACAATCCTGAAATATGATGTAGGAAAAGATATAAAAACAATGAAAAAGGGAAAGGCAGCAGGACCTGACAATATACAGATAGAGATTATACAGGCTCTAGAAGAGTTTACTATTGAAGTGATAACATACATATGCAACGACATATACCATACAGGATACATACTAAACGATCTAAAAACATCAACTTTCATTCCATTGCCTAAAAAGAATGGTGCAGTTGAATACAGTGATTTCAGAACAATAAGCCTAATGAGCCAGGTAACAAAAAATGTACTAAAAGTTATACATGGAAGGATTCAGAATAAAATCTATACTGAATTAGATGAGCAGCAATTTGGATTCAGGAAAAACAGTGGTACAAAAGAAGCCATATTCAGCATAAGAACATTGATTGAAAAGTACACAGAGGTAAACAAACGTATATATGCCTGCTTTATAGACAACATCAAAGCTTTCGATAGAATACACCATAACCAACTCATAAACTACCTGAAGGATATAAATCTAGACGACACAGACATACGACAAATATGTAATTTGTACTGGGAGCAAACAGCAATAATAAGATATAACAAGGAGAACTCTACACCCATGGACATAAAAAGAGGAGTAAGACAACGATGCATCCTATCACCAAGCTTGTTCAATCTATATACACTGAGCAAATCTTTAAAAACATCTCAGAGATACCAGGCCTAAGCATTAAGGGAAAGATAATCAATAACCTGAGATATGCTGATGATACTGTAGTACTAGCAGAAAATCCTAAAGACCTACAACAATTGCTTAATGTGATAAACATAACAAGCAAAAAATATGGACTAGAAATGAATATCAAAAAGACTAAAACTATGATCATAAACAAAGAAAATTCTCAAGACCTACAATTAAATGTCACAGTTAAGGGAATACATCTGGAGACAGTCCAGAGCTACAACTACCTGGGACATACTATAACCAATGATGGAAAATGTAAAACTGAAATAAACAAAAGTATAGGTATGGCAACAAGTAATTTTAATGCCATGAAAAATATATTAACAACAAAACAAATATAGCAGGGCTGAAACTAAGAATGGCAAAATGTTACATCTTCTCAATATTCCTGTATGGTGCAGAAACATGGACATTAGAAAAGAAAACAGAACAGAAAATTGAAGCCTTTGAAATGTGGATTTATAGAAGAATAAGTAGAATTGGATGGAAATAAAATATACCAAACGATGAAGTTTTAAAACAACTGAAAATAAAAAGAGAACTACTAAATACAATTAAGACAAGACAAAAGAAATTTGTGGGGCATGCTAAAAAACACAACAGCCTACTAAAAGTAATATTGGAAGGAAAATACAAGGTAAAAGAGACAGAGGCAGACCAAGACTAACATGGACGAGTAACATCAAAAGATGGACAAGTCAATCTATGACAGCCTGCACCATCAAAGCAAGAAACAGAGTAGAATGGCGATCCATGGTAGCCAACCTTCGTTGCGGAGAAGGCACTCGATGATGATGATGGTGATGATGATGATTTCCATCCTTTTATCCTGTATAAGAAATCCATTAAAGAAATTATGTATCTTCGTGATTGTCAATTTTTTTGTTCTCCATGTTTCACAGCCATATAATAGGACCGCCTTAACATTTGAGTTGACAATGTTTGTTTTGGTATTTAACCGAATTTCGTTGGATTTCCATACGTTTCCTAGTGCATTGAAAGCTCCTCTTGCTTTTGATATCCTTATTTTAGTATCATTTTCTGTTCTTCCCTCTTTATCTATTTTTCTGCTAAGATTGTACATCTAATAGAGGTAATTCTCCTAGTTTTATTTGGTTATTGCCAACTGTATTAATTCTCATAATGTTGGTCTTATCTAAAATAAGATTCAGTCCTAGCTGTTGTCATCTCTCAACAAGTATGCTCATTTTATCCTGCATCTGTTGATGGCTGTGTGATAGGAGAGCTATGTCATCAGCAAAGTCTAAATCATCAAGTTGTTTGGTCAGTGACCACTGGATTTCATTTCTGTTTTTTTTGAGTTATTTTCATAATCCAATCTATGGCCAGAAAAAAGGGAAATGGAGACAGAATGCATACCTGCCTTACTCCTGTTCTTATTTCAAATGCTTCTGTAAGCTGTCCTTCATGCACCACTCTACATTGTGTTCCTTCAAACATTGTTTTTATCAGGTTAATAAACTTTATGGGAATTCCCTAATGACTCCGCAACTTCCAAAGCATTCTTCTGTCTAAACTATCAAATGCCTTTTCGTAATCTATGAATCCAATATAAAGTGGAGATTTTAGTTCTAAACATTATTCAACTATTATACGTAGAGTAGTTATTTGATCAGCACATAATCTGTACTTCCTAAAACCTGCTTGTTCCTCTCTCATATGTTTATCTATGGCATCTTTTAGTCTCTCCTGAATGATTCTGCTATCATAAATGGATCGCATAGTATCTTCCTCATTTTTTGGAAAGCTGGTTTTGCTTGAGCCATTCTGCATCTCACGTCTATTGTATATCTACCGACTGAGGTTAACAAAGTTCCCCAATATTTAAATTCATTTGCTTGTTTTAATATTGTTCACTTGTCTTTATTGTGCACTGCGGTGATAGCTTTCCGTTGTCGTTACCATTACTTAGTCCTTTAATTAAGTCTTAACATAGTATTTAATAAAGAGTCCTGTATTTTTGCTTTCTTTTACTATAATGTCTAACATTTCTTGTAACTCATTTTTACTCTTAGCGATTAAGACTGTATAATCAGCATACCTTAGATTATTTATATTATGACTTCCGATTATTATTCCATGTATGCCCTTTATCTTAAAATAACCTCACTATAAATATTAAACAAATCTGGTAACAGCACACAACCTTGCCTAACGCCCTGTTTTATTTGTTGAAACATTCCGAATTGGTTTTCAGTTCTTATGGCCGCTGTTTGTTGCCAGCAGATCTTTGTTGTCTATGTTTATGCTTTCTAAAATTTTGATTAATTTTAGATTTTGACTTAATCCTGTACTTTGCAAAATGCTTTGGTATAATCTATGAAACATAGGTATAGATCTGTTTTCATCTCTATGGCTTTTTCAAACTAAAGATCTTATGATGTATATGGCATCACCTGTTCCTTTACCTTTATCAAAATCACACTTTTTGTCACTAATTTCTGGACTGATTTTGTTTCGCTCTTTTCACATGATTATTCTTAGCAATATCTTTGTTAAGGTGACTCAAAAGGCTTATTGTGCGATCATCATCGCATTCAATCGCACAATATTTCTTTGGTAGGGCTATGAATATTCATTTCAGCAGGTCGTCTGGTATATATAATAAATGCTATAATATATATACCAGGCCACCTGCTCAAATGAATATTCATTGCCCTATCAAAGAAATCTGGTGCCCACTAAAAGTAATATTGGGACATAAAATACAAGGTAAACGAGGCAGAGGCAGAACAAGACTAACGTTTACGTTAAACATCAAAAGATGGACAAGTCAGCATATGACAACCTTCACCATCAAAGCAAGAGATAGAAGTTTCATGGTAGTCAACCTTTGATGCGGAGACGGCACCCAAGTGATGAGGATACGCAAGGACAATGTTAATGCTGAGTTGGTTAGCAGCTGGAGACATAAAGCAGTGACAAGTACAATATAGGGTTAATTATTGTTAAGGATTTGAAGAGATATACACTTCTGTTATCATACAATACAAATTATCAAATAGACGTTATAATGAAAATGTTACACTATCTGTGGTTAACATGTGAGTATCTTACATGAAGCAAGTGGTGGGACGAACACTCCTACAAGGTATGATGACAGCTTTACACAAATAAAACTCAAGAAAATACTGACGCTTTGGGTTACATGTAGCTTTCTTCAGAGAACGAGAACAACACAAACGGACATCAAAGTAAACATAAACTCTGCTACATCTAGAATTAACAAAACTAGTATATCAAGGATATAGATATAGAGATATCTGCAAATCATCTCTGAAAGACTTCTCCATCTGTGAAAACGACTGGCAACATCTGGCAAGTGATCGCACATCATGGAGAGCATGTATAAGGAACGGTATAACATCATTTGAGACTGTGCTAAGACAGGACTTAGAAGAGAAGAGACTCATGAAAAAGGATGGTAAACCCTGTGGATCAGCGAGCCTGACCTGTTCATTATGTGACCGCGTGTGTTTGTCAAACATTGGTAGAATTAGCCACGAGAGAAGCTGTTCGGCAAAAACAATACCTCAAAAAAATACGCAATAGCCTCCACTAGACCGTCTGACAAGACGAAAAGGGCCACATATATATATATATATATATATATATATATATATATATATATATATATATATATATATATATATATATATATATATATATATAGGAAAAATGTTTAAAAAAAAGGTATAAGAAATGAAATGTTAAAACAAAGGGTAGAAATGTCATGATTTATTTTTTTCCTCTTTTGTAAAGCTGTCACCATACCGTATAGGAGTGAACGTTACACGTCACCACTTGCTCCTTGGCAAGTACCAGCTCTACTGCAGTACTGCAATTATTTGCACGTTGACTGATTATCTGACATCAGGAATGGTTACATTTGATTATTTTTGAAATATATATTCTCATAGACATCATTGAACTGAAAACTAAACAACATAACTTTTTCGGATGATAGAGATGGGAGTTAAGATGGGTACAGTCACATGGAAACTTAGTGGGCGTGTAAGAAGACTTATCAACCAACACAGAACTGGAGTCGTCAGTCGCTAGACACTGCGGGACTTGCAGAGAAAGGGATCTGAGCACCTATAGACATGTTTGGAGTGCACTGATGATCACCCGCAAATAACTCAATAACTCAATAAACAGCATAAACATTATATTATAAATTATATATTATATATTGTATATACACTATTATATTTACTATTCTAGAATATCCATGTTGTTTGTACCATGCCTCAAATGTGAACCACTCCAACAAAGTATAAATCTCAAGAATGAGTGGCATGTTCTTTGCGCAGGGCATCTTTATTCATACACGTAGCAACATTGTTATGATTATAATGAAAATGTCACTTTGACATTAGAGATATATGTGGTTTATATATACATATATATATATATATATATATATATATATATATATACAGGGTGTTTATAAAGTCTCACTACACTTGGTATCTAGGTCAATTTGAAAAAAAAAATGTTTATGACGTCATCACAATATGTGCTCCCACTGTCAATGAAATTTGTTGAATAAGTTTATTGCTACTGGAAATGTGGAAGATGCTCCACGATCTGGTAGGCCTGCTGTGAATGATGAAATATGTTTAGATATCCAAGACAGAATCCTTAAAAGTCCAGACAAGTCATTAAGAAAACTGTCGCAACAAGTGAACTTACCATTGAGCACATATTGTGATGACGTCATAAACATTTTTTTCAAATTGACCTAGATACCAAGTGTAGTGAGACTTTATAAACACCCTATATATATATATATATATATATATATATATATATATATATATATATATATATACATGTGTGTATGGTGTGTTTTAAATTATGTGATTTGTATAATAAAAGTTCTACTTACTGTTTTAGGAATCATATTTAAGCCAATATGTAAGTGTAATTATTTTTAAAATAGTTGGCTGATTAAATTAAAGAAACAAAATAATTTTTTACATTCGTAATCTCTAAATGATGCCACATTCATCTATTGCGAAGAATTCGAAAATGGGCAGTGATGTACTCATTTTTTAGATCCAGGTTCGTAGAGCCTTTGAGGATACATATCTAGCCGCTTGGCCTTATGTCCTTTGACGTGTTCTGTAGATCCTATGATGGGTCTTACAACTGCCTTACCTTGTTTTGATCCATCAATGAGATAAGTTTTGATCCGGGTGTTTCCACAGGCACGGGCGGTTGAACAATTAATGATTTTAATTCGTTTGCACTGATACCAGGACCTCCGACTAACCATAACCATTAATGAGCTCTGCAACCTATAAAATTGTTAAAACTGCGCCACCGGTCAGGCTTGCCATTTGTTCATCTCGAACTTTGAGAATAAAAGCTTACGTCTTGATGGCTTTACCATCATTATTGTGTACTCCAGCTTGCTTGATACTGTAGTAGAGGACCAGTAGCCTCCGGCAGTCATAATTGACTGTGTATGTTGCATCCCCCCCCCCAGCCTCCCTTGGTATGTTTTTTTTTTCTTTCGCCGTTTTTTTTCTTTTTCTATGAATATGTCTGCTTTTTGTTTGAGTTGGAGCTATATAGTGTGTTTCCACAGATAAATGCGGTCTGCAGCCTTTTTTTTTATCGAGCATCTCGATGTAGATAACATCTCTATAATTACTTCACAATCAATTGACACATGTTTTCACTAAAACAAATCAGGTTGTTGCTCCTGTTTTGTGTAGTTACTTCCCCTGAAGGAATAACCATTATTACTTCACATGTGTTGACACACATAAATTGACACACTGAAGTTCAACGGAGAAATGGTCATTAACGAAAAATGGCAAGTGAATTCAATTTTTTTTTTTAATGAATGTGGTAACACCAAGTGCAGTTTTATACCTGAAAGCTAATTCCAGGAAAACAAAAAAACGAGGATTTCTTGAAATTAAGACATGGATGGTATAGCGCATACCACACTCACTGACGTAGCCAATACAACTAGACAAAGTTAGCAAGTGGCCCAGTATTTAAATTATGTAATTCCACACAGGACAGGTTGCTTGATGATGATAACTTGAAGAGTTGTGTCCCCAAGGATTTAACGGTAAACGAAATGATGAATACAATTGTTGAGATATGTGTTTTCTAATTTCAATGTGTATCTTATCTTTAGAAATCAGACGCTGTTAGCTATGTAAGTAGTGTGGTTGTGAATAGTTAACAGATGAAATGTGTGCTGACAATCATATATTTGTAATCTATCAATCTATCGAACCTTTGAGCCGTAGCCGGCCCATACGGCATAGACCCAGATACACTTTCTCTTAACTAAATTTGTATTCTAGCAGTTTCAATCCTTGTAAAGATATTTTATAAAATCTCGCCATTTATCTCTGTTCTGTGCAAGCAACTCTATCTGATTGAGGGAGCCGATTCCTGCTGCTCTTGCCTTTCTGATCAATGTTCTTCTCAACGTGTCTCTGGGTCGACCTCTTTTCCTCATACCTGATATTTCCCACATGAGGGCTTGCTTTGTTATTCGGTTATCATCTCTCTTCATCACATGTTGTACTTATGACCACCGTATTTTCCTGGTTACTGAAGATATTAGTGGTACATATGTAATACAACTATATATTTCAAGCAAAGTTACTGAGGATAATAATGTACTCATTTTTACTAACATGTTAACTGGAGTGGGTTCTGACATCACAGAATCACTGTTTGCGTGTTGTAAGGCAGTCTTCATTAGACAAGAAAACAGAACAGAAAATTAAAGCGTCTGAAATGTGGATTTATAGAAGAATAGGTAGAATTGGATGGAACGAAAAGAAAACAAACGACGAAGTTTTAAAACAACTAAAAATAACATAGAACTACTGAACACAATTAGAACAAGACAAATGCCATTTTAGGGCATGTTAAAAGACACAACAGCCTACTAAAAGTACTATTGGAAAGGAAAATACAATGTGGCACAGGCAGACCAAGACTAACATGGACGAGCAACATCAAAAGACGGACAAGTCAACTTATGACAATTTGCACCATCAAAGTAAGAGACAGATTGTAATGGTGCTCCATGGTGGCCAATCTTTGACGCGGAGACGGCACTCATTGATGATGATGATAATGAAAGCAGCCTTATAAATGTACATATATGTGTTATATGTTGGTATATGTCTCTACAATACCAACCTAGAAGCTAATAGGCAACATTTTTGGTTTGTTCTAGAAAGAGCTAAATTGTTGCTTCTCGCTGGGTTTCTGGTTGAAAATGATAAACTCATGATTCTTGACCAGTAACTATAATTTGTAGAAAATGATAAACTCATGATTCTTGACAAGTAACTATAAGTTGTAGAAAATGATAAACTCATGATTCTTGACCAGTAACTATAAGTTGTAGAAAATGATAAACGCATGATTCTTGACAAGTAACTATAAGTTGTAGAAAACGATAAACTAATGATTCTTGACCAGTAACTATAAGTTGTAGAAAATGATAAACTCATGATTCTTGACCAGTAACTATAAGTTGTAGAAAACGATAAACTAATGATTCTTGACCAGTAACTATAAGTTGTAGAAAACGATTAACTCATGATTCTTGACCAGTAACTATAAGTTGTAGAAAACGATAAACTAATGATTCTTGACAAGTAACTATAAGTTGTAGAAAACGATAAAATAATGATTCTTGACCAGTAACTATAAGTTGTAGAAAATGATAAACTCATGATTCTTGACCAGTAACTATAAGTTGTAGAAAATGATAAACTCATGATTCTTGACCAGTAACTATAAGTTGTAGAAAACGATAAACTAATGATTCTTGACAAGTAACTTTAAATTGTAGAAAATGATAAAATCATGATTCTTGACCAGTAACTATAAGTTGTAGAAAATGATAAACTCATGATTCTTTACCAGTAACTATAAGTTGTAGAAATCAGCTTTCTCAGCTTCAGCAGCAGCTTACAAGGATAAAGAAGATTTTCAATTTTTTCGACCAGTTGCCTCGTTATCTATCAGGGGAAGACTTTGTAAAACAATATCACATGACTTATGATGTTATGTTCTCAGACATGGCTAATTGACACTATTACCGTGAACTCCTCGATTGTCCCATCGGCTGTCGTCTCTGACAACTTGTTTCACTGTATTAACAATGTTAGGCGAGAGTCGCAGTTACAGAACAGCTGAAGCGAGTTGCATCGGTCACATTTGTCACGTCGCTATAGAATTGTGGTTGCCACTCTTATTCTTCCACTACCTTATGATCTCCCAGTAGAGCACAGCTCTTCAACAAGCACTTTTCCAAGCTGTTCTCCTTCTTGCAAATCTTGAATGATCATTCCATGTATTTCCCATCATCTCATCTTCATTTCTGATCCGACCTGTCTTCTCTGAGAATATTTTGGTCTTCATCTTTGTCTTTTCCCTTGGAGTTTCAAAAAAAAAGTGTCTGTTATGTTTCTCAATTTGCTTCAGCAATGTGTCCTATCCAGCTCCATCGTTTTCGTCGGGTCCCTTTGTCCACTAGTATTTGACTGGTTCTTTGTCATAATTCTGCATTAGTGATTTTTTGTCCTGCCATTTCCAACAGTTTATTATGTGCAAACATCTATTAATGGAGTTATGTATCTTCCTGATTGTCATTTCTGTTATTCTCCTGTTCACATCCATATAATAGAACTCACTTAACATTGAAGTTGAAATTTGTATTTTTATATTTAAACTTATTTCTTTGGATTTCCATATATTTCCTAGCGCAATGAAGGCTCCTCTTACTTTGTGTATCCTTATGTTGTCGTACATTTGTTGTAGTTATAAACAGCTTCCTCCCAATTAGTTTTTATTTCTTAGGTGGGTATCGACTGGGTTTTCACCTTCACAACAAAAAGATCACATGACTTCAGGCTGCTACTTTGTATGTTAGAGAATCAGCAACAGTGTTTTATACTGACGTCACAGTACACGTGAAGGATCGCGTACCTGTGAGCCCCATTTCGGTATGTTTAAACCAAATAAATGCACAAAACGGTAGCACCATATCATTTATCAACATAATTTAGATATTTAATGATTGTATTAACTATTAAGGTCCCTTTTTAACACACCCCGCACACGTATCTACAATCAACGCATTGCAGGAACAGTTTCGAAAAATCCTGATATTTTCTGTGGATCGGGTATGGGTATGTCCTGGCTGCAATGAACCTGATTTCACAAATAGGAATAGAATAGAATAAAATAGAATAGAATAGAATAGAATATAATAGGGTCATGTTTTTAAATGTATCGTTTGAACTGCCATTCCATATAAGAGATAATTAAACGATTAAAAATATGTTCACAAATGTCTTTTTGCAACTGACATTCATATTGTCTCATACAGGTGGATGAGAAGGAAAGACAGGTAAGCAACACGATCTCGATCTAGGTTGATTATAATCATTCACGTCACTCGTTCACAAAATGCGTGTGCGTTTTTATGGCTAATTAATGCCATTCATTATCCGAGGCGAAAATGAACAAGTGTGATCTGATGATGGGTTAACCTGAACCTCTTACATGAGAAGATTTCTTGTTTTTTTGTGTGAAACAAACCATAACAACCACACATCAATTATACCTTGATGAGATTTTTGTTAAAAGCCACCCATAAAGAGTGATGTTGAAATCAACTTTAGACTGGCGTTGTTCTATTGTGTTTGTCTGTAAATAACTGAAAAGTTAAATTGATAAATACAATTCTTTCCAGAGTTGGACAATATCAGTGATAAACGGATCATATATTGATTTTGACTGTTTTGTTGTTTATTACAAAGTGGGACTCGGTCGTTCTGCTCAATTAATTCTCATGAATAGCGTCCACTTTGTAAAGACTTAAAGATACCCATCGAACGCGTTTATTACTAAAACAATGTCGTCTCCTTAAATTAAATTTATATATTTTGATTGTCAACATATTACATTGTTACATTATAGTAGCCAAATATAAATACATTATCGTTTGTAATTAATATTATATTTTCTCTTCAAGCAGTGCTTTGTTTTTAATGTTGATTTTTCTTCTTAGAGGTTTTCATGAAATGCCAACATTTCATGTGTCCAGTCATGTTGTGCCCTCTCATGTTCACCAACACATGTCCACTGAAATGCAACGCTCACATTTGTCCATTGTTTCATGGGTTTTAATGTTGGTTTTCCTCTTCATAACCTGGACTAAGCCGATTTTGTTATTGGGGGAGATAACACGTTCAAGTTATCACTCCACACCTCAGCCATTCACATGTGTAAGATAATGGAACTTTCTTCATTCACATCATTGAATCCTTGATTTTCACAATTAGTCAGGTGATACTTGTTTATACGATGGTTTGAGTATTTTTTCGCTTGTATTTTTTAAGTCGCTATTTATTTGTTAACCGTGTGTTTGCTTGGTTCGGTACTCAATTCTAAGCTATAACGCCAATGTACTACTTTGGTTTGCTCTGGCTATTATCACTGTACTATAGTTCGTTCAGAAATTCGTGCCCACAGAGTTTATTAATTATCTCAGAAACTCATTGATGAATTTATTTAATTCTTTTTCGTGAAATCTTATTTTTTCACCGACCTTCTGTCTGATTTGTTGACCTACAGTCATGCATTTAGGAAAGGTTTTTGCTTATTTGAGGTATATATTATTTTCTTGCTTGTCCTAAATTTTAGGATTTTACAATACCCACATTTGTTGTAATCAACTCACCAGTTCAAAAGGCACATTTCACGTGCACACCGCACAATCTTAGCGCCGCTTCGCACTCTTAACTTGCAAGACGACAGCCACTCCGAGGTTTTTTTGGTAATTTTATTTCCGGCTTCTTATTAAATTGGTCCAGAGGCGTATTTTAACAAAATATTTACTATTAATGAATATTCCTGTATGCGTAATAATTTGTAAGCTGTTGTGAAGTGACTACTTGATTTTTAAAACCATGAAGAGTTTAAAGTGTAAATTCATCACTATGCAAAATGTAACTGTTTAATTGTACATGCACTTTTGCAAGAAATCTTAAAGGTGTCGGTTATATTTCTATTCAATGTTAAAAGATACGCTTTTGGCTTGTATTGTTAGAAAATTAGCATAATTTACAGTAAAATCTAATTTATAGAGCACGCAGTTTGATATTTTCCTAAAAGTATAAAACGAAAAACGATTTTTGCAAAATTCAGTTACCTTTGTACTTAAATGTTATAAAATCTGAAGGTCGGTAAAAAAAAGTAAGATTTCATGAAAAAGAATTACATAAGTTAATCAAAGTTTCCGAGATAATTCATCAACTTTGCAAGCACGAATTTGTGAACGAACTATACCAGATAAGCATACAATGGGGACCTCGGTAGCTTATGAGGAAAACACCTAATAGCTAGCGACGTTCGAACAGCCTGTGTTCGATCCCCGCTGGAAGCAGTGTTAGTTGTACTCGTCGTTGGACACAGAAATACCCCCGCGGTCGACCACGCCGCTGGCAGAAATGGATACCAGTCTTTATACACTGGGAAGGTGAAGAATGGCGCTTCGCTCGTGAGTTACGATGCGACACTAGACAGGTGTCTCCGAACACCTATGGATGGGCGTTCCCGTATATTTGGGTAAAAAACCGCGTGCTAAGACGCTGTTTCAAGTCTCTTAGTTTTATCTTTACCTATATAACCATACCATTTTCAATTTATATTTCTGTATCTGTTCCATTTGTTAAGATGCAATAGGTATTGGTTTATGGCTGTGACGTCATTCCATTGACGCCATCTATGCCACTGTTTATTTCCCTTATATATCGTGTTAATATAGCGGTGGTGCTGGCACCAACAGTAATAGGTGGTGTCAGATATCATGCTTTTCTTTAGCACCATATGCACAATGTTAATATAGCGGTGCTGCTGGCAATAACAGTAATAGATGGTGTCAGATATCATGCATATCTTTAGCACCATATGCACAAGATGTTGCTTGCATTCATGGCTCTTGGTGCCAGATTAGATTAAAACATTCGACTAGAAACAATCTGTTGTTTACATCCACGTTCCATAACAACACCGACGCAGCATCAATAGATTAAACTCTCTTTTGCTCACGGTAAACCAGTTTTTATAGCATATGTCATTTATGGGTTTATATATATATATAAATATATATATATATATATATATATATATATAAGTTTGTTCAGTGTAAGCTAAAAGTTAAAGAGAAGTGACTTAGAAAATAACACTGACATACAGTGTTCCTGGCAAACACCATATTGCATTTGGACAGACAATAAACAAGGTAACGTTTCTATAAAGTGAAAAGCGAAATATCCAGTAAACGATTAAACCTTGTTATCAAAATATTTCAGTAGAGCACATTCAAAGGCTGGCAACACCGGCGAGGGGAAATAATCAGACTGACAGTTAAAACAGCGAATGTCTCTTCTCTACAGACTATTTGATGATACATGTATTGGTTCTTCCGGTGTCATGGCGACTACGCGTTGTCGTTCTATGATTCGGCTCTTTCTGAGATATTTAAATGATTTACGCGACAGTCTAGTTGTGAATTTATGTGTTGCTATTCCCCGTTTGGTGTAATGTTTTACTTCTGACTGGAGGATAGACTGTGAACTTTATCGATATTTAAATGAAATATGATTTATTCTTCCTTTGTATCGTTTGTTCGCGGTTCGATAGGCAAGCACATGGTTCGACAACAATGGCGGCGGTAGTCGGGTGTGTTCAACCCGTATGTGAAAAGTCTGCGACGTTGGATGGGGCGGAAGAATTTGAAATAATCAACGGCCCAGAAAACGAAAACAGCAAAGTGTGTGGTACACATGAGGCATATTCAGAACACGAAAGGCGAATATGGCAGACCACCGTGAAAGAGATTGGAGCCTCATCACGTAACAATCCAAAGAAAGCCAAGGAGAGAAATTCTAACTACTGTTTTTGGAACGAAATAAAAATAGCTACATGGAATGTTAGGACCTTATACCAACAAGGACAACTAGAAAATCTTATGGTAGAAGCAGAACGATTAAACATAGATATCTTAGGCATATCAGAAATAAGATGGAAGGAAAGTGGATACATACAAGACGATAAATATACATGTATATGTTCAGGTAACACAAAAGAACATCAAAGAGGAGTAGGCATTCTAATAAAACGAAAGCTTCAAAAATATATAAATACTCAATTGACATATAATGATAGGAATATACTAATAAGAATGAAGGCAACACCATTCGACATAACAATATTACAGACATATGCACCTACTCAAGACTATACAGATGAACAAATAGAGGCATACTATGAAGATCTAAACACAGCTATGAAGCAAGTGAAATCATCAGACATCTTGATTAGAATGGGTGATATGAACGCTAAAGTAGGAAAAGATAAATATAAGACCACATTAGGAAATCATGGTTAGGAAAAAAGGAATAACAGATTAGAAAGATTAATACAATTTTGTGAAGAAAACAGACTGATAATATGCAACACCTTCTTTGAGCAAGAGAAAAGGAAATTATACACATGGAAAAGCCCTGGAGACAAGAAGAGAAATCAAATAGATTACATAATGATAAAAGACAGATTCAGGAACAGCGTCAAGAAAGCCAAAACCTACCCAGGAGCAGACATTAATTCAGACCACAATCCTGTAATGATAAAAATGAAAATCAAATTAAAGAGAAGCAAACAAAAAGCTAATTTAGCAACACCAATAGATATAGCAGCGTTAAACAAGAAAGGTGTGCAAGAAACGTATACTGTACAAGTAAAATACACATATCAGAAGCTACTAGAAGAGGGGATAGAGCAGTACAGAAGAGAAAATCCTGAGGAAAAAGTCACAACAAAATGGCAATGCATAAAAACAGCATGCAAGAATTCTGCAATACCTTGCCCAAAAAGGAAAGTAACAAAAAACAAAAATGGATAACTGACAAAATCTTTGAAAAAATGGAAGAAAGAAGACAAGCGAAAAACACTGCCAGATACAAGGATATAGACAATGAAATACGGAGAATGTGCAAAAAGGCAAAAGAAGACTGGCTCAACCAAAGATGTCTAGAAGTCGAAACTATGGAAAGAAAACAAAACTTAAGAGAGATGCACACAGAAATAAAGAGGATGACGAATAAAGACAAACAAGCTACAGGAAACGGATGTATTGCAAACAATCGAGGGAAGAATGCTAACAGACAACAAAGATATAATAGATAGATGGCAAGAATATATAACATAATTATTTCGCGACGAAAGGTACAATTAGCCAGCCATAAAATTTACATCCAACTATAAAATCCTGAAATCTGAAATAGAAAAAAGATATAAAAACAATGAAAAAGGGAAAAGCAGAAGGGCCTGACAATATACAGATAGAGATGATACAGGCTCTAGAAGAGTTTGGCGTCGAAGTAATCACAGACATATGCAATGACATATACAATACAGGATACATACCAAACGATCTAAAAACATAAACTTTCATTGCATTGCCTAAAAAGAATGGTGCAGTTGAATGCATTGACTTCAGAACAATAAGCCTAATGAGCCAGGAAAGAAAATTTTACTAAAAGTTATACAGGGAGGGATTCAGAAAAAAATCAATACTGAATTAGATGATCAACGGTCTGGATTCGAGAGGAACAGTGGGACAAAAGAAGCCATATTCAGCATGAGAACATTGATTGAAAAGTACACAGAAGTAAACAAACCAATATATGCCTGCTTTATAGACTACACCAAAGCTTTCGATAGAATACACCATAACCAACTTATAGACTGCCTAAAGGATATAAGTCAAGATGACGCAGACATACGACTAATATGTAATTTGTAGTGGGAGCAAACAGCAATAATAAGATATAACAAAGAGAACTCTACACCCATGGACATAAAAAGAGGAGTAAGACAAGGATGCATCCTATCACCAAGCTTGTTCAATCTGTGCGCTGAGCAAACTTTAAAAACATCTCAGAGATTCCAGGCCTAAACTTTAATGGAAAGATAATCAATGGCCTGAGATATGCTGATGATACTGTTCTACTAGCAGAAAATCATAAAGACCTACAACAATTGCTTAATGTGATAAACATAACAAGCACAAAATATGGACTGGAAATGAATATCAAAGTGATAAAACTATGATCATAAACAAAGAAAATTCTCAAGACCTACAATTAAATATCACAGTTGAGGGAACACATCTGGAGACAGTCCAGAGTTACAACTACCTGGGACATACTATAACCAATGATGGAAAATGCAAAACTGAAATAAACAAAAGAATAGGTATGGCAAAAAGTAATTTTAATGCCATGAAAAATATACTAACAACAAAACAAATATCAGCAAGGCTGAAACTAAGAATGGTAAAATGTTACATCTTCTCAATATTCCTGTATGGTGCAGAAACATCGACATTAGACAAGAAAACAGAATAAAAAATGGAAGCCTTTGAAATGTGGATTTATAGAAGAATAAGTAGAATTGGATGGAAACAAAAGATAACAAACGATAACGTTTTAAAACAACTGACAATAAAAAGAGAACTACTAAATACAATTAAGACAAGACAGATGAAATTTTTGGGGCATGTTAAAAGACACAACAGCCTACTAAAAGTGGTATTGGAAGGAAAAATACAAGGTAAAAGAAGCAGCGGCAGACCAAGACTAACATGGACGAGTAACATCAAAAGATGGTCAAGTCAATCTATGACAGCCTGCACCATCAAAGCAAGAAACAGAGTAGAATGGCGATCCATGGTAGCCAACCTTCGTTGCGGAGAAGGCACACGATGATGAAGATGATGATGATATATTGGTTACTAATGACAAATTGTTTTCAGTGCAATCTTTATCAAATCTAACGATGCTCAGTTGCATTTAGAAGTTATCGAACGGAATGTTTGTACGATCTACAAGGAAAGATTTGAAATATATAATCTCGTGATTTCTCTTTCAGAGACAAGGCTAGGTAAGTACAGCAACCAAGAGTCGACGTGCGAATAAGAATCATCCAATTGGTTTGATTTTAACATGGTTTGTAAAATGTTTGACGTTTCATTATTTATTATTTTCTCGATCAGCTGAGTCTTGGTGCTTGAGAAGAAACCAACTCTCTATTAATGATGAAGCAAACCTAGATTTCATTGAGTAGATCAGACATTCTCTGCACCATTTTACGTCCACTTAACACAACGTATTGAAAATGACCAAATGCATCATTATCATCATCAAGTACCGGGTCTGCTGGCGTAGGTGATCATGTCTCTCCACAAGGTTCGATCTCGACAGTTATTTATCATTCCTGTTGTTGACCTTCTGCCAAGCCATTCTCTTAAGTTGTCTGGTTTTTTTTCTCCTTGCTTCCCTCTATCTCTTCGTCCCTCAATGTTGCCAGTTGTTACAATATATTCCATTTGTTCTCTTCTCTATCAAAGTAGGCTTGTTAATTAAATTGACGCCTCGAATGATAGATTGAAACGGTAGATTGATGAGTCTAGTCTCTCACAATATCACAGCGGTCATTTTGTCAAAGGGCGGTAGACCTTTTAGCACACACTTGTTTCTGATGAACAATGAAGTGTTAGAAAGAAGAATTAGCAGGACATACAAACAACTATATTCGGTGGATTTTGTTTTGAAATAAGGGCTGATTGTACACGGTTATATGACCCCTTCCCTCCTAACGTCGAACATACTCGTCAATAGAAACCCTGAACTGTGTACGTGAGACGAGACAACTCGTCATTTGTACATGATCGTTCATTTACTAAGGTGAACATCTTCTGTGATGTATCAATTAATACTGTCAATGGTTTCATGTAACCGGTCACAGTTTGATGTATCAATTAATACTGTCAATGGTTTCATGTAACCGGTCACAGTTTGATGTATCAATTAAAACTGTCAATGGTTTCATGTAACCGGCCACAGTTTGATGTATCGATTAATACTGTCAATGGTTTCATGTAACCGGTCACAGTTTGATGTATCGATTAATACTGTCAATGGGTTCATGTAACCGGCCACAGTTTGATGTATCGATTAATACGGTCAATGGTTTCATGTAACCGGCCACAGTTTGATGTATCAATTAATACTGTCAATGGTTTCATGTAACCGGCCACAGTTTGATGTATCAATTAATACTGTCAATGGTTTCATGTAACCGGCCACAGTTTGATGTATCAATTAATACTGTCAATGGTTTCATGTAACCGGCCACAGTTTGATGTATCAATTAATACTGTCAATGGTTTCATGTAACCGGCCACAGTTTGATGTATCAATTAATACTGTCAATGGTTTCATGTAACCGGCCACAGTTTGATGTATCAATTAATACTGTCAATGGTTTCATGTAACCGGCCACAGTTTGATGTATCAATTAATACTGTCAATGGTTTCATGTAACCGGCCACAGTTTGATGTATCAATTAATACTGTCAATGGTTTCATGTAACCGGCCACAGTTTGATGTATCAATTAATACTGTCAATGGTTTCATGTAACCGGCCACAGTTTGATGTATCAATTAATACTGTCAATGGTTTCATGTAACCGGCCACAGTTTGATGTATCAATTAATACTGTCAATGGTTTCATGTAACCGGCCACAGTTTGATGTATCAATTAATACTGTCAATGGTTTCATGTAACCGGCCACAGTTTGATGTATCAATTAATACTGTCAATGGTTTCATGTAACCGGCCACAGTTTGATGTATCAATTAATACTGTCAATGGTTTCATGTAACCGGCCACAGTTTGATGTATCAATTAATACTGTCAATGGTTTCATGTAACCGGCCACAGTTTGATGTATCAATTAATACTGTCAATGGTTTCATGTAGCCGGCCACAGTTTGATGTATCAATTAATACTGTCAATGGTTTCATGTAGCCGGTCACAGTTTGATGTATCAATTAATACTGTCAATGGTTTCATGTAACCGGCCACAGTTTGATGTATCAATTAATACTGTCAATGGTTTCATGTAACCGGCCACAGTTTGATGTATCAATTAATACTGTCAATGGTTTCATGTAACCGGCCACAGTTTGATGTATCAATTAATACTGTCAATGGTTTCATGTAACCGGTCACAGTTTGATGTATCAATTAATACTGTCAATGGTTTCATGTAACCGGTCACAGTTTGATGTATCAATTAATACTGTCAATGGTTTCATGTAACCGGTCACAGTTTCAAATGGATCATGCAGTGACAACATGTATTATATATGTTGATGCTGCTTTTTTTCTTTACTCTGACTGTTGCCCAACGTGTAATCAAAACCACCAAACATAAAATTAGAAAAAACAAACAAATCAAAAGTGCGACTACTGAGATAACTGGAAGACATATTATCTTCAACAAAGACAGTGCCTATGTTAAATCTTTGACACTAAATTCACGAACTGTATTTGTACAACGATTAATGATTCCAGAGAGAAGACAAAAATAACAGCATTCAACAAAAGCGGACAATGTTTTATCTCACATCGCTATTGACTTACCTGTCTGTGTTCATATCATGCCAGAGTGTATAAGATAAGAACCATTGGTCTCTGCCTGGCACGATCTACTGCTATCTATAGCAGACCTTGTATTTTGTTAACCTTTTGGATGAATGGTGTCTTCACAGTTCTGCCTAGTTTACCTAGATCATATCAGTTATATATGTTTATTTGTAATAATTGACTACTCGTTGGTTCATTCTAAATGTATGGTTAACTTGCCACGTTATGGTTTTCATACTCACAGAGGGGCTTGAACGTTAACTGACATTAATTGTATTTTAAACAAGATGAAAAAGGAATTGGCTACATGAAACAAATAGAAAAAAATGTGTATGATTAAAGTATCACATAATTAATGGACGACACAAATGAACGACGTTTGGCTCAATAGCAGGAATAAACAACATACACACAAACCAATATGTAAGTAAATAAAATTATCCCTACATAGCTAACTAATAACGAAGTATCTAAAACACAATAATCTCTAACTAGAATGAGAACAAAATAATATAATAACACTGCTTTCACTGGGTGCAGTGCTGTGGTCAGAAGAAAAATGAACGAGGGCTAAGTCCGCGCAAGATAACCGGTGTAGTTGACCAGCTGTTGGGAGGGCCACAACACAGATGGGAGGGTGTAGACATGTGTAGCACATAACACGAATTCCCCATCACAGTAGAAGCAAATTGATGTCCTGTTACATGCTGAATATACACATGACGTTCGTGTGTTTTCCCAAACTACTGATGACTACGAAGAGTGGGTGAGCTTGTAATACCCTCCTACACTGTGGAACATTAAATTCCGTTCTCATATTTATTTTACTTTTAATACAACAACTGCTTCCAACAACATCTCTTTAGGATTTGCTCCCCTTTGTTATTTTCGTGATACAAAAACGTAACATTTTGTTTATGTTCAGTGTTGACTCTCGTAAACAGTTTTGCAAGTAATAGAACTACTATTTCCTGTCAGGCTTGCATCACATTTACTATTTCTTTGATGAATTAGCTCACATGACTAATATTTAATTCTACAATGATTTGTTTAAATTACTCAACACAATTCAAACAAGACACATGCGATTTTTTGGGCATGTTAAAAGACACAGCAGCCTGCTAAAAGTAATCGTGGAAGAGAAAATACAAGGTAAATGAGGCAGAGGCAGACCAAGACTAACATGGACAAGTAACATCAAAAGATGGACAAATCAGCCTATGACAACCTGCATTATCAAAGCACGAGACAGAGCGGAATTGATTTCCATTGTAGTCAACTTTCGATGAGGAGACGGCACATAATGGTAATGATGAATGATTTTTTAATGAAATTCTCTCATTCCATTTTGTTCATCACAATATAAACTTAAACAAATGACATCCCATTTCTGAACATTTTTAACTTGATCAGAATATGTAGTTAATAAATGACATCCCATTTCTTAACATTTTTTACTTGATCAGAATATGTAGTTAATCAAAGGACATTCCTTTTCTCAGAGTCCTATTACTTTATCAAGTAACAAACATGAATTAATAGTTTATTTTATTTCTTCGATCTCTGCTTTATAACATGAAATATAGACCAGTCTAGTATACATTCTTTCTCCTCATACTAACATTATCAGATTTAAAACAATATACATATTATTAAAAAACCTACCATCGTTTTTGATATATCAAATAAAAACATGTCATTATATTGCCAACATTTTCTCCTCTTTTGTGAACAGTAGTGGCTTTAACATATTAGTGGATGTGGGTTCGATCGAAGCTTAAAACTCTCGTGCTTTATCAAATGAAATATGATTCTCTCTCCTCATATCCACATTTTCAGATTTAGAACAATATACACATAATGTATATCCCAACGCCCGTCTTTGATATATCAAATAAATAAAAACGTCATTATGTTATCAACGTTTTCTCCCTCCTTGTAAACGGTCGTAGCTTGAACATATAGTGGACGTGGATTCCATCGCAGCTTAAAGCTCTCGTGCCTACTCAGATGAAACAGAAACATTGCTATTAATTTGAAGAAAAAAAACCGTCAACGAAAAAGAGCATTGCCCCCTCCTCCAAATGTCTTGAACAGTGACATATTATTTCCTTCCCCTCTAATATTATATATGTCATAACATATTGTCACTACTTACTGTTGCTTTATCAAACACTGTCTATTTATCATCGACCTTTCGCGCCGTAACCGACCCATAGGGCATAGACTCACATACTCGTTCCCTGTTTCGATATTTTTTTTCTTTCTAGCAGTCTCAATCCTTACAAAGATCTTTTATCAAATCTGGTCATTTGTTTCTGTTCTGTGCAAGCAGCTTGATTTTATTGAGTGAGCCAATTCATGCAGCCTTTGCATGATCAATGTTCTCGGTGTCTCTCTAGGCTGGTCACTTTTCCTCCTACCTGTTGTTTCCCAAATGAGGGCTTGCTTTGCTATTTGGTTACTATATCTTCTCATCACATTTCCAACACATGTCCATCGTCTTTTCTTGATCACTAATGATACTAGTGGCTGACTGCCGATTTATCTAAATTCCTCCTTTGTTTTGAATTCGTTCCATACAATACCAAGTATTTTCCTTAGACATTTATTTTCAAATGCGTTCAACTTTGTTTCTATGTCTTGATCAAACACTACGCCCAAATAAAATATATACACGTCAATGAGCAAAACAAGAAATAATCTATATATTGCGCATAGACCAAAACCTGTGGCAACTGGAGTCCATTCATTTTTACAGTTGAGTCTACTTGAAAGTGTCAGGTTGACATGAGCCCACGATTTATTATATGTTTAATCCCGTGACGACCACACTACTGACTGTCTCAATGACGTGTAGACATTGATCATTTAACTAACAAATAGAACACGCTGTGTACAGGACATTTGTTATATGTTAATAAATGTAATTGTTCTTTCAATGTTCTCACAGGTCAGAGCAAGTTAAAATAACCTAAGACGGGAGATCAAGAAGGAAAGCAGTTTGTAAACAACACCACGATGTGTAGCACTAAATGATGTATGATACCTCAAGTTCATGGTTGGTGCAGCTTGAGTTAGAGACATACCCAACTGGCATCAATATCTAATCTCCCGGCATATTTTCTCTTCACATTTTGAGAAATAAAATAAAATAATGAATTTACTCTGACATGAAATTGTGTCTGTCTTGATGTTCTTCTGTGAGGTGCGAACATATGGACAAAGAAGAAGTCAGTTTAATGTACACACACAAATTTACAAATAATTTGTTGCAATCATCATGTGTATTGTCTAGTGGCAGTGAAGGTTTTCCACAACTAACTCTCATTCCCACTTTAATTAACATCACCTAACATCCCCATATCCAATTATATCACTCTCTCTATTTCTTCCATTTACCTTTCATTATTTATCTCTCCCCCATTTACCTTTCATTATTTATCTCTCCCCCATTTACCTTTCATTATTTATCTCTCCCCCATTTACCTTTCATTATTTATCTCTCCCCCATTCACCTTTTATCCCAATACGTCTTTACACCTTCTCACCGAGTTTCATATTATTTTTTCATTTCTCCATTTTCATATATTTTTTTTAAATTCAGGATTTTTGTATTCGCTGCTGTGAAATAAAACACCCCATATGTTGTTATCCCCCCCCCCCCCCCCCAGAAAAGCGTGTTCTACATTCCTTTCGTTATTACAACAACACAGCCAAGATAATAAAAGGCGTGGATGAAGGCTATAGAAACTACCACACTTGTTTTATGATAAAGCTTTCATTCTGACAGAGTTAACAAGAAGTGATATTATTTTAAAAATATGGCTGAAGTTTCTCAAATAATTTGTTAGTGATACATTTTTTAAATGCATATCAACAAGTGTAACGCATCAAATAGTTGGACACAATAATAATATTGGGTGGAAGATGCGCAACATAAATACAGATCAGAATAGCCCAGGCCAAAATAGCATTTCAGAAAAACGTCTTATGCAATAAGTCTATGACAATAAATGAGTAAAAGGGACTTTATCGGTGCTATATAGAGCCAATTCTGACCTACGAAAGCAAATCATGGACAGTAGACACACAAATAAAAAGATGATTAAAATTGTATTATTGACTTAAAATCAGTTGATCTCACAAGATAATGAATACACTAATCATCTGAAGAAAAAAAAAAGAAGGGGTACATGCTTTTTTTTTTTCTGGAGCCTGTATTTACACGCACATTTTAGTATTTCAGGAGTTCTCCTAGAACAAGTAAACATACGGGTAATATAAAAGCACAGCATCAAACAGTTCTAGAAACAGGGATAAACGATAGAATAAATAAGAGATAGTATAAACAAGTTTGGAAATCAAACATTGCACGACAGGAAATGTTCCTCAGCTGTAGCTAGCACTTCATACGATTACAATCAAAATTGGCTTTTACATCCCCGATCATTCTGTTATGATTGACATGTTGACATGGTTACTCAAATGTATATGTTATTACCTCAAGTTGAATTATATTTATAAACACACAAGACACAAGAATAAACATACAGTATTAATTAGCAATAATAACAATAATGATGTTTATTATAGTAACAAAGACAATTACAGGCGAGATGAATTCTCACTTGTCTCGAATACGAATCGGAAAACTAAAACGTTCCAGAATCTATCGAATCACTCAAATCATCATATAATAATTAATATGATGAGAAAATGGTAAACAAGAATTATACTTCAAATTAAAATGCAGTTAGTAATAGGAAAGGTGAGCTTCTAGGAAACCTATAATTATCGTTTTCCTAAAGTATTGCTTCTAGGAATTTGTAAAGTATGTGGTTAACGATATAAATAGGGATATGAAACAAATCGCGGAGAACGCTAAAGTTGAGACAAAAATACAGACAGTATGAAGCTAAACCTAGACTGGTGGATTGTGCAATGGAGAAGCTGTCGAGAGTTGAGAAGAAATAGAAACGCTGAGATGTAGACTGATTAATGGACGTTGATATGACAACGTGAGTTATTTGAGCAAAGCAATGTCTATATACCGTTGCATGAATTGATAGGCATCTACAAAATTATCGGAAGTTAGTTTCAAGAATAATAATAATGAAAGCATAATAATAACAGCACAGCGAAATAGATGGAGACGAAACAACTTATTTAAAATTAAAAATTAGCAATGGAAGGAAAAGACGAAAATTGTGAAACGAGAACAACATTCAAGATAAAAAGGCCCGGTTAAGTTATTTAATTTGGTTGATGGTCGACCAGTCATTGACCCCTAGACATAGAATACTTGTGGCCGTCTTTTTTTGGTGTTATTTGTTCTCCTTGCAAATTATCTACACATATGAAATACAGGTGATCTTTGATCAGCAGCCTTTTGGTTTATTGTTTATTCTACTAGTCAGTTCTTACAGATTCATACATCTTGATAAAACATTCATAGTTTATTTATGCAATTCCAATCTTACTTCATCCTCTATTTATATTCTATCATATTCTCATCATATATTTATTAATATTCACTACTATCCGACTTTGGACCGTTCCCCATCGAACGGACCTCCTATTCTAACTATTTCTGTTGTCGGCTCTGTTAGCAATCGTCCATTCGCCAATATCTGTCGCTGAGTTCATCTGATTAATTCTCCTCTGCTGGTCAATCCTGTCCTCATGTCCTTCCTTTGACTCGGGCTATCCCTTGGTTTCCATCTCAGCCGCTTCGCTTCATATTTATCTACGATCACTCTTGCCTTCCATGGCTCTAGTCAACCGCTCCGTATCGCTGCCGATCTCCAACGGACGCTATTCTGTGTTTCCTCCCAACCGCCTCTCGCTCACTACGTCATTATCTTTCTTTCACGTCACTTCTCTTCATCTGCGTACCGTACTGTACTAATTCTGCTTCCACATCCCTTGGTATGCAATCCCCTTCTAGTTACTGATTTAAGTAAGTAAAGTAAAGAGCCCCAGTCACGTCAAGTGGCGTATAGGGAATATGGTGTTAGTGATCATAAATTTTACAGACCTTAAGCACATAGTTTTTGGGGTAATGTGGTCGGTATTACGCCCGTGCCGCTTTTCTTTCCCGAAAAAAAATCCGATACCTGTCTAAGGCTGGTTGAACCCGGACCCGTCGGTTGGAATCGATCCCTGACTCTTGTCAATACTGATGTTCTCAGATGTAATCACCTTCTTTATTCCCTAGGAACTTCTCAATGTATCTTTCAGCTGGCAGTATCAAATAATGTCTCCTATATGAACACATCCTGTCATCGCTAAGGGTGATTGTTTTTGTTATTATTATTGTTTTGGTCGACGGTATGTTCTAGGTAATATGATCAGATTTCCGCCAGCTCTGTATCTTTGGACACCGAGACAGTCAGATAACCAGTTATGGCGGAGTGAACCTAAAGGCATCGATCGAAGTTGAACTCGTGTACACAGTGAGACCAAGGGAGAACTTTGAATCCTCTATTGTTGTTCCCATTTTAAAACAACAAAAGTTGGGACTTAAATTTACCAATGAGGAAAACATTGGGATAATTTAAAGCTTTTTTATATGTATTATCCTGCTTCATTTACTATATTACCGACCACATTACCCCAAAAATCATGTGCTGAAGGTCTGTAAAATATAGGGTCACTAACACCATATTTCCCTATACGCCACTTGGCGTGACGGGGGGTACTTTACATTTTTTTATTTACTATATTGTGCATTTTACAGAAACTGCACACATTTTGACTGTTTGGATACTAGTAAATATACATGATCATATTTATTAAACAAATTACCGTTTCCTGCACTCTTCTACCTTTCAGCTCCCTGTGGAGCATAGATCTAACACACAATTTCTAAGTTGTTCTGTTTCTTGATATTCAAAATCACCCCATGTCTTTCCCATCATCTTCATCTCTGCTTATATATGTTTTCTCCAAGAATGCATTGGTACTTTTCTTTGTATTTTTCTCTTGGATTCCAAAAAAGGGCCTGTTGTGTAATACTCTCAGTTGGCTTCCGTAGTGTGTGTACTATCCAGCGCTATCGTCTTCGCTGTATCTCTTTATCCACTGGTATTTGACTGGTACATTTCCATAATTCTGTGTTATTGATTTTGTCCGTTTCCTGCACTGGCCTGTTCAATATTTTCTTAAACATTCAACTTGTTATTGCTTGTTACAATTAATTTTTTTTTTAAATATTCGTGCAAGGGGACTTAATCATCAGTTCTTCCTGTGGTAACTACTTCTACATATACCACCAATGGTGAGGTATTGTAGTTAATATCTTCGTATATTCACTGTCCATTTATTTACTTTATCCGCTCATAAATGTTTAATGGGATCACTACAATGCAAACTCCAGATCCTTCTACACTCAACGACATATGGCAGATTTTAAACAGCTCTGTAGGTATGCTGACCAGCTGTAAATAACATAAACCAAATTGAGCCGCAAGTGTTTTCCTATAACACAAAACAAATTATCTGAGCCGGTTAGTTAGGTTTGTTTCATTATCCCAGCTTCTAATGACTTGCTTGTCCTGGTATAGAGGGCCGACATAGCTTCTGCACTTCGAAAATGTCATCAAACAGGTTTGTGGGCGTCCCATCGTTGGCGACGAGTTGATACCGGTACCTACGTCATTCAGGGGAACATTCTCGTGTATTGTCACACTCGACAGGAATTGCAGGGAACAGTACACATCTGTACTACGACACCAAAGGAGGGCATTGACAGCACGCTCGGCAGGCAGAATAGTCAAGCAAGGCAGCGATAAGACATACGTTGTGACGACGAGTAGCATGACGATGTAGGTGATGGCAGTAACTGGCGCATTCATTTGGTTAGAGTCACAAGACTACACCCAAGACTGCATACTAAGAGATTATATGAGCATGACAAGAAAAGTGGTAGCGAACTGTGTACGCAGGCATTGGGTAGAGTCATTGCAGAAGTAAAGGAATACATAGGATCACTTTAGTCTACGTCCCTGGACATGCGGGAGTACGGGGAAATGAAATAGTGGATAGGTTGGCTAGCTGCGCAGCCGTTGAAGACAGTCAACCAATGATCCGGCGGTCAACACGTTAACCCTACGAAATGTTGGTCGGGCACAGGAGTTCGACAGCCATGAGTCCACGCCACTCCTTCAGATGAAAGAGATGGGCCCAGCCAGAAACGAGAAAATTAGTGGGCGTATAAGAAGACTCATCAACAAACTCAGAACTGGAGTTGTCAGTCGCTGGACAGTATGGACATGCTGAGGAGGGGATCTGAGCAGCTATGGACATGTTCGGAGTGCAATGATGATGACCCGCAAATAAAACAATATCTCAATGACTAAACTGTAATCGAATAATATAAACATGTTGTTCTATGATTCGTTACTAACATTAGAATCGATACTAAAAGTGTTTGAAACAAATATCTTGATGTAAATCGACTTTTGAAATGAAGCGATTTCGAGGGATCGTCTCAGAAAGTCAAGGAAAATGATATCCCACGAAAATCTGTTGTTTTTACCACACAGTAATCGAATACTCTTGCCTAGCGTACAATAATGTAAGAATAAATATTTTCCTAGAGATTTTAACTTGTTTCAACTTTTAAAAAATGTCTAAATGAGGAAGTAACAAAACAAAAACTCGGTGACATGTCCACTGGCCATTGGTAGTTAAAGTAATAATATAATTAAACATATAAGATGTGATGGACAGTTCGAACATTTCTATTGTACCAAAATTAATTTTAGACTTATTCAACTTTTAAACAAAAAGTTAAACAAAGTTTAATCAACAGCAGACGATGTTGATAATAATGATGATGAAGTTGTTGTATTGTTGTAGGCCTAAAGTCATTTAGGTAACAATATCTTATTGCTCTCGGTTGTGTCACATTTTTCCAGTGTTTAGTTATCGTTTTTGTCACTACAGTAAATTATTTCAATACAAATCATCCAGTGTTGGACGAAGTACATTCTTCATTTGCGTTCTCTGTAGGTGGCTCATTATTTACTCCCATTAATAAACACTAGATTTATGGAATTATTATTCTGACTAGACTCATCCACAGATGCTTTATGTTTCTCTTCCTCTTCCTCCTTCCTTCCTCATCTGCCTTTCAGCGTCGAGGGGAGATATAATTTGCTCTTCTGTTCGCCTCTGCTGCTGTTATGTTTCCTAGTGCTTCTAATGTTCCATCGATCCATCTTTTTCGTGGTCGACCCTTGGGTCTGGTGTTCTCACAACGTTTGTTGAAGGCTCGTTGTGTTAAGTTTTGATCTTTCTGCCTTGTCACGTGGCCAAACCATTTTATCTGTTGTTTCATTGTATATTCTATGGCGGGGGCTGTTCCTAGCTATTTTCTCAGTTCTTCATGTCTGATCTTATCTCTCAGTTTCCTGTCATTCGTCTAACATATTTTACCTATGCAGAGGTTACTTTCTTATTGTTCTTGCATCTAGGGTCCAGGTCTGGCATTGGTAGCACAACGTTTGGATGAAGATTGTATTGCATAGTGCTCGTTTTGCCTTCAGAGTTATTTCCTTGTTGGACAATAGTGGTGGTACATGCCCAATGATTTGACAAGCTTTGTTGCGTCTTGATTCTATCTCCGCTGTTTGAGAATTATCGTTTGTCATTAGACATCCTAAGTATTTGAATTACTTCACTTCTTTTAGTTGCCTGCCGTTTATAGTTATGTTGATGTTCTGTTTATTTTTGGCGACATTCATGACTTCTGTTTTGTTGATGTTGATTTTCATGTTGTATTTTGTGCCTGAGCTGGTGAGTTTAAGTTTCTTGTAGGTTTTCTATTGTTTCATGTATTAGTGCCTGGTCGTCTGCAAATAGAAGCTCGTTGATCTCCTCTGTCTCTGATGGGTTGGCTAGCCTGCATGTATAGACTATGTATGTAATGAGCAGGGGGAGGGGGGATAGTACGTACCCCTGTCTTACACCTGATCTAATTTCGAAGTGGTCTGTTTAGCCTGCTGCTGTTTTGACCCTGCAGCTGCTGTTGATGTAGAGACTTTAATAAGGTTGTTTAGATGTTGGCTTACTCCGTATGGTGTTAGTATCTCCCACAAATGTTCTCTGCTTACTCTGTCGAATGCTTTTTCCTGGTCAATGAAGGTTATGTATACGTTTTGATTGTGTTCTGTCGTTTTTTTTTCTGCAAGCTGTTTTAGTGTGAATATTGCGTCGGTACATCCTCTTTTTTTCAGAACCTCATTTGAGAATCGCTTAACTGCAGTTCTATTATTGGTCTCAGCCTTTTTTCCAAGATTTTGGCGTTTAGCTTTGTTACATGGCTGAGAAGAGATATACTTCTATATTGATTGCAATCTATCTTTCTTTTTCCATATTGGAATGTTGATTGCCTGTTGCCAGTCTTCTTTGGTTCGTTGTTGGTGGCATGCAACAGGTTTATGTTGGAGTGACTATATAGACTCTCTCTGCTAAATCTGAAAATACATTTCTAAATCTTAATCTTCTACTTTTCAATTCCCTTTGGAGCCTTTGTCTTCTACAAACACTTTCCAAACCGTTCTTTTTTTCTTGCCATTTGTTTGAGGTCATGCTATGTTTTCCGCATCATCATGCTTTTATCGGTCTTCTCCAACAGTACTTTGGTCTTACCCTTTGTCTTTTTCAGTGGTGTTTACAACACACTCAGTTGGCTTAAGCAGTGTGTGTCATATCCAGCGTCATCATCTTCGCTGTATCTCCTTATCTAGTGGCTCGTGAAAACTACCGGGAAACGTCATGACCCCATCCAAGAATAAACATTCGATAAAATCTTCAGTGAACTATTTGTTTGTCAATTTATCTCTGTAGGCGAAGGAAAGATGGACAGAACGACGGCATCAAAAACACAATCATTGTGATCTGTTGTTTGTTATCTCTCTCAAAGTGTCGTTATAAGTCATTATAACACTGAGCTCTGTAAATAGAGATAGATGATTTAGTTGTAACTTGTTGCATCAAAAACACGCTTCAATAACAAGAACAATCAGGTGTCCATTCGAAGCCAAATTTAAATGGAAGATATGTTTAGTTTTAGACCCTTTAATAGCATGAAATAATAAGGGAAACATAATTGATGAAAGGTATAGATAACTGGATATGTAGAGCTATATAATGTGGTGATAACAAAAGCCACGGGTGAATATAATACTGACATTTTGAACATAATGTTGGTTGTGGGAAAAACGTTACCGTTAACGTCACAGGTAAGATACGTGGGATGGATGTCTCTTATTCTGAATTTATTTTCTTTCTTCTTTCTCTTCAACGAAACATCCACGTCCAAACATCCAAACAAAAGAAAGAAGTCTTTAATTCATCATGTTTATTTGTTTATTTGACAAGAAGTTCAGGAATAACTTTGAGATTAGACACAGATCAATGGCTGATTTAGTTGGGGCTGTTTCTGACTCAACTTCATCAAACTTTATTTAGGTCTCATGTATAAATTATAACCACGTCACGTGATCATTTCATCAACTGATCTTGTTTTAATCTTTCTCATCGGGTCGCTGTATTTCTGAATATTCCTTTGAGGCCTGTGTAGTAGATATGGGGAGACCATTAATGCAACAAAGAAACGATTCTTCTTATGTTATCCCATGTTTTCCTCCGTTTTGTTAGCTTCGTTTGTGTGTGTGATATGTAATATGTCTACAAATGGTAGAACGATTGTACGGAGTGCTGGTCCGCTCACTGAGTTAGCGATATATTTGTCGTGACACCATGTCCTGGACTTAGACTTTGGGTCTGGTATTAGATGTTGGGGGTGGGGTGGTTATGTTTCAGTTAGGCATGGTCAATAGCGAAGAGATAGATGATCTAGATATGTTATCATCGTCATCGTGTGCCATACCGAATGGGTAGGGAATCATGTCTTACTAAAATGTTCTATCCACAGTGCATCATATAAATTATGTTGTTAATTGTTTTCCGTGGCATCTAACATATGCTACCTTTGTCGTCCACGATCTCTTCTTCCCTCTATTTTGTCAGTTGTTACAATGTATTCAAACTTCAAACTTGTCATGATGTTCCCGAAAAGTGTCAATTATTTATTTATGATGATTTGTTTAAAGAGGTCCCTTTTTGTGTTGACCTCTTTGAAAGTTCCCTCTTTGATCATTTTAGCTTTCCAGGGAACTTTCAACATTCGTCTGGAAAATCTCATATCTGTGGTATCTAATCGTGTCTCTAGAAGTATTAAGAAATGGTAATAAAGAAATAGCCGCCCATCAAGAGTGATAGAGCTTGCATCATCCATTTGGTAGATTCGTTGATGTGTGAATGTAATTGTAGGGCCAGAGGCGGACCTAGAATATTCTCGGGAAATATGCACATGTGGCTGTTGATGTAATGAGCCAGTGGTGGGGTGTGCTAAACACTCCAAAGTATGATGACAGCTTTACTAGGAAGGAAAACAACAGCTTATGTTGAGAGAACTGCACTAAGAGAACAGCAGATATGTGCATCAATACTGGGTGAGCGGCATATGTCCATAAGCATGTTTGTTGATGGAAACCCTATTTCATGAGCATGTCTAGCCTTCACTTGTTTGGCTGCCGTCATTTCCGGCTACCTCACAAACATTAGCCCTGCGACCACGTGGAATGCAACAAATATGTAATTCCTTGCGTCGATGTCTTCTGTGGAGAAATATTCATGAAGTTCCTCTTTTACCAGCCTTGCTCGCGCTTACATTTCTGCAAATAGCCTCTCAAACATTTCTTCAGTAGTTTGTGTGTTTACATATCGAGCGGGCTAGGGGACACACAGGAATAGTGTCAATGTTAAAGTCTTAAGCGTTCTCCAAAATAATGGTTGTTGAAATCTTCTTCTGCGATGCGACGTTGGTTGATCAATATCCAAAGGCAGATTGTGTGGATGTAATTTAACATCTTTGTGTGACGCTCACTCACATTTCCGGTTTCAGATGTGTACAACACTGGGAGAAAAACAGATGTGTACACCACCACTGGCATAACAGCAGATATGTACATAAACGCTGGAAGATCAGCATATGTGTACATCAACACTGAGAGAGCATCAGATGTGTACATCAACATTGGGAGAGCAGTAGATATGTACATCAACACTGGGAGAGCAGGAAATATGTACATCGACACTGAGAGAACATCATATGTGTACATCAACACTGGGAGAGCATCAGATGTGTACATCAACACTGGGAAAACATCTGATATGTACATTAACACTGGGAGAACAACAGATATCCACATCGACACTGAGATAACATCATATGTGTACATCAACACTGGGAGAGCATCAGATGTGTACATCAACACTGGGAAAACATCTGATATGTACATTAACACTGAGAGAACAGCAGATATGTACAGTAACACTGAGAGAACAGCAGATATGTACAGTAACACTGAGAGAACAGCAGATATGTACAGTAACACTGAGAGAACAGCAGATATGTACAGTAACACTGAGAGAACAGCAGATATGTACAGTAACACTGAGAGAACAGCAGATATGTACAGTAACACTGAGAGAACAGCAGATATGTACAGTAACACTGAGAGAACAGCAGATATGTACATTAACACTGAGAGAACAGCAGATATGTACATTAACACTGAGAGAACAGCAGATATGTACATTAACACTGAGAGAACAGCAGATATGTACAGTAACACTGAGAGAACAGCAGATATGTACAGTAACACTGAGAGAACAGCAGATATGTACAGTAACACTGAGAGAACAGCAGATATGTACAGTAACACTGAGAGAACAGCAGATATGTACAGTAACACTGAGACAACATCATATATGTACATTAACACTGGGAGAACATCATATATGTACATTAACACTGGGAGAACATCATATATGTACAGTAACACTGAGAGAACAGCAGATATGTACAGTAACACTGAGAGAACAGCAGATATGTTCATCAACACTGGGAGAACAACAGATATCCACATCGACACTGGGTGAGCGCCATATGTCCATAAACACGTGGAGAACAATAGATGTGTAAACATTTAGCTTTGCTGGTAGCTCTGACAGGATTATATTACAAGGACAACATCTGTGTTGATCCTCTAAACTGACAGGATTATATTACAAGGACAACATCTGTGTTGATCCTCTAAACTGACAGGATTATATTACAATGACAACATATGTGTTGATCCTCTAAACTGACAGGATTATATTACAATGACAACATATGTGTTGATCCTCTAAACTGACAGGATTATATTACAAGGACAACATCTGTGTTGATCCACTAAACTGACAGGATTATATTACAAGGACAACATCTGTGTTGATCCTCTAAACTGACAGGGTTATATTACAAGGACAACATCTGTGTTGATCCTCTAAACTGACAGGATTATATTACAAGGACAACATCTGTGTTGATCCTCTAAACTGACAGGATTATATTACAATGACAACATCTGTGTTGATCCTCTAAACTGACAGGGTTATATTACAAGGACAACATCTGTGTTGATCCTCTAAACTGACAGGATTATATTACAATGACAACATCTGTGTTGATCCTCTAAACTGACAGGATTATATTACAAGGACAACATCTGTGTTGATCCTCTAAACTGACAGGGTTATATTACAAGGACAACATCTGTGTTGATCCTCTAAACTTACAGGATTATATTACAAGGACAACATCTGTGTTGATCCTCTAAACTGACAGGATTATATTACAAGGACAACATCTGTGTTGATCCTCTAAACTGACAGGATTATATTACAAGGACAACATCTGTGTTGATCCTCTAAACTGACAGGGTTATATTACAAGGACAACATCTGTGTTGATCCTCTAAACTGACAGGGTGTCACAAACGTCACCACTTGCCCGTAGCTTACACCGCATTTCTTAATGGTAAACACTGACTGACTGTTAGAAATGACTGTAACTTAGGGATGGAACATTATTTACGTTTATGATGTAATTAAGAAATGACCAACATTACTGAGAAGGAAACCAAATATAAAGGACTAGCCTTTAAAGCAAAAAGACAGAAGTAATGGTAGAGGAAAAGAAAAAGACATCACCGCAATGTACATTAAAGGCAAGAGGAACAATATTAAAACAAGTAAATGAATGTAATTATCTGGGACCAATGTTAACCTCAGACGAAGGATGTACAACAGAGATGGGATGCAGAATGGCTCAGGCATAAGCACCTTTCCAAAAAAAAAATGAGGAAAATACTATGCAATCCATTTTTGACAATATAAACAAGAAAAAGAGTTATTAAATGTTATGTAGAGCCTTTCTTAACATATGCATGTGAATCATGGGCAATAGGACAACAGACACGAACATCACTGGAGGCTGTATAAATGCGATTTTACAGAAGAATTTTGAGAATACTATGGACAGCTTAGAAGAATAATGATAACGTTTTGAAATAGGCTAAAACAAATTGAGAGCTAATTTCCAATATTAGAAAGAAACAATCATTATTTTCGGCATGTACTGAGAAGAGAACAACTGGAATATATTGTAACAACTGGGAGAATTGAGGGACGAAGATATAGAGGGAAGCAAAGAGAAAAGATACCAGACAGCTTAAGAGAATGTCTTGGCTGAAGGTCAACAACAGAAATGATAAATAGCTGTCGAGACAGAAAGTTGTGGAAAGACATGATCGCATACGTCAGCAGGCCCGGTACGTGAAGACGATGATGACTGAGAAGAAAACATATGGGATATATTGTGACAACTGGGAAAGTTGAGGGGCCAAGAGATAGAGGGAAGAAAAGAGAAAAGACACCAGACAGCTTAAGAGAGTGGCTTGGCAGAAGGTCAACAATAGAATTGATAAACTGGCTGTCCAGATCGAAAGTTGTGGAAGACATGATCACCTACGCCAGCAGGCATGGTACTTGTTGATGATAACGTTGTTGTAAGTCGCTGAACCATTTAGCAGGTCATGTACACCTTAAGTTTCATTTTCTTCAATTCCCGTTGTCTCCGTATTTAGAATTGAATACGATAGATCGCACTTCTTCTTTGCTTGCTTTGCTGGTGTATGTTGTTATTGATCAGCCAGTTTAATATCTGATGGTGTTACTCAAGTTCAATTTTGTTTGCCTCTGCACACTAATCCTTTATTTTCCTCAAAGAAAACACGTATAAAGCTATTGTCTTATACATAGAACCATATATATATATATGTATAAACCAACATTTATATGCCTTATTCTAATTGTCTAATTTTCTATATTTTCAACTATTTCAAACATTCAGTATTTATTATCTTCAGTCAGCACAAGCTTGGTAATCTATATCCGTTATTGTTATACAATATATCACCTACCCGATGTGCCAGATGAGCAACCTGAAAAAAAAAGATAAAAAAAACGAGTAAAAGTGATTTATATTTGGACACAATAAATCTGAATACTGTAGTAATGTACTGTAGTTATCAGTCTTTAACTAAACTCTGCACTCACGTAATGTTCCTGCAAGGGTTTGCTGAAATCTGTTACCGAGTTGCCTTTTGGCGTAGACGAAAAGACACTATAGACTAGATTTCGCGTTGTCATAACCACACTTGTTGAGTAAGCTGCTGACTTATTTGAATATACAATCTTATATATATATATATATATATATATATATATATATATGAACATTCATTTATGTTAACACAGAGTAATAGATAATTGGCTACAAATAGCACCATTAAACTATCTTTCTTACTTCTCTTGACGCAGACTAATAAAGAATTGGCTCTAAACAACACCATTGAAGTTTATTTCGTATTATGTCTCTTGACATAGACCAATAGAGAGTTGGTTCTGTACAACACACATAAACTCTTTCTTACTTCTCTTGACGCAGACTAATAGAGAATTGGCTCTATACAACACAAATGACCTCCATTTCTTACTTCTCTTGACGCAGACTAATAGAGAATTGGCTCTATACAACACAAATGACCTCCATTTCTTACTTCTCTTGACATAGACCAACAGTTAATTGCCTACACACAGCACTAATGAACTCTCCCATTCTCTACCGACAGATTTAATAAAGATATCAAAGTAATCGAATGTGTCGGAAGTATTTTTGGAGGCAGTTTGGAAGACAACATTGAATGATATGGATCACTACGCAGTAAAATATATAAAAAAATAACAACAAAGTGAACGAACTGATCATGTCACAAAAAAGAAAACACAACACACACGTTCATCAACAAACATTACAAAAGCAGAAGAGAGAGATGAAGTTCAGGATAACAATGAAGAGCAGGAATGGAAGAAACACAGGAATACTTGACAACAGGAACGGTCAGTACAAGACTGCATGCTGTATCTCCCAATGACGTTGATATGTAATTGCGACAATTATTAATAAAATAGTTCGTACATTCACACATATTTTAATAGTATATATATATATATATATATATATATATATATATATATATATATATATATATATATATATATATATACCGGATAGTTTTTTTTTGGTGCCAATAGAGGAGAGAGGAGGGACACAAACTAAAGCCTTCAAATTAATGCTTTCCTTTCCAAATTGCTATTCAATTAACAATAAAAATGAAAACAAAAATCCGTTGACCTTTGATGTGATCCTGCCAGCAACTACCACATTGGCAGTTCAGAAATAGCCCATTCACCATTCCTCTTATCACACCTTATAGTTTAAACATGAAACTCGATCGCTGAATTATTGTGATAGTATTTGTGAAACTGTGTGACTCTGAACATTAACCCTGCAGCATAGGGAGAAACAGCTGCAGAGCGCAATCTTTGGAAACACACTCTAAAGTTCCAACTCAAACAAGAAGCAGTCAGAGTCGTAGAAAAAGGGAATACACGGCGAAAAAAAAGGACAAATAACGTTTCTAGGAACTCTGAAAAATTCATAACAACTACAACAGACAGAGGCTACTATAGTCAACTATTACTGACAGCGACATAATAGTCGTCTATGATTGACGGAGGCTACTATAGTCAACTACGACTGACGGAGGCGACTATAGTTAAATATGATTGACGGAGGCTACTATAGTCAAATATGATTGACGGAGACTACTTTAGTGAAATATGACTGACGGAGGCTACTATAGTCAAATATGACTGACGGAGGCTACTATAGTCAAATATGATTGACGGAGGCTACTATAGTCAAATATGATTGACGGAGGCTACTATTTATTAAACATATAGTGTGTGCATCTGGCATTTTGAGGGAATAAAGGAGCATGCAAAGTGATTGCGTATGCTAACTAAACCACACGTTTGTAAACGTGTAAGTATTTAGTAACTTAATTACTTGAGCTATTCTCACAACAATCTAATATCATTCTAGAGTTATGTTAATTCATGATGACATATTGGTATTTGCTAGATGGCTATACGTATGTACTCATGTAGCGCTGTCGTGCTCTTTATGATGGACTTCTGCTTACTATGTTATCTGTCGTAATTCTACGCATTACATATCCCCAATTACATATTTGATCTGACCCATCATTTTCAATAATAAATCATTGACTTGTGTAGACATGAAACTAAATAAGAAATCAATTACATACATTTGTATTGTATGTGCCATATTACTTACTGCAACTACCATATTCAATGCAGTGGACACCTAAGTGACATGAAGATGATATAATCATAAGAAACGAATTAAAAAGAAAACATATATTTAACTTAATGTATTATCAATCTCCTCCTAAAATGACTTTCCTATTTTTTTTTCTCCTCCACTGGACTTTCCGTTAGGCCTTTGTTAATACCAGAATTGCAGAATTGCAGAAGCTACTGAGTTAAGTGCTCTGTGCACACCGTGAGCTGTGTGTCTCATCCGTTTTGATCCTGCTTCGATATCCCGCTTGTTTACGATGAATGATGATATCGTATGACAGAGAACAGTTGGCTGTGTTCACTTTCTGCGCGGTTTCGCCTTATGTCTTTTGGCGTGTGCTGAGACTGCTACGATGGGGACTACAGTTACCTTTCTTTGTTTGGGAGATGAGTTAGTAATTTGGATGATTCCACTGGCACGGGCGGTTGAGCAATTATGGATTTTAATTCGTTTGCTGTGATACCGAGGCCTTCCATAACCAATAACCAATAATACCAGAATTGTGTCTACTGGCATTGTTCTACTGAACTCATATATGTCAACGATTGATAAAAAACAAGAACTAACCACTCTTGACAAATGGAAATAAGTTCTGATCAATCCTGCAACTGACACAGAAAAGACGGCAGTTGAACCGTTCTACAGTAACATAATAACAGTAACATAATAACAGTAACATAATAACAGTAACTTAATAACAATAAAGTTGGTTCATACAAGTCAATAAGTGGGGTGTTCTTAAGAGCCACGCGTAAAATAAAAAAAAAATAAAACGGCGCCTCGATCGCTTAGTTGGGAAAACCACCCGACTGGGCTACCTACGTTCAGACAATCCGTGTTCAGTTCCCGCTGGGAGCAGCGTGAGATGTACACGTAGTTGGAAAAAAAATACTCACGCGGTCGACCCAGCCGCTGACAGAAAGGGATACCTCGGCACTACTCTTGGAATGCGAAGAATGCCGCCTCGCATCTTGAGTTTCGATGCTTGAGGCAATACTATCCAGAAGTCTCCGAACACTTCTGGACAGGCGACAAAGCACAAATGGGTGAAAACACGCGTGCTATGACGCCGATTCAAATCTCGTACTTTACCTATACGTTTACCTTGCATAAAATGTAAATTGTTACAGAAAAAAAGTTGCATCAACAAGTAGTGAGAACTGACACAAATAAATGAAGAGGAAACAACGAACAACAATGAGAACATTCACTTTCGGATAATATAGAATGCGCGTCCATGCAGTATTACGACTGTGTTTGAGCCACCTCCCATAGCCATTGACAAAAATTGTCTCGTCTGCTATAGAGACTCTGTATTTTCAACCAAAAGTTCCCATACTAAATAAGCAACTTTCATCTGCTTAGAGTCACAAGACTAAAACCACGCCTGCATAATAAGTGATTCGGTGAGCATGATAAACAAAGTGGATGCGGGCTATGTACGCAGGCAATGGGTAGAGTCGTTGCAGAAGTAAAAGATATGTAAGTTCACCTTTGTCAACATCACTGCCATGATCGAGTACGAGGGAATGAAAATGCGGACAAGTTGGCCAGCTGCGCTGTCGTTGAAGGCGATCAATCAAATGATCGGGCGACATCATAATAGTCTTTCGAGATGTGGGAAGGGGACATAACTTCGACAACCATGAGTCCACGTCACTCCTTTGGATGAAAGATATGGGTTAAGATGGGCACAGCGAGAAACGAGAAACTTAGTGGACGTATAAGAAGACTTATCAACCAACACAGAACTATAATCGGCAGTCGTTGGACACTGCGGGACTTACTGAGGAGGCGATCAGAGCACCTATTGACATGTTCTTGTGCAGTGCAGTGCTGTGACAATGACCCGCAAATAACTCAAGAACTCAATAACTTAATCATTCACAACTGCAGACATTAATGACATTGGCGTACACATTCGTTGTCGGAATGGATAATCGATTGACCTGCAGCAGTTTTGATTGGTGCTGGAATCGGCATTATATTTGCATGACGTTGATTGTGTAGACTTGTGCGCAATTTTGTCAAGATTTTATGTTTTACGCAAGGTAAATGTCAAGGTATCGAACACTTCTTTAGAATATATTGTGTAGACTTGTGTAGACTTGTGTAGACTTGTGTAGATTTGTGTAGACTTGTGTAGACTTGTGTAGGCTTGTGTAGACGTGTGTAGACTTGTGTAGACTTGTGTAGACTTATGTAGACTTGTGTAGACTTGTGTAGACTTGTGTAGACATGTGTAGACTTGTGTAGATTTGTGTAGACTTGTGTAGGCTTGTGTAGACGTGTGTAGACGTGTGTAGACTTGTGTAGACGTGTGCTCATTTTTGTCAAGATTTTACATTTTACGCAAGGGAAATGTCAAGGTATAGCACACATCTTTGGAAAATATAAAGTGTCGAGTCCACAGGCGCGAGCTCACGTACACAATCTATTCCCGGGAACTTTTCCCAGGGAGCAGAGTGGGATACTCTTTGAATATCCGTTCTCTAATGACTAGAGTCAACATTAACACAAAGACTCCATTGGTTCTCGTCTTTGATGATGTAACTTGGCAGCTTGATTGACATGAGTAGCGAGCAATTGAGAAGATACACGTCCACACAAGACTGGACATGCTCCATGGTCATTGGTCTTCAGAGTCTTTCAAGTATATGAACTGTATAGAGAGATTCACTTAAATGCAGGTATCAATAAATATTCAAGGAGATAATTCTTCTATCTGCTTATCTGCTGAAACTAGGAACACAATAGAAAAAGACCTACCCTTATTATGCGTGTCTTATACATTTATCTACCGTGATCTTCATAGTATTATCTCCGATCGTATAAAAAATATATTTCCTTGATTCCTCTATCAGACTTTGATCATGTATCGTTTTGAATCTCTTAGCTCCAATCTAAGACTTGTACATCCAGACGTAGACGTCTACACGATCTTCATGGCTACGTTACTACTGATGGGATACTGTTTAGAAAGTGTTCTACGTCACACAATTAAAGTCATTCAACATACAGACTCCACGTAATGAATTACATGTGTGATCAAGAATGTTACAATTAGCGCATGAAAATAAAATCAACCATTTATGTTTTATCATCATCATCATAATGTAGCATGCGTGTTAACATAAGTGAACATGCCTCACCAAAGCTTTCTTTCTTTCTCTCCCCTTCTCTCTCTTTCTCTCACTCGCTCTCTCTGTATGTTTTTTTGTCGTACGCAATCTACTATATCACTCTCATTAAATGTTTGGTACTCGCTGTTCACGGTTTCCCTTCATATCCTTTCCCGTTAAGTATTCAATATGTATTAAGTATGTCACAAAAAGCACAAAATAGAAAAGCTGTTTCCTTTCATTTCATGGTCACAAACAGTGACCCTGTTCTCCTGATGATGTCACTAGTTTACCTGATTTTGCTCCTTTTACCTCATTATTCTTGCAGCCGTCCATTGTATTCTGATTTTTTAAAATCTTGAACAAAATTTCTGTTACCTCCATATTTGTCCTTGGTTACTGACTATCTAGGATTAAGTTCCATAGATTGTCCTTGGTTGCTGACTATCTAGGATTAACTTTCATAGATTGCCTTTGGTTGCTAACTATCTAGGATTAAGTTCCATAGATTGACCTTGGTTGCTGAGTATCTAGGAATAACTTACATAGATTGTCATTGGTTGCTGACTATCTAGGGTTAAGTTCTATAGATTGACCTTGGTTGCTGACTATCTAGGAATAACTTTCATAGATTGTCCTTGGTTGCTAACTATCTAGGATTAAGTTCCATAGATTGTCCTTTGTTGCTGACTTTCTAGGATTAACTTCAATATATTGTCCTTGGTTGCAATACAAACAATATAAACGTCCTTAGTAGATTGATACGAAGTAAGGAAAAGGTAAGGAAAGGGTAAAGTAGAGAAAATGATGGAAATAATAATGACAGTTATTGTAAGTGGTAGAGAGACATTTTACTTCCATAGATTGACCTTGGTTGCTGACTATCTAGGATTAAGTTCCATAGATTAACCTTGGTTGCTGACTATCTAGGATTAAGTTCCATAGATTAACCTTGGTTGCTGACTATCTAGGATTAAGTTCCATAGATTGACCTTGGTTGCTGACTATCTAGGATTAAGTTCCATAGATTAACCTTGGTTGCTGACTATCTAGGATTAAGTTCCATAGATTAACCTTGGTTGCTGACTATCTAGGATTCAGTTCCATAGATTAACCTTGGTTGCTGACTATCTAGGATTCAGTTCCATAGATTGACCTTGGTTGCTGACTATCTAGGAATAACTTTCATAGATTGTCCTTGGATGCTGACTATCTAGGATTAAGTTTCATAGATTGTCCTTGGTTGCTAACTATCTAGGATTATGTTCCATAGGTTGACCTTGGTTGCTGACTATCTAGGATTAACTTTCATAGATTGTCCTTGGTTGCTAACTATCTAGGATTATGTTCCATAGATTGACCTTAGTTGCTGACTATCAAGGAATAACTTTCATAGATTTTCCTTGGTTGCGGACTATCTAGGATTAACTTTCATAGATTGTTCTTGGTTGCTATTTATCTAGGATTAAGTTTCATAGATTGTCCTTGGTTGCTAACTATCTAGGATTATGTTCCATAGATTGACCTTGGTTGCGGACTATCTAGGATTAACTTTCATAGATTGTCCTTGGTTGCGGACTATCTCAGATTAAGTTCCATAGATTGACCTTGGTTGCTGACTATCTAGGAATAACTTTCATAGATTGTCCTTGGTTGCTGACTCTCTAGGATTAACTTTCATAGATTGTCCTTGGTTGCTAACTATCTAGGATTAAGTTCCATAGATTGTCCTTGGTTGCTGACTATCTAGGATTAACTTCCATAGATTAACCTTGGTTGCTGACTATCTAGGAATAACTTTCATAGAGTGTCCTTGGTTGCTGACTATCTAGGATTAACTTTCATAGATTGTCTTTGGTTGCTGACTTTCTAGGATTAACTTCAATATATTGTCCTTGGTTGCAATGCAAACAATATAAACGTCCTTAGTAGATTGATACGAAGTAAGGAAAAGGTAAGGAAAGGGTAAAGTAGAGAAAATGATGGAAATAATAATGACAGTTATTGTAAGTGGTAGAGAGACATTTTATTATAGAGAAGGGTGATATGAATTAATCCCTCTCGGATGGTGAGTTCTATGATGGAAATAATAATGACAGTTATTGTAAGTGGTCGAGCGACATGTTATTATAGAGAACGGTGATATGAATTAATCCCTCTCGAATGGTGAGTTCCATGATGGAAATAATAATGACAGTTATTGTAAGTGGTAGAGAGACATGTTATTATAGAGAAGGGTGATATGAATTAATCCCTCTCGGATGGTGAGTTATATGATGGAAATAATAATGACAGCTATTGTAAGTGGTAGAGAGACATGTTATTATAGAGAAGGGTGATATGAATTAATCCCTCTCGGATGGTGAGTTCCATGATGGAAATAATAATGACAGTTATTGTAAGTGGTAGAGAGACATGTTATTATAGAGAAGGGTGATATGAATTAATCCCTCTCGGATGGTGAGTTCTATGATGGAAATAATAATGACAGTTATTGTAAGTGGTAGAGAGACATGTTATTATAGAGAAGGGTGATATGAATTAATCCCTCTCGGATGGTGAGTTCTATGATGGAAATAATAATGACAGTTATTGTAAGTGGTAGAGTGACATGTTATTATAGAGAAGGGTGATGTGAATTAATCCCTCTCGGATGGTGAGTTCCATGATGGAAATAATAATGACAGTTATTGTAAGTGGTAGAGAGGCATTTTATTATAGAGAAGGGTCTTCTTCCTCTTCTTTCCTGCCTCATCTGCCTTTCAGCGTCGAGGGGAGATATAATTTGCGGTCTTTTGCTCTTCTGTTCGCCTCTGCTGCTGTTATGTTTCCTAGTGCTTCTAATATTCCATCGATCCATCTTTTTCGTGGTCGCCCCTTGGGTCTGTTGTTCTCACAACGTTTGTTGAAGGCTCGTTGTGTTGTGTTTTGTACTTTCTGCATTGTCACGTGGCCGAACCATTTTATCTGTTGTTTCCTTATATATTCTATGGCTGGGGCTATTCCTAGCTTTTTTTTCAGTTCTTCATTTCTGACCTTATCTCTCAGACTGTTTCCTGTCATTCGTCTAACACATTTCATCTCTGTAGAGGTTATTTTCTTATTGTTCTTGCATCTAGAGTCCAGGTCTGGCATTGGTAGTACAACGTTGGAATGAAGATTGTATTGTATAGTGCTCGTTTTGCCTCCAGAGTTATTTCCTTGTTGGATAATAGTGGTGATAACTGTCCGATGATTTGACAAGCTTTGTTGCATCTTGATTCTACCTCTGCTGTTTGGGAATTGTCGTTTGTCATTAGACTTCCTAGGTATTTGAATTCCTCTACTTGTTTTAGTTGTCTGCCTTGTATAGTTATGTTGATGATCTGTTTATTTTTGGCGACATTCTTGACTTCTGTTTTGTTGATGCTGATTTTCATGTTGTATTTTGTTCCTAAGATGTTGAGTTTGTTTAAGTGTTCTTGTAGATCTTCTATTGTTTCATGTATTAGTGCCTGGTCGTCTGCAAATAGAAGCTCGTTGATCTCCTCTGTCTCTGATGGGTTGGCTAGCCTGCATGTATGGTCCATGTATGTAATAAACAGTAGGGGGGACAGTACGCACCCCTGTCTTACACCTGATCCAACTTCGAAGTGGTCTGTGTAGCCTGTTGCTGTTCTGACCCTGCAGCTGCTGTTGGCGTAGAGACTTTTAATAATGTTGGTTAGATGTTGGCTTACTCCGTATGTTGTTAGTATCTCCCACAGTTGTTCTCTGTTTACTCTGTCGAATGCTTTTTCCTGGTCAATGAAGGCTATGTATAAGTTTTGATTATGTTCTGTCGTTTTTTCTGCAAGCTGTTTTAGTGTGAATAGTGCGTCGGTACATCCTCTGTTTTTTTCGGAACCCCATTTGAGAATCGCTTAACTGTAGTTCTATTATTGGTCTCAGTCTTTTTTCCAAGATTTTGGCGTAAAGAGAAGGGTGATATGAATTAATCCCTCTCGGATGGTGAGTTCCATGATGGAAATAATAATGACAGTTATTGTAAGTGGTAGAGAGGCCTTTTATTATAGAGAATGGTGATATGAATTAATCCCTCTCGGATGGTGAGTTCCATGATGGAAATAATAATGACAGTTATTGTAAGTGGTAGAGAGACATTTTATTATAGAGAAGGGTGATATGAATTAATCCCTCTCGGATGGTGAGTTCCATGATGGAAATAATAATGACAGTTATTGTAAGTGGTAGAGAGACATTTTATTATAGAGAAGGGTGATATGAATTAATCCCTCTCGGATGGTGAGTTCCATGATGGAAATAATAATGACAGTTATTGTAAGTGGTAGAGAGGCCTTTTATTATAGAGAAGGGTGATATGAATTAATCCCTCTCGGATGGTGAGTTCCATGATGGAAATAATAATGACAGTTATTGTAAGTGGTAGAGAGGCCTTTTATTATAGAGAATGGTGATATGAATTAATCCCTCTCGGATGGTGAGTTCCATGATGGAAATAATAATGACAGTTATTGTAAGTGGTAGAGAGACATTTTATTATAGAGAAGGGTGATATGAATTAATCCCTCTCGGATGGTGAGTTCCATGATGGAAATAATAATGACAGTTATTGTAAGTGGTAGAGAGGCCTTTTATTATAGAGAAGGGTGATATGAATTAATCCCTCTCGGATGGTGAGTTCCATGATGGAAATAATAATGACAGTTATTGTAAGTGGTAGAGAGACATTTTATTATAGAGAAGGGTGATATGAATTAATCCCTCTCGGATGGTGAGTTCCATGATGGAAATAATAATGACAGTTATTGTAAGTGGTAGAGAGACATTTTATTATAGAGAAGGGTGATATGAATTAATCCCTCTCGGATGGTGAGTTCCATGATGGAAATAATAATGACAGTTATTGTAAGTGGTAGAGAGACATTTTATTATAGAGAAGGGTGATATGAATTAATCCCTCTCGGATGGTGAGTTCCATGATGGAAATAATAATGACAGTTATTGTAAGTGGTAGAGAGGCCTTTTATTATAGAGAAGGGTGATATGAATTAATCCCTCTCGGATGGTGAGTTCCATGATGGAAATAATAATGACAGTTATTGTAAGTGGTAGAGAGGCCTTTTATTATAGAGAAGGGTGATATGAATTAATCCCTCTCGGATGGTGAGTTCCATGATGGAAATAATAATGACAGTTATTGTAAGTGGTAGAGAGACATTTTATTATAGAGAAGGGTGATATGAATTAATCCCTCTCGGATGGTGAGTTCCATGATGGAAATAATAATGACAGTTATTGTAAGTGGTAGAGAGGCCTTTTATTATAGAGAAGGGTGATATGAATTAATCCCTCTCGGATGGTGAGTTCCATGATGGAAATAATAATGACAGTTATTGTAAGTGGTAGAGAGGCCTTTTATTATAGAGAATGGTGATATGAATTAATCCCTCTCGGATGGTGAGTTCCATGATGGAAATAATAATGACAGTTATTGTAAGTGGTAGAGAGACATTTTATTATAGAGAAGGGTGATATGAATTAATCCCTCTCGGATGGTGAGTTCCATGATGGAAATAATAATGACAGTTATTGTAAGTGGTAGAGAGGCCTTTTATTATAGAGAAGGGTGATATGAATTAATCCCTCTCGGATGGTGAGTTCCATGATGGAAATAATAATGACAGTTATTGTAAGTGGTAGAGAGACATTTTATTATAGAGAAGAGTGATATGAATTAATCCCTCTCGGATGGTGAGTTCCATGATGGAAATAATAATGACAGTTATTGTAAGTGGTAGTGAGACATTTTATTATAGAGAAGGGTGATATGAATTAATCCCTCTCGGATGGTGAGTTCCATGATGGAAATAATAATGACAGTTATTGTTAGTGGTAGCGATGCCTTTTATTATAGAGAAGGGTGATATGAATTAATCCTTCTCGGATGGTCATATTTTTTTTTGATGGAAAAAATATAATGACAGTTATTGTAAGTGGTAGAGAGACATTTTATTATAGAGAAGGGTGATATGAATTAATCCCTCTCGGATGGTGAGTTCCATGATGGAAATAATAATGACAGTTATTGTAAGTGGTAGAGAGACATTTTATTATAGAGAAGGGTGATATGAATTAATCCCTCTCGGATGGTGAGTTCCATGATGGAAATAATAATGGCAGTTATTGTCAGTGGTAGAGAGACATTTTATTATAGAGAAGGGTGATATGAATTAATCCCTCTCGGATGGTGAGTTCCATGATGGAAATAATAATGACAGTTATTGTAAGTGGTAGAGAGACATTTTATTATAGAGAAGGGTGATATGAATTAATCCCTCTCGGATGGTGAGTTCCATGATGGAAAAAATAATGACAGTTATTGTCAGTGGTAGAGAGACATTTTATTATAGAGAAGGGTGATATGAATTAATCCCTCTCGGATGGTGAGTTCCATGATGGAAATAATAATGACAGTTATTGTAAATGGTAGAGAGACATTTTATTATAGAGAAGGGTGATATGAATTAATCCCTCTCGGATGGTGAGTTCCATGATGGAAATAATAATGGCAGTTATTGTAAGTGGTAGAGAGACATTTTATTATAGAGAAGGGTGATATGAATTAATCCCTCTCGGATGGTGAGTTCCATGATGGAAATAATAATGACAGTTATTGTAAGTGGTAGAGAGACATTTTATTATAGAGAAGGGTGATATGAATTAATCCCTCTCGGATGGTGAGTTCCATGATGGAAATAATAATGGCAGTTATTGTAAGTGGTAGAGAGACATTTTATTATAGAGAAGGGTGATATGAATTAATCCCTCTCGGATGGTGAGTTCCATTATGGAAATAATAATGACAGTTATTGTAAGTGGTAGAGAGATATTTTATTATAGAGAAGGGTGATATGAATTAATCCCTCTCGGATGGTGAGTTCCATGATGGAAATAATAATGGCAGTTATTGTTAGTGGTAGAGATGCCTTTTATTATAGAGAAGGGTGATATGAATTAATCCCTCTCGGATGGTCATATTTTTTTTTTTATGGAAAAAATATAATGACAGTTATTGTAAGTGGTAGAGAGACATTTTATTATAGAGAAGGGTGATATGAATTAATCCCTCTCGGATGGTGAGTTCCATGATGGAAATAATAATGGCAGTTATTGTAAGTGGTAGAGAGACATTTTATTATAGAGAAGGGTGATATGAATTAATCCCTCTCGGATGGTGAGTTCCATTATGGAAATAATAATGACAGTTATTGTAAGTGGTAGAGAGATATTTTATTATAGAGAAGGGTGATATGAATTAATCCCTCTCGGATGGTGAGTTCCATGATGGAAATAATAATGGCAGTTATTGTTAGTGGTAGAGATGCCTTTTATTATAGAGAAGGGTGATATGAATTAATCCCTCTCGGATGGTCATATTTTTTTTTATGGAAAAAATATAATGACAGTTATTGTAAGTGGTAGAGAGACATTTTATTATAGAGAAGGGTGATATGAATTAATCCCTCTCGGATGGTGAGTTCCATGATGGAAATAATAATGGCAGTTATTGTCAGTGGTAGAGAGACATTTTATTATAGAGAAGGGTGATATGAATTAATCCCTCTCGGATGGTGAGTTCCATGATGGAAATAATAATGACAGTTATTGTAAGTGGTAGAGAGACATTTTATTATAGAGAAGGGTGATATGAATTAATCCCTCTCGGATGGTGAGTTCCATGATGGAAATAATAATGACAGTTATTGTAAGTGGTAGAGAGGCCTTTTATTATAGAGAAGGGTGATATGAATTAATCCCTCTCGGATGGTCATATTTTTTTTTGATGGAAAAAATATAATGACAGTTATTGTAAGTGGTAGAGAGACATTTTATTATAGAGAAGGGTGATATGAATTAATCCCTCTCGGATGGTGAGTTCCATGATGGAAATAATAATGACAGTTATTGTAAGTGGTAGAGAGACATTTTATTATAGAGAAGGGTGATATGAATTAATCCCTCTCGGATGGTGAGTTCCATGATGGAAATAATAATGACAGTTATTGTAAGTGGTAGAGAGGCCTTTTATTATAGAGAAGGGTGATATGAATTAATCCCTCTCGGATGGTGAGTTCCATGATGGAAATAATAATGACAGTTATTGTAAGTGGTAGAGAGACATTTTATTATAGAGAAGGGTGATATGAATTAATCCCTCTCGGATGGTGAGTTCCATGATGGAAATAATAATGACAGTTATTGTAAGTGGTAGAGAGACATTTTATTATAGAGAAGGGTGATATGAATTAATCCCTCTCGGATGGTGAGTTCCATGATGGAAATAATAATGGCAGTTATTGTAAGTGGTAGAGAGACATTTTATTATAGAGAAGGGTGATATGAATTAATCCCTCTCGGATGGTGAGTTCCATGATGGAAATAATAATGACAGTTATTGTAAGTGGTAGAGAGACATTTTATTATAGAGAAGGGTGATATGAATTAATCCCTCTCGGATGGTGAGTTCCATGATGGAAATAATAATGACAGTTATTGTAAGTGGTAGAGAGACATTTTATTATAGAGAAGGGTGATATGAATTAATCCCTCTCGGATGGTGAGTTCCATGATGGAAATAATAATGACAGTTATTGTTAGTGGTAGAGATGCCTTTTATTATAGAGAAGGGTGATATGAATTAATCCCTCTCGGATGGTCATATTTTTTTTTTATGGAAAAAATATAATGACAGTTATTGTAAGTGGTAGAGAGACATTTTATTATAGAGAAGGGTGATATGAATTAATCCCTCTCGGATGGTGAGTTCCATGATGGAAATAATAATGGCAGTTATTGTCAGTGGTAGAGAGACATTTTATTATAGAGAAGGGTGATATGAATTAATCCCTCTCGGATGGTGAGTTCCATGATGGAAATAATAATGGCAGTTATTGTAAGTGGTAGAGAGACATTTTATTATAGAGAATGGTGATATGAATTAATCCCTCTCGGATGGTGAGTTCCATGATGGAAATAATAATGGCAGTTATTGTAAGTGGTAGAGAGACATTTTATTATAGAGAAGGGTGATATGAATTAATCCCTCTCGGATGGTGAGTTCCATGATGGAAATAATAATGACAGTTATTGTAAGTGGTAGAGAGACATTTTATTATAGAGAAGGGTGATATGAATTAATCCCTCTCGGATGGTGAGTTCCATGATGGGCAGTGAAACGGTTCTACATGGCAAAATGAAAATGCAGACAAAACGGAATATATGAAACCAAAGAAATTTACAGAAAATGCGCACAAGCAACACAGTGAGTAAGAGCCAGACCTTCACAAATTCCTCATCTCAAAGATGCTGCGTGACACAAGCAGTAGAATACAAGATAGAAGTTACTTACCTTTGTTGAAAACTTCTCAAACTGTAACAGACAATATGAGATCTCAGAAACATATTGATCACAGCATTTATCAGACGTTGAGGACTTCCTGTTAATATGACGAATATGTGGCAGGTACCAGTGATGCTCAGTTGAAATTGTTCTTTGTTGCAGTTTCATTATATTTCAATTCCGGCTTGCTGCTGGAGCTACTGAATTTAGTGCTCTGTGCACACAGTGAGCTGTGTTCTTTATCCGGATCGTGTTTCGACATTTCGATTGCTTAAGATGAATGATGATATGATATTACGAAGGGCACTTCAGTTGTGTTCACTTTCGGTGATGCGTGGCCTTATGTCTTTGGGTGTGTGCTGCAGCTGCCTTTCCTTGTTTGAATCCTTCAATGAGATGCGTTTTAATTAAGATGATTCGGCTGGCCTTAAAATCGGATACTTTGTGTCTGTTGCTTGATAGAACGTTGAAAGAATGTTGATAAAATGTTGATAGAATGTTGAGGGAATGTTAAGAGAATGTTGATACAATGTAGCGAGTATGTTCAGAGAATGTTGATAGAACGTTGAGAGAATGTTCAGAGATTGTTAACAGAATGTTGAGAGAATGTTGGTAGAAAGTTGAGAGAATATTGATATAATGTTGAGAGAATGTTAAGAAAAAGTTGAAAGAATGGTGAGAGAATGTTGATAGGACGTTAATAGAACGTTGAGAGAATATTGAGAGAATGTTCAGCGAATGTTGATAGAATGTTGTGATAATGTTCAGAGAATGTTAACATCACGTTGAGAGAATGTCGAAAGAATGTTGAGAAAATGTTGATAGAATGTTGAGAGAATGTTGAGAGAACGTTTGTTGGAACACTATTTATGAGACAAGACCGATGGCGACCTTTTCAATTCTTGCTCTCTCTCTCTCTCTCTCTCTCTCTCTCTCTCTCTCTCTCTCTCTCTCGCTCTCTAATAATAGTGAATGTGATGTTGGTGGAACAGGAAAAATGACGTCATTCTCATTTCTTGCTCTCTCTCTCTCTCTCTCTCTATTAATAATGGACGTGATGCTAGTGGAACAAGACCAATGGCGTCCTTCTCATTTCTTGCTCTCTCTCTCTCTCTCTCTCTCTCTCTCTCTCTATAATAATGGACGTGATGCTAGTGGAACAAGACCAATGGCGTCCTTCTCATTTGTTGCTCTCTCTCTCTCTATCTCTCTATTAATAATGAATGTGATGTTGGTGGAACAGGACGAATGGCGCCCTTCTAATTTCTTTTCTCTCTCTATCTCTCTCTCTCTATTAATAATGAATGTGATGTTGGTGGAACAGGACCAATGCCGTCCTTCTCATTTCTTGCCCTCTCTCTCTCTTTCTCTCTCTCTCTCTCTCTCTCTCTTTCTCGCATCTATTAATAAGGATTGTGATGTTGGTGGAACAGGACGAATGGGGTCCTTCTCATTTCTTGCTCTCTCTATCTCTCTCTCTATTAATAATGAATGTGGAACAGGATGAATGGCGTCCTTCTCATTTCTTGCTCTCTCTCTCTCTCTCTCTCTCTCTCTCTCTCTCTATCTCTCTATTAATAATGAATGTGATGTTGGTGGAACAGGATGAATGGCGTCCTTCTAATTTTTTTCTCTCTATCTCTCTCTCTCTCTCTCTCTCTATTAATAATGAATGTGATGTTGGTGGAACAGGATCAATGGTGTCCTTCTCATTTCTTGCCCTCTCTCTCTCTCTCTCTCTCTCTCTCTCTCTCTCTCTCTCTTTCTCGCATCTATTAATAAGGATTGTGATGTTGTGCAACATGACCAATGGCGTCCTTCTCATTTCTTGCTCTCTCTCTCTCTCTCCCTCTCTCACTCTCTCTATTAATCTTCTACCTTTTATGTCTCTTTCCATATATTTTTTACCTGTTTCCAATGATCTTCTTCTATTATTTATTGTATTTTCTAGTTGTTGGAGGACTTGGTATTTGTTTGATATTGTGACTGCGAATTTATCTTTAATTCCTTATTCTTTAAAAAACCCTACATTTTTGAAATACTTTCTACCCTTATTCGTTGTAGTATACCTTTTTAGTTTAATTTTAAGTTTGGCTAACAGAAGATGATGATCAGAAGCTATATGTGCCCCTCTATATACTTTTACATCCTGTAAGGATGACTTAAATTTATTATTAATACATAAGTGATCAATTTGATTTTCCGTTCTATGATCTGGTGACACCCATGTAGCTTTGTGCATTCTTTTATGTTGGAATATTGTTCCTATTAAGCTCATTTGATTAAGGGCGCAGAAATTCACAAATATCTCTCCATTCTCGTTTATATCTCCAAGTCCATGTTTTCCTATAATCTCTTCGAAGCCTCTGTTGTCTGATCCTACCTTAGCATTTAGGTCTCCATCAAGATTATAATATCCTTGGCTCGTCTTGCATCCATCTGACATTGTATCTGTTTATAAAAATCATCTTTAACTGAGTCATCTTTATCGTTGGTTGGTGCATAGCATTGTATAATGTGTAATTTTATTTTGTTTTTGGTTGTTCTAAATGTTGCTCTCACCAGTCTTGGTCCCACTGCCTCCCATTCTATTAGTGTCTTCTGCGCATTCTTTGATAGCAGTATAGCTACCCCTTCGCTATGTTGTGCTCCTGGTGGCCTGATGATAAAATCATCTCCCCTGTATTCAATTTTATTCTCTCCGCTCCCAGCCATCTTGTTTCACACATTCCCAGAATATCTATCTTGTAGTTGGTCATTTCTGCTGCCACTTGTGCCGCTTTTCCCTGTTCGTTAAGGGTACGAACATTCCAGGTGCCAATTCTGTATGATTTCCTGGTAGACAAAAGGTGAGTCGGCAACCCGGACTCCTTATGGCTTTCTCCGGATTGCGTCATACGTCTCTTAGACAGAGAGCCCTTCTCTTTCCTGGTTGACGGATTTACTTTATCTTTCTTTGCCTTGTTCATGTTTGTGAAGTTTTTTTGGCTTATTTTTTTTACAGTATGGGATAACCAGTCCCATTCCTAACCCTCCTTTCTCGCCTCTTACGAACATGCCTTGTAGGGTACAGCGCCGCTATTCTTTTCTCCCCTTTCGGGCCCCGGCAGCGCACGGGCTCTCTATTAATAGTGAATGTATTGTTGGTGGAACAGGACCAATGGCGTCCTTCTCATTTCTTACTCTCTCTCTCTCTCTCTCTCTCTCTCTCTCTCTCTCTATTAATAGTAAATGTGATGTTGGTGGAACAGGACGAATGGCGTCCTTCTCATTTCTTACTCTCTCTCTCTCTCTCTCCCTCTCTCTCTCCCTCTCTCACTCCCTCTCTCTCTCCCTCTCTCTCTCTCTCTCTATTAATAGTGAATGTGATGTTGGTGGAACAGGACCAATGGCGTCCTTCTCATTTCTTGCTCTCTCTCTCTCTCTCTCTCTATTAATAGTGAATGAAATGTTGGTGGAACAGGACCATTGGCGTCCTCCTCAATGTCTTCTTCTTCGCTATTACTTGTTGGCGCATAAGCTGGAATTATGTTTTTATCCATTGGTCTACCTCTAAATTTTAGTAGCAGAATTATGTCTGATACTGGCCAAAATTCCTTCACTGTTTTGCTTCTTTCTCAATCTAACATGATGCCTACACTTCTTTCGTGTATGGCTCCCCAACAGTAAATTACATTTTCTCTGTCGTGTTGTAATAATCCTGTTCTTTTCCATCTAATTTCACATAGTCCTAAGATGTTCAATTTCATTCTCTTAATTTTTTTACTGATGTTTTCTAGCTTGCGAACTTGTTATGTTGATCTAATGTTCCAAGTTCCTATTAATACTGTCTCTTTATTTTTGATCGCTTGATGACAATCGGGTGTCACCTGTAGCACATGGAGCTATGATCTTCCATACAGTAGCTTGATGACAATCGGGTGTAGCATATGAAGCTTTGATCTTCCATATAGTAGCTTGATGACAATCGGGTGTAGCATATGAAGCTTTGATCTTCCATACAGTAGCTTGCTGACGAATTGGTGTCACTTGTAGCACATGGAGTTATGATCTTGCATACAGTAGCTTGCTGACGATCGGGTGTCACCTGTAGCACATGGAGCTATGATCTTGCATACAGCAGCTTGATGACGATCGGGTGTCACCTGTAGCACATGGAGCTATGATCTTCCATACAGTAGTTTAATGACGATCGGGTGTCACCTGTAGCATATGAAGCTTTGATCTTCCATTCAGTAGCTTGCTGACGATCGGGTGTCACCTGTAGCACATGGAGCTATGATCTTCCATACAGTGGCATGCTGACGATCGGGTGTCACCTGTAGCACATGGAGCTATGATCTTCCATACAGTAGCTTGATGACGGTCGGGTGTCACCTGTAGCACATGGAACTATGATCTTGCATACAGTAGCTTGATGACGATCGGGTGTCACGTGTAACACATGCCGCTCTCTACCGGAGCAAGAGAATAATGTAATTAAATCAGCTCTGATATATAACAATGGACAAAATATGTAAAATATATGTCCATAAAGAAGAATTGTGGAGATGAAGACAGTTCATTCACTTTTATTATAGTGACCATCGTCATTATATAATTACAGTATCTACACAATAATAAAGACACAGATGCACAGTTAACACATAGTAGATTGTAATGTTACTTCTATAATTCATGATTCACATTAGTGTCAATTAAAATTCACGTCACTTACTCCACCATAAACCTTTATCACTCCCGCAAGCTGAGAAAACATCCGGAAAATTGGATTTAAAAAAAGTACAGAAAAAATAATCTCGTCACTTCGGTACTTTCTTCTACTTCCTTATTTCCATTTTTTCTACTTCAAATGTTGCTGGCGTTATACGTTCTACTTCAAATGTTGCTGGCGTTATACGTTGTACTTCAAATGTTGCTGTCGTTATACGTTCTACTTCAAATGTCGCTGTCGTTATACGTTGTACTTCAAATGTTGCTGCCGTTATACGTTCTACTTCAAATGTTGCTGGCGTTATACGTTCTACTTCTAATGTTGCCAGCGTTATACATCCTACTTCAAATGTCGCTGTCGTTATACGTTCTACTTCAAATGTTGCTGTCGTTATACGTTCTACTTCAAATGTTGCTGCCGTTATACGTTCTACTGCAAATGTTGCTGGTATTAAACGTTCTACTTCAAATGTTGCTGGCTTGATACGTTCTACTTCAAATGTGGCTGTCGTTATACGTTCTACTTCAAATATTGCTGCCGTTATACGTTCTACTTCAAATGTTGCTGCCTTTATACGTTCTACTTCAAATGTTGCTGGTATTAAACGTTCTACTTCAAATGTTGCTGCCGTTATACGTACTACTTCATATGTTGCTGGCGTTAAACGTTCTACTTCATATGTTGCTGCCGTTATACGTTCTACTTCAAATGTTGCTGGTATTAAACGTTCTACTTCAAATGTTGCTGGTATTAAACGTTCTACTTCAAATGTTTCTGGTATTTAACGTTCTACTTCATATTTTGCTGGTATTAAACGTTCTTCTTCAAGTGTTGCTGGTATTAAACGTTCTACTTCATATGTTGCTGGTATTAAACGTTCTACTTCAAATGTTGCTGGTATTAAACGTTCTACTTCAAATGTTGCTGGCGTTAAACGTTCTACTTCATATGTTGCCGACGTTGTACGCTCTACTTCAGGTTCTGAACGGTTGCATTATTTTCGCCATATGATGCTGCAGATGACCTTGTCTAAAACACCCACTTTGACATGTCTCCTAATCCTTCTTGCCGTTTCTTCTCCTCTTCACTATGTCGCTTGTGGTAATGAACCACGATGTGTACAATGGATTTGTGTCGACAAAATAAGTTATAGTTACTTTTCTAATCGAACATAGAACTAAGGAAAATGTCAGTGGGCACAGAGATACAGAGATGATAATGGCCGTGGCAAGAACATACACCGCGGAAGCCAACAACGAGCATTACACGATGTAATCTTTTTTGAATCCCCAGCGGACATAGGGGAAGACCAATATATTCTTGGAGAAGACAGGTGGAAGCAGATATGAAGATGATGGGGAAGGCATGGAATGATCTTAAAAGAATAACAAGAAACAGAACGGCCCGGAAAGTGTTTAATGATGACATCAATTTCATACGGAGTTTAAAAATAGAAGAAAACGAAACGTTTATAATATCCCATCTCAATTTAACTTAATTATAAAACATAATATGTATTGCTAGTACATGCCATTAATAACCTGCCTATTTCAATTATAGTCATTAGCCTTTAAACATGTTATACAGGGCTGTAACACAGGAAAGCCATGAACGTGCTGCAAGTCTACCTAGAGTAATGAGGTGCTTCTGAAAGAGACCATGATCATATTATCCAATACGAGTAATGAAGAATTTCTGAAAGAGAACACGGACTAGTCCAATTTGAGTAGTGGCAAATTTCTTAAAGAGATCACGAACTAGTCCAATTTGAGTAATGGCAAATTTCTTAAAGAGATCACGAACTAGTCCAATTTGAGTAGTGGCAAATTTCATAAAGAGACCACGGACTAGTCCAATTTGAGTAATGAAGAATTTCTGAAAAAATCACGAAGTAGTCCAATTTGATTAATTAATAATTTCTGAAAGAGATCACTAACTAGTCCAATTTGAGTAATGACGACATTTCTTAAAGAGATCACGGACTAATCCAATTTGATTAATGAATAATTTCTTAAAGAGATCACGAACTAGTCCAATTTGAGTAATGACGGCATTTCTTAAAGAGAGCACGGACTAGTCCAATTTTCAGTAATGAATAATTTCCGAAAGAGATCACGAACTAGTCCAATTTTATTAATGAATAATCTCCGAAAGAGATCACTAGCTATTTCAATACGAGTAATGAAGAATTTCTTAAAGGGATCACGAATAAATGGTCAAATTCGAGTGATGATGGGCTTCTGAAAGAGATCACAAACAATTAATCCAATAGGAGTAATGGAGAATTTCTGAATGAGACCTAATAAAAAATAAAATAAAAATTGCAGTATGTTTGGAAGAATATATGTCTCTAGCAAGATATCCCACATAACCTTGCACTTATTAAAGTCAGTCTGAAACAATCTATGTCTTTAGCCAGATCTCACACATAACCTTGCACATATTAAAGTCAGTCTGAAATAATCTATGTCTCTAGCCAGATCTCCCACATAACCTTGCACTTATTATAGTCAGTCTGAAATAATCTATGTCTCTAGCCAGATCTCCCACATAACCTAGCACTTATTAAAGTCAGTCTGAAAGAATCTCCGTCTCTAGCCATATCTGCCACATAACCTTGCACTTATTGCAGTCCGTCTGAAAAAATCTCCGTCTCTAGCCAGAAATCGCAAGTCCTCTGCTGTCAAATGCCATGAGTTTTTTTGTTGTCTTGAAGCCACCTTCATTTTGATATGTTCTTTCTTTCGTAGTCCTTACACCATTCCATCCATTATTGTTCTTTACAGATCATTTTGTTGTTGTCCGTAATATTTTAATTTCCTCCTCATAATGTTGCCTTCTCTTGAATTTGGAGGCCTCTTTGAAATATTCTCTTTGATCTGTATCTTGATCATTCCTGGCCCCATTAGACTCGGCATAGAGCTCGTTGTGTGTTTCGTCCTACGTCTCTTTTTTTGACAAATTGTTCGATCAATTAACGAGTTTATTTCTGTCAACATTGCTTTTGTTTTTGGTGTTATTTTCAGTGTCGTTCTAAGTCTTGCTTCCAGTATCCCTGGAAACGAGTTAAACTCCATAATTGATCAACCGCCCGTGCCAGTGAAATCATTCGAATTAAAATTGATCGTCTTGATGGATCCAAACAAAGAAAGGCAGCTGCATTCCCCATCATAGCAGCTACATCACACGCCAAAAAACATAGGCAAAGCGGCATCGAAAGTGAATGCAGCTGAACTGTCCTTTGTATACGATATCATCAATCATCGTAAGCAATCAGAATATCAACATGTCTGTTATATGAACATCATTCTCTTCCTAATTGTAAGTGAGATCGTTGCCTGCCTGGTCATTTCTCTTATACATGTATATATTAGTCTGGAGTTTAATTCATTGTATACAGTGTATTCTGCTTATGTACTTGTCGCTACAAACATTTAGTATTTTTTTTTCAAATCTCGTTTATTGTTTTCTAACTTTCAAGTGTACAGTTGAAGGTTGATAATATCAATATATATCTGAGCTGAATATAACGTTGAGTTCTCCTTACTTGTATTATTGTTTTCAATCCGACTGTGTCCACGACAACCTCCAATCTTGTTTCCAAGTTAAACTGTCTCCGTTACAATTTCTTATATCTTTATAACTGGGGGCACTGGTTGGTCTCGAGGCAAGACGCCGGCCTTGAGACAGAGAAGTTGTTGATTCAAATCCCGGTGGCATCAGTTGGGATATTTATGTATAATTTCTCTTTGCAGCAACCACCCCTTGTCTAAGCGCGAGGCCCGTCTTGAAACGTCAATTACTCAAGTACACAAAAAAATGTGTACCTCCGAAGACGGAGTTACCTACCTGTGCGGTGAGATACCCTTGTGCACACGGATGCCAGGGAAAAACGGATTAACGCGCAAAAGTCAGTTTCTAGTCTCTAGGGACTTCGACAAATGTAAAAGCTGGCGAAAGCAAATAAAAAATATATCTATCTTTATAATCAGCACATTCTGCATGGCAGCCGCGATAGCTCAGTGGTTAGTGAACTGGACTACAAAGGACAGGAGGTAGGGTTCGATTTCAACCGACGGATTCCTGTTCACCCAGCCTTTGATGGGTACTAGATTTTTTTCTGGGAAAGTAAAGCGGCACGGGCGTAATACCGACTACATTACCCCAACAATCATGTGCCGAAGGTCTGTAAAATTTATGATCACTAACACCATATTCCCTATACGCCACTTGGCGTGACGGGGGTACTTTACTTTCTTTATACCCTCTGCATACGACTCGAGGACGTATCATCATATCAATACGGCGAGTCTGCAGTAGAAGATTCTAAGCTAATGGGACCTAGCCATGATAAACTTGAGCGGTTGATAATAATTAGCTCAACAGATGCTATGAAGCTGATCCAAGTTATCTGTAGAGCCATCTACTTTATTTTGGGTTTCCTGAATCAGCAACAAGAATGTGGAGTTCGATGATTGATTATCGATTTCTGTTATGAATATTGCCGTTTGTGACGTCATTTAAATAACTTTCATTTTTTTAAGCTTACTTTTCAGTTCATTATATAAAGTCATGACTTAGATCTAAGAATACAAACAATGTAGAAACGATAATTGTGCCAAAGGTTGAATGTACACAACACAAAGAATATAATTACTTACATTGATCAAACTATGAATACACTGATATAGGATAAGCAAAAGCGGCGTTAATTTAGGAAACATCAAAACATCGGTCAACTAAACAAAGAGATCGTCAATGCATGTCCAGTATTTGTGTTTACATTTCTACTCTGGTACAACATTATGAGGTCATTATACGTAAATAGTAATGTGATTGTTGAGAAGGCATTGTATGTAAATAGTTTTGTAATTTTTGAGAGGTCATTGTATGCAAATAATTTTGTAATTGTTGAAAGATCATTGTATGTAAATAGCAATGTAATTGTTGAGAGGTCATTGTATGTAAATAGTAATGTAATTGTTGAGAGGTCATTGTATGCAAGTAGTTTTGTAATTGTTGAGAGATCATTGTATGTAAATAATTTTGTAATTGTTGAAAGATCATTGTATGTAAATAGCAATGTAATTGTTGAGAGGTCACTGTATGTAAATAGCAATGTAATTGGTGCGAGGCCATTGTATGCAAATAATTTTGTAATTGTTGAGAGATCAGTGTTTGTAAATAGTAATGTAATTGTTGAGAGATCATTGTATGCAAATAGTTTTGTAATTGTTGAGAGGTCATTGTATGTAAATAGTAATGTAATTGTTGAGAGGTCATTGTATGCAAGTAGTTTTGTAATTGTTGAGAGATCATTGTATGTAAATAATTTTGTAATTGTTGAAAGATCATTGTATGTAAATAGCAATGTAATTGTTGAGAGGTCACTGTATGTAAATAGCAATGTAATTGGTGCGAGGCCATTGTATGCAAATAATTTTGTAATTGTTGAGAGATCAGTGTTTGTAAATAGTAATGTAATTGTTGAGAGATCATTGTATGCAAATAGTTTTGTAATTGTTGAGAGGTCATTGTATGTAAATAGTAATGTAATCGTTGAGAGGTCATTGTATGCAAATAGTAATGTAATTGTCGAGAGGTCATTGTATGTAAATAGTAATGTAATTGTTGAGAGGTCATTGTATGCAAGTAGTGATGTAATTGTTTAGAGATCATTGTATGCAAATAGTTTTGTAATTCTTGAGAGATCATTGTATGTAAATAGTTTTGTAATTGTTGAGAGATCATTGTATGTAAATAGTAATGCACTTGTTGAGAGTTAATTGTATGTAAATAGTAATGTAATCATTGAGAAGGCATTGTATGTAAATCGTTTTGTAATTGTTGAGAGGTCATTCTATGCAAATAGTTTCGTAATTGTTGAGAGGTAATTATATGTAACTAGTAATGTAGCTCAGGCCAAGATAGCATTTCATAAAATGAAACAAAATAGCGTATGGAACAAATCTATGTCAATATAAATGAGAAAGAGAGTTCATCGGTGCTATATAAAACTAATTCTGACCTATGGAAGCGAATCATGGACAGTAGACAAACAAATGAAAAGACGATTGGAGGCCACCGAGATGGGACTTCTCAGAAGAATGTTGAAAGTTCCTTGGACAGCTAAAAAGACCAATGAGGAAGTTCTCAAAGAGGCCAACACAAAAAGGGAGCTCTTAAAAAACATCAGAAAAAAGCAATAAACATTTTTCGGACACATCATGAGAAGAGGAAAGTTGGAATATTTGGTTACAACTGGCAAAATAAAAGGAAAGAGAGATCGCGGGCGACAAAGAGAGAAAATACTGGATGGATTTGTGACATGGCATGGTAAACAGTCAACACTAGAACTGATACGATGCACTGTAGATAGAAGATTGTGGAGGGACATGATCACCTACGCCAACCGGTATGGCACATGATGATGATGAGTAATGTAATTGTTGAGAGATCATTGTATGTAAATAATTTTTTTAATTGTTGAGATGCCATTGTACGTAAATAGTAATGTATTTTGGTCAGAAGTCATTGTATGAAAATAGTAATGTATTGGTCAGAAGTCATTGTATGTAGATAGTAATGTATTGTGGTCAGAAGTCATTGTATGTTAATAGTAATGTATTGGTCAGAAGCCATTGTATGTAGATAGTAATGTATTTTGGTCAGAAGTCATTGTATGTAAATAGTAATGTATTGGTCAGAAGTCATTGTATGTAGATAGTAATGTATTTTGGTCAGAAGTCATTGTATGTAAATAGTAATGTATTTTGGTCAGAAGTCATTGTATGTTAATAGTAATGTATTGGTCTGAAGTCAATGTATGTAAATAGTAATGTATTTTGGTCAGAAGTCATTGTATGTTAATAGTAATGTATTGGTCAGAAGTCATTGTATGTAAATAGTAACGTATTTTGGTCAGAAGTCATTGTAGGGAGGTCAAAAAGTAATGCACACCAATTTTTTTCTCGGCTAATAATAAAGATAGGAATATGAAATTTTGCACACTTGGAATATGACATGTTCCAATTATGTGTCACCAAATTGCACAGCATTCTGAAAAATATTACGCAATCTATGAACCGTTAAAATGGAGCTTGTCAACAATGTCCGTTACAAACAGCGAATTGTCATAGAATTTCTGGTTGCGGAAAAAGAAACTGTGGCAAACATTCATAAACGACTGTGTGCAGTGTACAAATGTTCTGCAGTCGATAGGAGCACAGTTAGTCGCTGGGTTCAGAGAATTAAAGCTGCAGAAAGTGTACGAGTGGAGCTGCATGATTTACCGCGTTCTGGACGTGTTGCCTCGGCTACCAGCACAGACATGTTAAACCGGGCTGATGCCATTATTCGTAATGATAGGCGTATCACTAGTCAGCAATTGGCATTGCAGCTTACAGTCAGCAAGTGCAATCGCAATTTTTAAAACTCTCGGATATTCAAAGATTTGCGCTCGATGGGTTCCTCGGTGCCTAACAAATGATCACAGAGTTCAAAGGAAAACATTCTGTTCTGAATTGTTGGAGCGTTTCGGTGTTGAAGGAGAAATGTTTTTGTCAAAAATTGTTACCGGTGACGAAACGTGGGTACATTATTATGAGCCTGAAACAAAAATGCAGTCATTGGAATGGCATCATCCGCAGTCACCAAAAGAAAAAAATTCAAAACATCTCCATCAGCCGGAAAGGTTATGATCACTGTCTTCTGGGACATTGATGGTGTGATTCTTGTTGATGTAATGACAAGAGGTGAGACAATCAACTCGACAGCTTACATCAATACACTGACAAAACTCAAAAATCGGTTCCACAGAGTTCGGCCTAATAAGCCATCTGCAGATTTGTTGCTTCAACATGACAATGCACGCCCTCACACAAGTCTGGTAACACGGGAAGCAATCAACAAATTTGGTTGGACTGTACTGCCCCATCCTCCTTACAGCCCTGATCTGGCTCCCTCAGATTTCCATCTGTTTGGACCACTCAAAAAATTCCTGCGTGGGACACACTTTGACAATGATGAGTATGTGATCCGTGCAGTTAAAAAATGGCTACGCGAGCAGGACAAAACTTGGTACAAACGAGGCATTCATGACCTAGTTTCGCGTTGGCGTAAGGCAATACGCTTGGACGGAGATTATGTTGAAAAATAGGTAGTGTCAAGGGGATGTTCAGCTACAATCTGTGAAAATTTCACACATTTTGCCCGAATAGTTTCCGAGAAAAAAATTGGTGTGCATTACTTTTTGACCTCCCTTCAGTATATTAATAGTAATGTATATGTTGGGATATGATGTCAACGTAATATTATGGATGCTACAGAATTATAAACGCTAAAGAAGAAACAAACATGAAAATTGAAGCATGTATAATGAAGATTTATGCAAAACCTGAAAGAATGGAAAATAAGTGATGAAGACCTAAAACATCATAGCATGGAAATAAAGAGAAATTATTAAAACAAGTGGACCAATTTGGATAAGGTAAATTGTACGTCTTAAACACATGATGATTAATACCAGACCCAATAGTCAACCACGAAAAAGATGGATGAATGGAATATTAGAAGCACTAGGAAACATAACAGCAGCAGAGTCGAACAGAATAGCAAAAGACCGCAAAGTTATATCTCCCCTCGATCCTAAAATGCAAATGAGGAGGGGAAGAAAAAAAGAAGAGGAATAAACACATAATGGAAATATTGATATGAGCACGCACGTATTCTAGGAACGGATAATGATAAGTAATGAAGCATGAACTAAAATGAAGGGGACGTTTAACTTAAAACATTGAGCGATGGTTAGGTATACCAATCGCAGCCCATACCATCAAGACAAATGATACAATGGACTGGCGTTCTATGGCAGCTAATCATCACAGGGAACGTGGCAAAATGAAAATATTATTGTTAACGTTATTATCACTGTTATTACTATTATTACAGTTTTATTTATGTTATCACTTTCATCACTATTACCACTATCATTACTATTATTAACGTTTTTATCACAGTTATTACTATTATTACTATTATTACAGTTCTATTTCTGTTATCACTATCATCACTATTACCACTATTATTACTATTAATACCATCATTACTATTATTACTACTATTACTGTTATTACTATTATTACTACTATTACTATTATTACTATTATTACTATTATTACTATTATTACTATTATTACTATTATTACTATTATTACTATTTTTACTATTATTATTATTATTATTACTATTATTGTGATGATGTGCAAACATGTAATTTTCATTATTACTGCACAAAGGATACGCCCATAGACGCATAATAGTTGCAAAAAAAAACGAGAATCCCCCGAGGAGTAGATTGACATACGTGCACGAACTGCGATGCACAGATTGCGATCTATAAATAGTACCAATACGTCATTAGTGGAATTTCAATGTATAAAATCTAACTTAAGATTATCATCATCGATTCAGCTTTACGTATTGCATGGTGTCAACAAGACCGTCAGAGAAATGATAATTCATTACTAAGTTGTACAACTATACATACGCTACGCAAGTACTGTGCAAATACTATTATGAATTACTGTTGTGTAACTATATGAAAACAAACATACTACTTCAGCCAATGTTTGCTAAGTAGTACTAAGTCTTGTAGTTTAAATACATGATTTTCCTTTTTACCATTTCGTACCAGAAATCCGACACGTTAACATTGTTACGGTAATGTTGTAATACATAGTGCAGTCATGATAACTTAGTTATCGGCTCGAAGTTTCTGGAACTCGAGTACCCATCTTCTCGGAGACAAATAATAATAAAGGAATATTATTATAGAGGGAAACTTCCGAGGCGATAATTCAGGGAATCATAGGAGGAAGAGGTATGTACTACAGCACTAAGAAAAAAATTACAAAAAAACAACAACAGAAAAAAACAAAGAACAATATATGGTCCGAAGCAGGATCGAACCTCTACTCCACGGCACTGCGCCTTGCCATGAGAAGCTGAACGCTTAGGAACACTGCCACTCAGCTAATTAAAAAAAATAGCTATTGCGGACAATGTCTAGGATTGTAAATTCTCTTTATTTCCATTGAAGTCTGCTGTCAGGGTTGCAGTCACACCCTATATTCTTCAAGTCTACATAATGGATGTGGGCACTAGTAGACTCCTCAAGTCTACACAATATATACGATCACGTAAAACATTGTCCGCAATAGCTATTTTTTTTTTAATTAGCTGAGTGGTAGTGTTCCCAAGCGTTCGGCTTCTCATGGCAAGGCGCAGTGCCATGGAGTACGGGTTCGATCCTGTTTCGGACCATATATTGTTCTTTGCTTTTTTCTGTTGTTGTTTGTTTTTCTTTTTTCTGAGTGCTGTAGTACATACCTCTTCCTTCTATGATTCCCTGTCCATCTTCTCGTCACGTTTTGCTTACTAGTTAACATAACTTACATTCTTCAATTCTTTTGTGAGGGCACCATCTGCATCCTAGGAAAACAAAACAAATTGATATATGTTCGTAATGTAAATAAAAGAGATCATTTATATTCTCATCTATTCAGACCATATGTGGATAATTTAAAAAAAAAATATTTGGTAGAACGTAAGCAGGTATAGCCCAGGGATGGATAAATAGAGGCATTGAGTAAACGAGTGTGAGTGGTTTAGATAAATAGAGGCATCGAGTAAACGAGTGTGAGTGGGTTAGATAAATAGAGGCATCGAGTAAACGAGTGTGAATGGTTTAGATAAATAGAGGCATCGAGTAAACGAGTGTGAGTGGTTTAGATAAATAGAGGCATCGAGTAAACGAGTGTGAGTGGTTTAGATAAATAGAGGCATCGAGTAAACGAGTGTGAGTGGTTTAGATAAATAGAGGCATCGAGAAAACGAGTGTGAGTGGTTTAGTTAAATAGAGGCATCAAGTAAACGAGGGTGAGTGGATTAGATAAATAGAGGCATCGAGTAAACGAGTGTGAGTGGGTTAGATAAATAGAGGCATAGAGTAAAAGAGTGTGAGAGGGTTATAAAAATAGAGGTATCGAGTAAACGAGTGTAAGAGGGTTAGATAAATAGTGGCATCGAGTAAGCGAGTGTGAGTGGGGTAGATGGATAGAGGCCTCGAGTAAACGAGTTAGAGTAGTAAAAAAAATTAAAATACTCCCGTCACGCCAAGTGGCGTATAGGGAAAAATGCTATTAGTGACCCTATATTTTTCAGACCTTCAGCACATTATATTTGGGGTAATGTGGTCGGAACTAGTGCACGTCCCTGCTGCTTTATTTTCCCAGAAAAATAATCCAGGACCCATTTTAAGGCTGGGTGCACCCGGAAGCCATCGGTAGGCATCGAACCCTCCCCTTTGTCCTTTCTAGTCCAGTTCACTAACCACTGAGAAATCGCGGCTTCCAAACGAGTTAGAGTCGGTGATAAATAGAGGCATGGAGTAAGCGAGTGTGATTGGGTTAGATAAATAGATGCATCGAGTAAACGAGTGTGAGTGGGTTAGAAAAATATATGCATCCGGTAAACGAGTATGGGTGGGTTAGATAAATAGAGGCATCCAGTAAACGAGTGTGAGTGGGTTAGATAAATAGAGGCATCCGGTTAATGAGTGTGAGTGGGTTAGATAAATAGAGGCATCCGGTAAACGAGTGTGAGTGGGTTAGATAAATAGAGGCATCCGGTTAATGAGTGTGAGTGGGTTAGATAAATAGAGGCATCCGGTAAACGAGTGTGAGTGGTTAAGATAAATATACGCATCCGGTAAACGAGTGTGAGTTGGTTAGATAAATAGAGGCATCCGGTAAACTAGTGTGAGTGGTTAAGATAAATATACGCATCCGGTAAACGAGTGTGAGTGGGTTAGATAAATATATGCATCTGGTAATCGAGTGTGAGTGGGTAAGATAAATATACGCATCCGGTAAACGAGTGTGAGTGGGTTAGATAAATAGAGGCATCCGGTAAACTAGTGTGAGTGGTTAAGATAAATATACGCATCCGGTAAACGAGTGTGAGTGGGTTAGATAAATATAGGAATCAGGTAATCGAGTGTGAGTGGGTAAGATAAATAGACGCATCTGGTAAACGAGTGTGAGTTGGTTAGATAAATAGACGCATCCGGTAAACGAGTGTGAGTGGGTTAGATAAATAGAGGCATCCGGTAAGCGAGTGTGAGTGGGTTAGATAAATAGACGCATCCGGTAAACGAGTGTGAGTGGGTTAGATTAATAAAGGCATCCGGTAAGCGAGTGTGAATGGGTTAGATAAATAGAGGCATCCGGTAAACGAGCGTGAGTGGGTTAGATAAACAGAGGCATCCGGTAAGCGAGTGTGAGTGGATTAGATAAATAGGGGCTTCCGGTAAGCGAGTGTGAGTGGGTTAGATAAATAGACGCATCCGGTAAACGAGCGTGAGTGGGTTAGATAAATAGAGGCATCCGGTAAGCGAGTGTGAGTGGATTAGGTAAATAGAGGCTTCCGGTAAGCGAGTGTGAGTGGGTTAGATAAATAGAGGCATCCGGTAAACGAGTATGAGTGGGTTAGATAAATAGAGGCATCCGGTAAGCGAGTGTGAGTGGGTTAGATAAATAGAGGCTTCGAGTAAACAAGTGTGAGTGGGTTTGATAAATATAGGTATATAATAAAAGAGGATGAGTGGGGTAGATAAATTAATGCCTTGAGTAAACGAGCGTTGGTGTGTTAGATAATTGAGGCATCAAGTAAAGGAGTGTGAGTGGGTTAGATAAATAGATGCATCGAGTAAACGAGTGTAAATGTGGTAGATAAATAGAGGCCTAAAGTAAACGAGTGTGAGTGGGTTAGATAAATAGAGGCATAGAGTAAACAAGTGTGAGTGGGGTAGATAAATAGAGGCATCGAGTAAACGAGTGTGAGTGGGGTAGATAAATAAAGGTATCGAGTAAATGAGTGTGAGTGGGGTAGATAAATAAAGGTATCGAGTAAATGAGTGTGAGTGGGGTAGATAAATAAAGGTATCGAGTAAATGAGTGTGAGTGGGGTAGATAAATAAAGGTATCGAGTAAATGAGTGTGAGTGGGGTAGATAAATAAAGGTATCGAGTAAATGAGTGTGAGTGGGGTAGATAAATAAAGGTATCGATTAAACGATTCTGAGTAGAGTAAGTAAAGAGCCCGTCACGCCAAGAGGCGTTTAGAGAGTATGGTGCTAATGGACATAAATTTTACAGACCATCAAAACATGATTTCTTGGGTAATGTGGTCGGTATCATGCCCATGCCGCTTTACTTTCGCAGAAAATTTCCGGTACCCATTTAGCCCTGTAACCCTTTATACGTAAACGAGCGTGAGTGGGGTGGATAAATAACAAAATCAATTTAATTTAGCGTGAGTGGGTTTGATAAATAAAGACCTTAAGTTAATTGAACGTGGATGGGGTAGCATTAAGGGCTTCTATGTAACTAAGCATGAGTGGCGTGGATAAATACAGGCATCGATATATCCTAGGTGCGTCCATATACAACAAATTCATTGAAAAAGGCTGGTGAAGCTGCAGCCAGTAAGCTTCATCTCGCAGCGATCATGAAGAACCATTTAACTTAAAGGATGAAGAAGACGATACAAGAAACGATGAAGCTAAATATATGATGACATACATAAGAACATATTTGAAGCAAATGAGCAGTGTCAAGAACATTGATTTTTCTATAGGTTCTGAGCGGAAAGTATGACACATAACTAGAAACTACAGATATCATTCAGCAACCTTCATATTATGATAGAGAACTAAAATCTGCATAACGTTTTCAGTTGCCTTCACAGCGGACAAAGAACTAGAATCAACAGATATTCAGCTACCTTCATAGTCAGACAGAGACCTAGAATCAACATATACTATTGAGCTACCTTCATAGTATCACATAGAACTAGAATCTAAATATACCATTCCATACATTCACAGATAACAATAGTCTACATATACCATTCAGTAATCTCCATAGCAGTGCAGAGACCCTAGAATCTACAGATATCATCATCCAGCTACTTTCATATACAAGGTACCACAAAACATCCGTATCACAAGCATATTCATGCGACATCCCGGCGAGCGCAGCCGTTTCTTCCTGGAGAATCGCCGTATAGTTCAGTCTGGGTTCACTGACATCACTAGGCATTAATAAATAACATGTACATATATTGGTGTCCTGTGGCTGCTCCTTAACTGTTGCATATTTAACTCGTATGCGCATGTATGTGTATATTTGTAAATGCACACATTATCACCTATACTATTCTCTGCTCCCCTCTACAAGACGACACTGTTATCATCTGGTGGTCTCCTATATTTCTTCCTTCTGCGGTACTTAATTTTGAGGTCTTGCAACATCATTTCCATCAGTACTGTACGATACTTTAATTTCTAGGTGTTCTGAGGTTACCCCATTATGAAACATTGCTATCTTTCCTATTCCTAAATATATTCCTTTTTTCCCTATTAGACCTATTCTTTATGATTTGTATATACACACTGACCTATATGTGGACACTTCTGGGTCTGTATGCATATGTAAACTTATGTCTGCACGTTTGTACATATACGACCCCTCTCTGCGTAATTTTAGAACCCTTCCAGTAAGAGCCCTTTACCTGCAATCGTGTCTCTCCCCCCCCTCCCCTCCCCATACCACCAAAAACGCTGGTTAGCTGACTACACTCGGCGAAAGTCATTTCGATTCTTGATCTGGTCATAACAGCCGCTAGGTGAATCATTTTATTCTAATTTCATAATATTATTTTATTTCAATACATAATTATTAGCTATCTGTTTTATTACATAATTATTAATTAACTTGTTTAAATGTATGATTATTTGTTATATAGGTAGTGTTAACTGTATTTACTTACATGCCAGTGTATGTGTATTTTATAGTTCCTGATGAATGCTTAATGAGCCACAATGTCGTTCGATTTTAAGTTGTCCGGTACTTAAGTAAAGCCTTTTTTTTTTTTTTTGCAAATTCGTTAGATTTCTCCAGCTACTTTCATTGTAGAATAGAGAATTACACTTTACAGTTATAATTTCACTTACTTTCATAGTATAAAAGAGAATTAGACTTTACAGATTTAATTCAGCTACTTTCATATTGGAACAGAGAATTAGACTTTGCGGATATAATTCAGCTTCTTTCATTGGAACATACAATTAGACTTTGCAGATATAATTCAGCTTCTTTCATTGGAACATACAATTAGACTTTGCAGATATAATTCAGCTTCTTTCATAGTAGAACAGATAATTAGACTTTGCAGATATAATTCAGCTACTTTCACAGTAGGACAGACAACTAGAGTCGATAGATAACGTTCACCTACATTTATAGTAGAACAGAGAATTAGACTTTACATATATAATTCAGCTACTTTCATAATGTTTGACATTATAGTGAAGGAAAGCAAAAATAAAGGACTCAGCCTTAATAGCAAAAAGACAGAGGTAATTGTAACAACAAAGAAAAAAGACATCACCTCAGGGCAAAATAAAGACATGTGGAACAATATTAAAACAGGTAAATGAATTTAAATATTTGGGAACTTTGTTAACCTCAGACGAAAGATGTACAAAAGAGGTGAGATGCAGAATGGCTCAGGCAAAAGCAGCATTCCAAAAATATGAGGAAGATACTATGCAATACATTTATGACAATAGAAAGAAGAAAAAGAGTTCTTAAATGGTATTTAGAGCCAGTCTTAACATTTGGACGCGAATCATGGACAATAGGACAACAGACATGAAAATCACTGGAGTCTGTAGAAATGTGGTTTTACAGAAGAATTTTGAGAGTAACATGGACAGCTAAGAAGAGTAATGAAATCGTTCTGATAGAGGTCAAAGCAAAAATAGAGCTAATTTCCAATATTAGGAAGAGACATTCATCATTTTTTGGCCATGTAATGAGAAGAGAACAACTGGAATATATTGTAACAACTGGAAACATTGAGGGACGAAGAGATAGAGGGAAGCAAAGAGAAACAATAAAAGACAGCTTAAGAGAATGGCTTACCAGAAGGTCAACAACAGAAATGATAAATAGCTGCCGAGATCGAATAGTGTGGGGAGACATGATCACCTACGCCAGCAGGCACGGTACTTGTTGATGATGATTTTCATAGTAACACAGAGCATTAGACTTTACAGATATATATTTTCAGCTACTTTCATAGTAGGAAAGACAACAAGAATCGCTGGATAACGTTCAGTTACTTTCGCAGTAGGACAGAGAGCTAGAATCGACATATATCTTTCGGCTATTTTCATAATAAGCTCACTGGTAGTTTGCGAATGCTGAATTTGTTTCTATATTGTTAAAATAACCAAATATCATGTTTTGATATGTTTGTTTTTGTATTCTTAAACTAACCACATATTATGCATTAATATATTGTTTCTCTGTTGAGCCAGCAAAAAAAGTCAGAAATAAACTTAAGATCATAAATTAATCATTTGATTATATATCAGACAGGAATCAAAGATTGTGCATTGATAATGTGTTTCTGGATTTAGCCACGAATCAAAGATCATGCATTAACCTTTTCTTTCTGCAATGGTTCACGAATCAAAGTTCACTCATTAACAAGTTCTTTATTTTCTGTATTGAGCTATAAATCAAAGATCATGCATTCTTATCTCACAATTACGCTCAGAAATGACCCACCTCTGAAACAATCAGTGCAAATTACATTTATCGATACTAAGTTGAAAGTGTATTAGCGTATAACACTTGAAATTATTGATATCTTATTCACATGCACGTTGTCAGTTATTGATGCCATTACTTACTGGCGGGTCTTTCCCGGCCTCAGAAACGATCTAAGGAATGGTTTAAACTTATCTCAATTTGAAGGCACAGTTGTCTAAAAGTTATGTTATTAATTGTATTTATTCTGTACAAAATACGTCACAGTGCCAGTGAGCGCCAGGGATACACATAGTCTGTCACTCAAAGTTGACTGTTTGCTTCTGAATCTGCTACACAACACAGAAGACCAAGAATCTGCTCCCTCTCCCATGGGTGATTCTGTAACAGACTGATAAGGCAAGTAAAGTAATATAAATATTTATATAATTTATATGTAAATATGTTTCTATGACCACAGCACATTGTTGGTGATGTGTTCGGTATCACGCCACGTCGCATTTATTTCCCAGAAGAATCTCTGGTACCATGTATTAAAGGCTGGGTGAACCTCGAAATCTTATCAGTCTAGAAAAAATCCACCACTGCTGGGGATTGAATCAGGACCCTTCTGATCAGAAAGCGAGCACATTAACCACGCAGCCACTAACGTTCCCTAACATTATCACGAAATACCAAACGTAATATTCATTGTGGATATATAGAATAATATGTAGAATTGGATGGAAGGAAAAGAAAACAAACGATGAAGTCTTAAAACAACTAAAAACGAAAAGAGAACTACTAAGCACAATTCAAACAAGACAAATGCGATTTTTGGGCCATGTTAAAAGACACAACAGCCTACTAAAAGTAATCCTGGAGGGGAAAATACAAGGTAAAGAGGCAGAGACAGACCAAGACTAACATGAACGAGTAACATCAAAAGATGGACAAATCAGCCTATGACAACCTGCACCATCAAAGCAAGAGATAGAGCAGAATGGCGCTCCATGGTAACCAACCTTCGTTGCGGAGAAAGCAATCGATGATGATGAATATTCATTGATGGGCAGAGTTTGAAAGGAAGTAGTCGCTGAGTGAAATAACATTCAGAAGACGCTGTGGAGGAAGAAAAGATAGAGGGGGAGAAGAGAAAGGAAAGGAAGACAACGTAGAAGAAGGGGATGAGCAGAAGACGAATACGCGAAAGAAGAGGGGTTGAGGAAAAAGGACAGGAGAAAGAAGAATGGAATCAAGGAGAAGGAGTGGCATAACAAGAAGAAAGAACTAGAGGAGACTAAAGAAGATGAAGCAGAATGGAAAGAAGAGGATAAGGAAGGAGAAGAAGTGGAGGTGGGGAATAACCCAAACCATCCATCCATCCATCCATCCATCCATCCATCCATCCATCCATCCATCCATCCATCCATCCATCCATCCATCCATCCATCCATCCATCTCATTCATCATCCAATAATCTATCTATCTATCTCTATCTATCTATCTATCTATCTATCTATCTATCTATCTATCTATCTATCTATCTATCTATCTATCTATCTATCTATCTATCTATCTATCTATCTATCTATCTATCTATCTATCTATCTATCTATCTATCTATCTATCTATCTGTCTGTCTGTCTGTCTGTCTGTCTGTCTGTCTGTCTGTCTGTCTGTCTATCTGTCTATCTATCTATCTATCTATCTATCTATCTATCTATCTATCTATCTATCTATCTATCTATCTATCTATCTATCTATCTATCTATCTATCTATATATCTATCCATCTATCTAGATCTATCTATCTGTCTGTCTGTCTGTCTGTTGTCTGTCTGTCTATCTATCTATCTATCTATCTATCTATCTCTATCTATCTATCTATCTATCTATCTATCTATCTATCTATCTATCTATCTATCTATCTATCTATCTATCTATCTATCTATCTATCTATCTATCTATCCATCTGTCGGTTTGTCTCTTTCTCTGCCTGTCTATATATACACATACATGCGACAAATGAAAAGAGATCTACCAAACAAAACTGAAACAAGAAAAATGAGATTATTGGGGCATGTTTCTTGGTTTTTTCCCTCTTATCCTTTTTGCCTCTTCTTATTATTCTAGCTCTTCTTCTTTTCCTCATTCACTTCTTCTTCTGCTCTCAACATTTCTCTCTATTCCACATCTTCTTCCTACTTGACCGCACATGCGACGATTCCGAATCCCCATTAGTCACCTCTTGCGACACGCGCGGCAGGTAAGAGTTTCTCTATTCTTTTCTCTCCGTCACCGTGGGTGCCGAGATGGCTACAGCTAATGTATTTCTAAACTTTACTTATGTCTCACTTGTAATGAAGAAAGCCCCGGCATCGGCATACATCAGCAATAGTAATATGTGTCGTAAAGATAGATTATTACGTTGTACTTTGTTGTGCACCTTAATATCAAATGCATATGCTTACCGCTATTATTCTGTTCGCAACCGCGTCCCTTTGTGTATATCATACTTCATATACTGGTAATGAGTGTCAGATGTTCACGTAATTATTAATTCATAATTACTTACTCTGGGTATCTCTAATAACGGAACAATAACCTAGGATGACGTGGTAATTATTTTAGTGCTTATAACGTATTTGTATCAGTATATTCATGATTTGACAAAAGTATCATTTATTACACATATTTGTGTCATATTTATTACACTATTGAGCACAGTATATCAGAGAGCAATTGCTTTCAATTCTATCTATATTTTTATACAAACAGTGATGAATAACCTTAACGATAGTTTATTTCCATGCATCTACAACAATTTTGTAGCGGCTCTACATGTTTGTTTTCCACACAGTGATGAACAACGTTGGTGACAGTTATTTACATCCATCTACACTTATTTTATATCCGCTATACATACTTACCGGTAGACATAATAGTAAAAGAAAGCAACAAGAAAGGTCTCAGATTGAATAGTAAGAAAACAGAAGTAATGGTTATATCGAAGAAACAATCACCACCAGCATGCAGCATAAAAATAAAGAGGACAAATTTCAAACAAGTGCAACATCTGAAATACTTGGGCACAATAATAACATCAGATGGAAGATGCACAACAAAAATAAAAAGCAGAATAGCTCAGGCCAAAATAGCGTTTCAGAAATTGAAAAATATCATATGCCACAAATCTATGTCAATAGAAATGAGAAAGAGAGTCCATCGGTGCTATATAGAACCAATTCTGACCTATGGAAGCGAATCATGGGCAGTAGACAAACACATGAAAAGACGATTAGAGGCCACAGAGATGGGATTTCTCAGAAGAATGAAAGTTCCCTGCACAGCTAAAAAGACCAGTGATGAAGTTCTCAAAGAGGCCAACACAAAAAGGCAGCTCCTAAAACATCAGAAAGAAACAATCAACATTGTTCGGGCACATCATGAGAAGAGGAAAGTTGGAATACTCGGTTACAACTGGCAAAATAAAAGGCACGAGAGATAGCGAACGACAAAGAGAGAAAATACTAGATGGCTTGGTGTAATGGTATTGAAAGCAGTCAACAACAGAATTGATATGATGCACCGCGATAGAAGATTGTGGAAGGACATGATCGCCTACGCCAACCGGTATGATACATCCTTTCCCCTTCTGTCAAGCCAGCATTTTTTAACCTACGACCTCTAGCGTTTAACATCGTAAAGAACGTTTTCAGCAATTAGTTATGTTTTATTCAAGCCAGTTTGCTTTAGTCCATAGCCAATTATCGTTGCACATCGGATATACCCATACTAGATCACATTCCCTCTCTAGTATATCCCTCAGCGTGCAGAGACTAACGCCACTCGTATTGTGTTTGTTTACATGTTTTTTTGGTTTCCTTCGTGGCGCTCCCATCTTGGCATCTCCCATCGTTGTATCTCCCATCTTGTCATCTCCCATCGTTGCATCTCCCATCTTGGCATCTCCCATCTTGGCATCTCCCATCGTTGCATCTCCCATCGTTGCATCTCCCATCGTTGCATCTCCCATCGTTGCATCTCCCATCGTTGCATCTCCCATCGTTGCATCTCCCATCGTCGCATCTCCCATCTTGGCATCTCCCATCGTTGCATCTCCCATCTTGGCATCTTCCATCTTGCATCTCCCATCTTGGCATCTTCCATCTTGGTATCTCCCATCTTGGCATCTCTCATCTTTCATCTATGGCATCTCCCATCTTGCATCTCTCATCTTTCATCACTATAATGGTATCTCCCTTTGTTGCATCTCTCATCTTAGTATCTCCCACCTTGGCATCACCTATCTTGGCATCTTCCATCGTTGCATCTTTCATCATGTTATCTCCCATCTTGGCATCTCCCATCTTGGCATCTCCCATCTTGGCATCTTCCATCTTGTCATCTCCCATCTTGGCATCTTCCATCTTGGCTTCTCCCATCTTGTCTTCTCCCATCTTGGCATCTCCCATCCTGACATCTCCCATTTTGACGTATTATTCGAACCGCTTGTTGTTCATGGCTCCAGATTCAGATTTATGACTTGATATTTTGTTCAAAGTTCCAGGGTGTGTTGACAACGCCAGTGCGGTCCATAAGCCATACCTCACATCAGCTAAAATGTGTAAACCTGTCAGTGGTTCAACACCTCTTATATATGCGTTCTCTGGTGTGCATGAAAGTGAAATATATTTGGTCAGACTTGGCATTCCCAGAGACTCCAACCACAGATATCGAGTCCAGCAATTTGATCTCTTACTTAACATGATGTTCTTTGTGTCACTGCTGAAGCACGAATTCGTTAAAATCGGTTTCTAAATCCATAGCAGTTCTTGTGTTCCCATAGTCAAACTACTTATAGTCTGTACAATCGCAATTCTTTAGTCTCATAGTCAAACTATTTGTGATGACTGCACAAGCAAAACTGTCTTTCCCTGCAGTTTTCCCTTCAACCTGTACTGTGAAAACACAATCTCTCAACGGGTAAAAATAACAGACCCGTTTATGTAAATTACTCTAATGCTCGCACTAGTAGTAGTAGCCTCTGTCAGGTATAGTTGGCTATATATATTGCACCGCTCATAGCAAGTGTCCTCTACAGGGTGTGATCTTGGGCATTAGAAAAATAAGAGTCTTGTTGTTGCACATGCAACATGTTTCCTCTCTCCAGGGTGTAATATTGGGCATTAAAAACATAAGAGTCAAGTTGTGCACATGCAACATGTTTCGTCTCTCCAGTGTGTGATCTTGTGCATTAGAAAAATAAGAGTCAAGTTGTGCACATGCAACATGTTTCGTCTCTCCAGTATGTGATCTTGTGCATTAGAAAAATAAGAGTCAAGTCGTTGCACATGCAACATGTTTCGTCTCTCCAGTATGTGATCTTGTGCATTAGAAAAATAAGAGTCAAGTCGTTGCACATGCAACATGTTTCGTCTCTCCAGTATGTGATCTTGTGCATTAGAAAAATAAGAGTCAAGTTGTTGCACACGCAACATGTTTCGTATATCCAGTAAGCCGAGCATCGGCTTTCTCGAAAACGAAAATCAGCCATCAACGATCTGCTATCGGCTCTTTTTGTTCAACGTGATAACTACGAGTGATAACTAGAGCAGTACTGGCGACACCCGTATCCATTCTTCACCAGATCATATGACCTCGTCTGACCAAACCTCTACAACCACATCCACTACCTCATTCATCAATAAGTGTTCTCTTGTAAGTGCTCTATGCAGTAATTATTCTATGTCCTGGTTTATTCATGAATTATCGACATTATATATGTTGTATCTCTTCACCTCAAAAATCACTGGAGTCTGTAGAAATGTGGTTTTGCAGAAGAATGTTGAGAGTACCATGAACAGCTAAGAAGTGTAATGAAAAAGTTCTGAAAGAGGTCAAAGCCAAAAGAGAACTAATTTCCAATATTAGGAAGAGACAATCATCATTTTTTTGGCCATGTAATGAAAAGAGAACAACTGGAATATATTGTAACAACTGGAAAAAAATTAGGGACGAAAAGATAGAGGGAATCAGAGAGAACAAATACCAGACAGCTTAAGGGAATGGAACGGACAAGGGGTAGGGTTCGATCCCAACCGACGGCTTTCGGGTTCACCCAGCCTTAAATGGGTACCGGATTTTTTTCTGGGAAAGTAAAGCAGCACGGGCGTAATACTGACCACATTACCCCAAAAATCATGTGCTGAAGGTCTGTAAAATATAGGGTCACTAACACCATATTTCCCTATACGCCACTTGGCGTGACGGGGGTACTTTACGTTTTACTTTTTAAGAGAATGGCTTGGCAGAAGTTCAACATCAGAAATGATAAATAGCTGCCGAGATCGAAAATTGTGGAGAGACATGATCACCTACGCCAGTAGGCCCGGTACTTGATGATGATGATCTCTTCATCGGTTAGAAGGTAGATACGTGTTCGGCAAATTCTTATTTTATCTTCCATTGTGGGAAAATCACAGAGGTACCACTTTGCCTGCAATATTTGTTCACAGTGCACCTGCGACGATACGCATTCCCTTTTTCTGTATGTTTTACTGTTTATTTCAACGTATTTCTGATTATAAGAATCGGTAGTTTATAATCAACCACAGATTGGCCCAACCTCTGTTATAAGCAAAGCAAATGGGTTCGTTGAAACGCTGACACAGCTACTACCCTAATTTCACAGAGCCCATCCTGGCTTTCAACATCATCTTGTCGACCTCACTGGTAAAGAAGGCAAACCCCACTCACAGGTGTCGCAATGCCGACACTTAACAAAGATTAATCAATTAGTCAAGGCTATAGCGTTACCACAATGCAAAACACAGTTAACTCATTTTTCTAGAGAATAATCTACTAGCTAGAGAGGCATTATATCCTTCTAGTTACCAACTAGAATGCCTTCCAAACAGAGAGAAGTCGGTAAATGATACGGTCTTTGGCGATGACGTTTTCGAGAGCTTCTTGAATGTATTGAAACCTGTGCTGCTGATCAATTGATGTAAAAGAGGTATACAATAAAGAAATTTGGGATTTCAAGTTTCTCACTTCTTTAACTCAATATTATATTCTTCCCTCTGAACAACTGGATTTTTGCACCCGTTTTCCAACGAAGTATTAGCCTCCTTCAGTAATAGTTCACTATGGATTTTGATGCACCCATATCAATGTTAATTTTGTTCTTTTATTTCACCATATATTCTATTTTTTCTTTAGTAATCTGTCTGTTTCATCTTTCAGTTAGAGCTTTAAAGTGTGTTTCCAAAGATTGCAGTCTGTAGCTATTTCTTCCTATGCTGCAGGGTTTATATTTCAGATTCTTCATGGCACGTTTACACACATCTGCAAATGGAAGTTTTGGGCGTCTCCTAGTTCTTTTGTTATTTGAAAGTTGTTTATAGAGTATATCTTTTGGTAGTTAGTCATCGCCCTTACGGTGTAATTGGTCAAACCAACATAACCTACTTTTTTTTTAGCAGCGTGTAAATTTTCGGGAGCCCTGTGCGAGTGAGGACCTCCACGTTTGTCACTTTGTCCGTCAAGGTGATACTAACAATAAGACGCAGAAATCTTATATGGAATGAATTCAGTTTTCTCCCCTGCTTTGCATAAATTGTCATGATTGACTGCTTTACAGAAGAATAATAATAATGAAGGCACTGTAAACTGCGGCTGCTGTTTTGCCAAACACGCCCAGGTAAACGATCCAACCAAGAGACGGGTAACGATCCAATCAATGGTCGGGGTTCCAAGACATTGATAATTAAACTATCAATTATGGGTCTGTCGTCCAATAGTAGATTATTACAGCATACAACGCCGGTTGGCACGTCCGACAGCGCAATGGGTCTCAGCAGTCTACACAATAATTGTTTTTCATTCCACAATTATTCCACAATTAATGTATTAAGAGGTTAAATATGCCGCATAAACAAAGATGGTCCTGCACATCATTATGCCTAAAATTGGTGCCCTGCGGTTTGAGGGCACCTGATATACTTCACAATGTCTCATAATCTGTTAAATTGACATTGCTAGGCACCAAGAACTGCTTTAAGATGAAGAGATGGGTCTCGTTGGTTATGGTTTGCCGAGGTCCCGGTATCGCTGCAACCGAATTATAATCCATAATTGCTCAATCGCCCGTGCCAGTTTAAACATCTGAATTAAACCTCATCTCAATAAAGGATTAAAACAAAGAAGGGCAGCTACAGTACCCATAATTACAGCTACAGTAACCATAATTACAGCTATATTACCCATAATTACAGCTACAGTACCCATAATTACAGCTACAGTACACTCCAAAAGACAGACCACTTCCCAAAATTGTTCAATAACAAACTGAAGGTTGTAACCAACATCAAATACACTTTGCACCCACTGTTATACAAAATGTACTTTACACGAATACTTCAGGATTTGGTGCTTTCAAAGTAACCTTATACATGATGGCACAAATAATTGTTACCATCAACTTCAAGACCAACGCTAAATACAAAACGAGTACCATGTGCGCTCTACTCAATACTATCTTGACTGAATATACAACACACAAGATAAATAAAGAAAACCATTTTGCATTAGACGCTTGCGAATCGCAATTTTGAAAAAAAAGCACAAAGAAATATATAATCTTTCGGGTATGAAATGTTATATATATTATACTGTAATTACTGGCATGCCGAACATCTACACGCTGCTCAAACAACGTAGTTTACGCTGGCTTGGCCACTTAGACCGTTTGAAAGATGGCCGCATATCAAAAGATATACTCTACGGACAACTGGAAGATGGCATAAGAACTAGGGGACGTCCAAAACTTCGATTTGTAGACGTGTGTAAACGTGACATGATGACTCTGAACATATACTCTGTAGTTGCGAAACAATAGCTGTAGACCACAATCTTTGGAAACACACTCTAAAGCTGCAACTCAAACAAAAAGCAGACAGATTCATAGAAAATGAGAATACACGGCGAAAGTAAAGAAAAAAAAAAAACATTTCTAGGGGCATTGGAAAACCCATCGTCAACAATGACTGACGGAGGCTTTTACTAATTATACTATAATTAATAATATGGTACATTGTCATTCTTGCATAAGGATACATAATCGGAGATTGAATTAATTGCTAACAGAGGCTTATGTTAAAGCGTTTATTAATTAAATTTAATCTATTCATATTCCATGTTCATTAAATCTTGATGTTATTACTTACATGGGGCATATAAAATACAATCTGAAAGAGGAAACTTACAACTGAAACTTTCAATGTGTTTTTAAAATACTATTGATTGCCACTATGTTCACATTTTAGCAGGAACCACGAGCAAGTTTTTATTTTGTTTTTATTTTTTTTCTAAATAAAATATAAGAATACTTGAAAATTATCACCTCATTAAAATATCATCGTCATTATCATCAAATACCATGCTTGCTGGCGTAGATGATCATGCCTCTCCAACTCAACTCTCTTCTCTTAACTTTCGAATTCGACAGCTATTTATCATTTATCTGTTTGACCTTCTGCTATGTTGTTCTCTTAAGCTGCTCTTATCTTCACTCTTTGATTTGAGATATTCCATCTCTTCGCCCCTTAATGTTTCCAGTTGTCACACTATATACAATAGAATCCAATTCAATAGAAAACGAAATGCATGCCACAACAAACATCTGAAGCTCCGGTGTCTTACATTTGCTACCAGAAAAAATCAAACGATCGATTACAAAATGTTGGACGATTGTCTACCCTCTTCTCCGAGGTTACCCCTTTAATATTTTCCATTACTTCGATATGGAGTCAATATTCCTCAATGTGCAGGAACACACACAACACACACTCTTCATGAGTTCATTCAACTCAATTATTTAGTGGTCAAACTTACTGGCGGTTCTTGGCCATGTAATAAGAAGAGAACAGCTGGAATATATTGCAACAACTGGGAAAATTGAGGGAGGAAGAGATAAAGGGAAGCAAAGAGAAAGGATTCCAGACAGCTTAAAATAATAGCTTCGGCAGAACGTCAGCGACAGTAATGATAAATAACTGTAGAGATCGAAAGTTGTGGAGAGGCATGATCGCCGTCGACAGCAGGTCATGTACTTGATGATGCGTGGCGGTTCAGAAGTTCAGTGTAGTTCTACAGACAGTACCTCAATTCCCAATCAAGTACTTCGACAAGAGCTCAAGCGTTGCTAACCTGATTTCGTGTTTTTATTTTTTATTTTATTATAGATAAATAATTATACGGTTCAATCACACTCGTTATTGTACTGGAGATCAATAATTATACAGTTATAGCTTTAATCACACTCGTTATTGTACTGGAGATCAATAATTATACGTTATAACTTTAATCACTCTCGTTATCGTACTAGAGATCAATAGTTATACATATATTGCCTCAATCACACTCGTTATCGTACTAGAGATCAATAATTATACGGTTATAGCTTCAATCACTCTCGTTATCGTACTAGAGATCAATAGTTATACATATATTGTCTCAATAACACTCGTTATTGTACAAGAGATGAATAGTTATACAGTTATTGCCTCAATCACACTCGTTATCGTACTAGAGATCAATAGTTATACATATATTGTCTCAATCACACTCGTTATTGTACTAGAGATCAATAGTTATACAGTTATTGCCTCAATCACTCTCGTTATTGTACTAGAGATCAATAGTTATACAGTTGCCTCATTAACACTAGTTATTGAACTAGAGATCAATAGTTATACAGTTGCCTCATTAACACTAGTTATTGAACTAGAGATCAATAGTTATACATATATTGCCAATCACTCAGTATCGTTATCTAGAGATCAATAGTTATACATATATTGCCTCAATCACTCTCGTTATCGTACTAGAGATCAATAGTTATACATTTATTGCCTCAATCACTCTCGTAATCGTACTAGAGATCAATAGTTATACATATATTGTCTCAATCACACTCGTTATTGTACTAGAGATCAATAGTTATACAGTTGCCTCATTAACACTAGTTATTGAACTAGAGATCAATAGTTATACAGTTGCCTCATTAACACTAGTTATTGAACTAGAGATCAATAGTTATACAGTTGCCTCATTACCACTAGTTATTGAACTAGAGATCAATAGTTATACAGTTGCCTCATTAACACTTGTTATTGAACTAGAGATCAATAGTTATACAGTTGCCTCATTAACATTCGTTATTGAACTAGAGATCAATAGTTATACAGTTGCCTCATTAACACTTGTTATTGAACTAGAGATCAATAGTTATACAGTTGCCTCATTAACACTAGTTATTGAACTAGAGATCAATAGTTATACAGTTGCCTCATTAACACTCGTTATTGAACTAGAGATCAATAGTTATACAGTTGCCCCATTAACACTAGTTATTGAACTAGAGACCAATAGTTATACAGTTGCCTCATTAACACTCGTTATTGAACTAGAGATCAATAGTTATACAGTTGCCCCATTAACACTCGTTATTGAACTAGAGATCAATAGTTATACAGTTGCCCCATTAACACTCGTTATTGAACTAGAGACCAATAGTTATACAGTTGCCTCATTAACACTCGTTATTGAACTAGAGATCAATAATTATACAGTTGCCTCATTAACACTAGTTATTGAACTAGAGATCAATAGTTATACAGTTGCCCCATTAACACTAGTTATTGAACTAGAGACCAATAGTTATACAGTTGCCCCATTAACACTCGTTATTGAACTAGAGACCAATAGTTATACAGTTGCCTCATTAACACTAGTTATTGAACTAGAGATCAATAGTTATACAATTATTGCCACAATCACCCACAAACCCTAACATTTCTAACCTCCGAAGAGGTTCCACCATTTTCTTTCCTCATAATCTCGTCAGATCGCACATCTTTCTCCCGACACACAGATCCATCAGCAAATATAAAGTGCATATAAAGTATTCTAACCATGGGCATACGCGACTGTCTATAATATTGGGTCCACAGTATCTTCTGACGTTGTTAAATTCTGGCGTTGTTAGTGACTCTCTTGTCGATGCAGAAGATGTTAGTTTAACTGAATTTCATGCATCCGTCTCGATACCACGTTGCATATCACAGTGTTTTTTTTTATTCTTTATCCTTTTCTACTTCTTCTTTTGTTCTATTTTTACCTTTCAGCGTCGAAGGGAGAAATAATTTACAAAATTGTGCTCCTCTGTTTGCCTCTGCTGCTGTTATGTTTTCTAGTGTTTCTATTTTTCCGTAAATCTGTCTTTTTTCGTAGTCGGCACACACGCCTCGTGTTCTCTGTGGTCGTAATTTTTTCTTATTGTTCTTGCATCTAGCGTCCAAGTCTGGTATTGGTAGCACAACGGTTTATTGAAATGTGCATTGTTGAGTGCCCAATTTGCCACTGGGTTTATTTCTTTGTTGGACAATATTGATGTTTGCTGTCCAATGATTTGACAAGCTTTGTTGCATCATCAGTCTAGTTCTGCTGTTTGTGAATTTCCGTTTATCACTAGATGTCTCAGATATGTAAGATTATCTGCTTATTTTAGTTTTCTGCCGTCCATCGCTATGTTGATGTTCTGTTTTGTCTTTTGTGACATTCATAACTAATGTTTTGTTGATGTTGATTTTCATGTTGTATTGAGTGTGTGTGCTGTTAAGTTTATCTAAATCTTCTTGTAAGTTTAGACTGTTCTGTGTTTTAGTACCTGCTCGATTGCAAATAGACACTCATTAATTTCCTCTCACTCCTATGGGCTGGTTAACTTCCATATATAGTCTATGTAATCAATATCAACATAATCCACAGCACGCACCCCTGTCCGACACCTGATGTAACTTCGAGTGGTCTGTGCAGCCTGCAGCTGCTGTTCTGACTATGCACCATGCATTGATGTAAAAGTAAAGGCGTATGCAACGGTTACTTTAACATGTATGGATATGTGGCACATTTGTTTAGAATCGTGTTGTAGAAATGTGACTGCTCAAAGTGGTTGTGATTGGAGAGACTTGCCAGCAGTTGCAGAAATGTCAAACCGTTGGCATTGATCCTTACAACATTAAACAATCAATGAACCATAACTAGTATATTATGTTATTTAAAACGTATGTTATTATTCCTTATTGTCCGTTATAGCAGATCTCGATAATATTACTTACAGCATCTGTTTCTAACACCATACCTTGAAACTAAATGTTCATAACATTTTTCTTTAATAACTAACATCTTATATACACCATCAACATCAATAACAATAACCTTCTTACATTTAATACAACATCATCATCATCATCATGTGCCGTGCCGGTTGATATTGGCGATCATGTCCTTCCACAATCTTCTGTCCACAATGCATCGTATCAGTTCTGTTGTTGACTGTTTTCCATACAATGACACCAAGCTATCCAGTATGTTCTCTCTTTGTCGTCCGCAATCTCTCTTTCCTTTTATTTTGCCAGTTATAACCAAGTATTGCAACATTCCTCTTCTCATGATGTGCCCAAAAAATGTTGATTGCTTCTTTCTAATTTTTTTTAAGAGCTCCCTTTTTGTGTTGGCCTCTTTGAGAACTTTCTCATTGGTCTTTTTAGCTGTCAAGGGAACTTTCACAATTCTTCTGAGAAATCCCATCTTTGTGGCCTCTATTCGTCTTTTCATTTGTTTGTCTATTGTACATGATTCGCTTCCATATGTCATAATTGGTTCTATATAGCATCGATGATCTCTCTTTCTCATTTCAATTGACATTGATTTGTTGCATAAGATATTTTTCATTTTTTTTTAATGCTATTTTGGCCTGAGCTATTCTGCTTTATTGCTGTGTTGCATTTTCCATCTGATGTTATCACTGTGCCCAAGTATTTGAAACGTTGCAACATAGCAATACAACATAGTGCTAGCATATTTTGTTCCCATCAATCAATATTATCACGATTATGTCTATATATATATATATATATATATATATATATATATATATATATATATTATTTTTTCGGGCAAATCATGAGAAGAAAAAAGTTTGAATACTTCGTTACAACTGCCAATTTAAGGAAACAGAGGTCGCGGATGTCACAAGGAGACGATACTAGATAGCTTTGTATGCTGGTATGGAAAACAGTCAATACAATTGATAGTATGCCCTGGGGACAGAAGGCAGGATAATATGTCTATATATATATATATATATATATATATATATATATATATATATATATATATATATATATATATGTAATGTATAATGCACATTATAGTGCAAAAAGAGAGCTAATTACCAATATCAGGAAGAAACAATCATAATTTTTTGGCCATGTAATGAGTAGAGAACGACTGGAATATATTGTAACAACTGGAGAAAATGAGGGACGAAGAGATAGAGGGAAGCAAAGAGAAAAGATACCAGACAGTTTAAGAGAATGGCTTGGCAGAAGTTCAACAACAGAAATGATAAACGAACTGTCGTGATCGAAAGTCGTGGAGAGACATGATCACCTACCCAGCAGGCCCGGCACTTGATGATGATAATTCATATAAATATTCAATCATATATCTTTAATTTTTGGTATGTTCGTAATAAGGTCGTATTCATTTTCTGTGCAGAGCGTTGTTATTTTCCGAGTAATTTCGAAATAATGTTTTTCTAGCTGTCGACAAGTTCGACTTTATGATGGGTAAAGGCAAAGGAATGCAAATGAATGCATAAAAATGCGAAGCTGCAGTATAGCTGAATATGAGGAAAAATTAAAAAAATAAAAAAAAAATGGTATGTAAGAAGCTGCAGTGAAAAAAAAAAAAACATCTCCCTCGCTCCCACCCTCAACACTTCGGTACGACCCCTTGTGGTGGTAACTGTATCACCTGTGCATATGTGCTCCTTACTGACTCGGTCTTATTCCCTGATGGACGGTTCGAGATCAAGCATGGCTTCACATGTGTGTCCCGCAACATCATTTATGTCATCATATGCCAACGATGCCACATGACCTATATTGGTGAGTCTGGTAGAAGATTATCGGAAAGATTGTGTGAACATCTACGGGATGTCCAACAGAATACTGGTACTCCAGTGTCTTCCCACTTCAACTCCCCTGATCACAAAGGTAAAGACGACATCCGTGTCACTGGAATTGTCCTTTGTTACTCTGGCGACCGCAGCCGCTATACTTTGTAAAATCGCCTCATAGTCCAGTATGGTTCGCTGACCCCACGAGGCATGAATGTATCACACTCATACACATAGTTTCCTTTTGGCTGCTCCTTCCCTTTTGCATATCCTTCTCTACTGCACATATTTGGGATCTTTGGTCTATCTACTATGCCAAGCTATTTATAGTTCTTCTCCTCTAGTTCCTTATGAGACACTTCGGTGTTCGTCTCTGTACCTTTTTTCTGTGCTCCATACCCCTCATTTGTTTTTATTGTACCACACTCTCAGACATCTCACTCTTAGTCTATTGTTCTATTCTTTATCCTTTGTGTTTGCACACTGACCCCTGTGTAAACTCCTCTGGTTCGGTGTGAATTTGCACACATTTCTGCACATTCACGACAGCCACACTTTTGTTACCATTTCCTTTTCGTACACACAGGATAGATATTTTCTTTAACATATTTCGAATATTTTTGTTTTGAATGTTTCGTTATTAGTTTTGTGTGTTTTTTTTTCTTGTTTGTTCCTGCTGAAGGCCTATTGGGCCGAAACGTCGTTTAGTCTGTGTCGTCCACTTATCACGTAAAGTTTCTAACATACCATTGTTTTGCATTTTTTAATTTTTCGACTTCATGATGTCTTGTAACCATTTTCTTCTATGTCTACTGTCTCGAGTTTCTCAAGCCAGGATTAACTTTCCTGTTCTTTTCCCAACACACAATCCGTGTCAGTGGGTGATAATAATAGATTCCTGTTCTATATAACAAGACAATAGATTAGTGAAATAGCAGTCATGACGATTAGAGCAGTGCAGGGAAGCACATTAACAAGGCAGAGGTAATTGAAATAAATGTCTCTTATTGGCTCAGACCCTACCTAATACATGACCTATCTAGTGAAGAAAATATTCTTTTTTTTTGTTTTACTCTGACCCTAACACATGACCTATCTAGTGAAGTAAATATTCTTTTTTTGTTTTACTCTGACCCTAACACATGACCTATCTAGTGAAGTAAATATTCCTTTTTTTTACTTTGACCCTAATACATGACCTATCTAGTGAAGCAAATATTCTTTTTTATTTTACTCTGACCCTAATACATGACCTATCTAGTGAAGTAAA